>VDFB02058242.1:279484966-279715897 GCA_007258455.2 Sequoia sempervirens | reverse complement strand
ATATAGAACTAGAAGAATGACAAAAAGAGAGAAAAGCAAAGAAAAAACCCGCTATCAACATGGAAGAGACATAGGTGTCTTTCACACCTTGTGTCATCCCAAAAAGGAAAAACACAAGACAAAATGAAAAGGAAAGGTGGAAAAAAGGGAAAAATATTTTGGGTCAACATGAAAGAGACATGGATGTCTCAATGCCTTGCGTCATCCCTAAAAGGAAAACACAAGAAAAAAAGGTAAAAGAAAAGAAAAAATTATTTGGGTCAACATGAAAGAGACATGAATGTCTCAATGCCTTGTGTAATCCCCAAAAGGAAGTCATAAAACAAAAAATGAAAGATAAAAATCGAAAGAGATGCATGACATAGAGAAGAATGAAGGAACAAATAGAGGAATGTCACAAAGAGAGAACATCAAATAGAACATCACGGGGGATCACATTATGCACATGCAATCACACAAAAGAAAATGTAAAAGACTAGTAAGGAATATGCAAATCAATCGTCGAGCAAGTCATCCTCCTCCCTATCATGTTCATTGAATTCTAAAGGCGAACAACTAGATAAAGGCACAAGAGAAAGTGTCAAACTAGGAGAAGTACTAGGTTCATCACTCTGTATAGGATATGTCTCAATTAAGCTCATGGAAGATGAAAATAATGTGTTTAATTCATTATACACCTCTTCGTCAATTTTAGTTGTTTCCTCATCGCAATCCAAGTTAATCAAAATAGGAGGATGAACGATAATGTCCAATAAATAGTGCAACTCTTGTTGTGATTGTTGTATTGGATTGCTTTGTGGTAGGTGGTGAGGAGGATGCATTGCTTCGGTCAAGTTCGGATTTTAATTTTTGTTGTTATGTTCATGTAACTTGCGAGCAAGTGCACAACATCTATGTTTATGCTCTCAAGCACCTCTATTTTTTTTTTCAAGTTGTGTTTGTGTAAGATCAGGTTGATCAACCATACGTTGTTTTTCTTCCCTAAGGGGAGGAATGGAAGGAACCGTAGGATGTTGGTCATCCACTTTCTCTTTTTCTTTGTAAACTTATTTTATTTGAGGAGGCATGACGTGGTTTTTGTCATTGTCTCTTGGTCTTTTGGATAATGTAGGTGAAGTTTTTGTTGTTGGTTGATCTTGGTTGTTTGGTTCTTGTTCGGGGTGAAGCATGGTTTTGTCTATGATGGGAGTGTCAGAGGTAGGCGGGGACATGTGTTGGAGAGACAATTCTGCTATTTTCTTTGCTTTTAATTTTTGGTAAGCTAATAAAAGGAAGTATTGTTGTGGTGTTATAGGTTCCATGGGCTTGGGCCAAAAGGCTTCTAAGGAAAAGTTTCCTTTGGAAGACAAGGGGTTAAAGCTACAATGGTGGATAGTGAATATTTCATTTTCAAATGGAAACTTTAAGCATTTGTGTATAACCAAAGGTATTACTTTCATTGAGCGAAGCCACAGATGGCCTTGCCTCAAACAAAATTGGTTTGACTGTGGGATGATGGAGAATGTGACATCTAATGTTTTTGGTCCTATTTGTAATGGAAGGGTAATCAATCCAATCGTAGAGAAAGAAAAAACATTATGCATCTTGATCCAGGCTTTTAGTTTATCATAGTCATCTTGATAAAGTTCATGCAATACTAAGAATTCCTTGGTGATCACGTTCTCTCCATATGCAGGATCTATTAGTATCCCATTAGTGGGCTTTTCATAGATACGGTCAGCTATGTAGAGAGGACCATCGTGTAAATGTTTAATTATATCCTTAAAGGAGAAGGAAATATCAAGAGAGCTCTTAGGTCGTCCCTTACAAGGGATAATGTCTATTGTACCTATCATTTCATCCATAGGATTAACATTGATATCATTTGAGATAATATCATTATGTTCATCATTTGTATCAACATTCATCACATCATTCTTTGTAGTTTCACTAGCTTTGACAAATAAAACATTATGTTTGGGCATTGGATCAATGAAAATTTGCAAGTTTTGATTCAAAGGATAAATAGACTTATTTCCTTGATCGCTAACACGTACAATGGATAAATGATCAAAATCAATGAGGTCTTGCACAAGATGTTTAAGACACTTACAATGTTCCATGTCATGTCCATTTTGTCGATGATAGTGGAAATAAGCATTTGATTTAAAGCTCAAGGGTGAAGGCTTACTAGGGTCAGGTGTTTTGATGGTGGGCAAGGTAATCATTTGTTGTTGTAAAAATTGGGACATTATGTTATGAAGGGTATCAGGTAAGGGTGTGAATTATCTTTTCGGATCTCCATAACTAAAGGGAATCAAGGTTTTAACAACTTCTATTTAGTTATTCACATTTTGAGTTGTTGGTTGAGGAGGATTAAATTGAAGGAACCTTTTTTTTTCTTTCTAAATGGTTGGGAATTTTTGTGGTTAATGGGCTCAGATTTGTTAGTTCGGCTAGAAGTGGACTTTGTATCTCAATTACTAACCAAATTTTGATAATCACAAAGAGCAGTACACAAGTGCATGAAGGATGGGAATTTCATCATAGTGAGCTTGTCCTGAATCTTACTTTGTAGGTTTCTATGAACATATTTTGAAGGTGTGGGTTAGGGACCTTGACATTGATTTGGGAATAAAGCGATTGATAGCGTGAGATAAAATCAGTTATCTTTTCATCCTCATTTTGCTTGCATCTCATCAAATCATCCAAAGTTTTCTTAGGATCCATATGAACTTGGAAATGGTTTACAAATGCATCAACAAGTTCTTTAAATGAATGAATTGAATTGTTTAGTAAAGATGAGAACCATTCCAAGGTTGTGTCTTTTAAATACCTAGGAAAGAGTTTTGCCAACAATTTAACATCAAGGACAAAGTCACTGCATAAAGTGGTATAGGCATTGACATGGTTAGAAGGATCTCCCTTCCCTCCATATTTCTCAAATCTAGGCACCTCTACACCTTGTGGCATCGGTGTTTACAATATCTCCAAGGACAATGGGCTACTTTTAACATAGTATGTGGGTGGGCCATTCTAATTTTGGTGATGGGGTATATGTACTAGAAGAGAAAGTGAATGGAATGCTTATAGGTGATAATTTGGTAGAAGATAGAATATGTGATGCCACATAGGAACTAGGAATGCTAGCAGGAATACCCATGGAAGGAATCACATTACTAACTTGTTGCATTGTTGTTGTGACTTGAGGATTGGTATGATTTTTGGAAATGTATTTGAAGATTGGAAAAAACTCTAAAATTTTGGAAATGATAAAGGGAAGGTTCTAGGGAAATGAAAATAGCAAATAAGGTTTCCCCACTAAGTGTAAACTTGGAAAAGAAAAAATGTGATATGCAAAATATCCTAGAAAATGACTTAGAAATACAAATAAAGCAAAATAGAAAGCTATGAAATAGAAAGCGTGCACCTAAAAATGTATTGAAGACTGGAAACAAATCTAAAATTATTGAAATGTTGATTTTTAAGCTTGGTGGGACTTATTCACCATTCTAGGAAAATTAGTCCCGATTCTGGAAAACTGTATCAAAGCCTGTTTCAGCCAAATGGGTATCCAAATCCACAAAAATATCTAAAAAATAGGTATAGTGGGACTCATTCGACACTAATGGTGAATGATTCCACTTTCAATTTTCTAGAAACTTAGAAGTGGAATCTGTAGCTCTCAGTCTGCTCAATTTGTACCTCTAGGAGTCCAGATTCGAAACTTCCAAATTCAGGCCTATAAGTGACTTTTTGTGAAGATTTTTACCTTGCAAATAAATAGATGACTCCAACAAGTTTGAAACCTAATCTTCAATGATCTCCAATCCTTTCAAGGCATCTAGATTTGCAATCACACAAAGAAAGAGAGAGAGAGAGAGAGAGAGAGAGAGAGAGAGAGAGAGAGAATGTTGATTGTTAGGGAATAGGGGTTTTCCTTGGTCAAACCCATTTTAGATGAACCAAAAATAACCTCACTTCAAAATTGATTCAAATTTCTAGCAAGTTTTTATTTTCTAAGATCTATGGTCATCCTGTGATGTATTTTCAGGAATTATTGCATAACTAAGACACTGACAAATCATACAACAACAATGCAAGCTCTAGATAACCCAAGATCCACAACGAGTGTGTTATCACGAGACTCCATGAGTCTCAAACTTCTTCTCACTAAGGTATTAGCAATAGGACACCAAACACTCATGCAAAGGATACTAAATGCAGGGTGAATGCAAATTCAATGTAAACTAAGAGCAATGAAATGCTTATAATTGAAATTCTGGAAAGTAAAATAGAAATGCAGAAACAACAAACAAAGACTCAAAAAATGAAGATTAAATGCCAGAAAATGCAATGAAAAATATGCAACTAGACTGATTTGCCTAGGGTGGCGAATGAGTCCAGGTAGTGATTTTTTTGAAAATTTTCAAAAAATTTGAATTTCTTTTTATGCTTTTTATATTTTTCTGATGCAAATATGATATGAAAATTCAGAATTTTACTATTGTTTAATAAAATTAAGTGCAATAATGCAAGCTAAATTAACTTTTCACTAATACAAATTGTGAAATCCTAGAATGCAAATTAAATAATCCAAAATTCGATGCAATGTTAATGCAAGCTAAATCTAGGATGTAAATGCACTCCAAAATAGAATTATGATGTTCAAAAGTCAGGTTCACCAAAATGAACCAAAGGTTTTTGTGTGGGGGTCTCACTTACACTTCTAGGGTTTTGAACTTAAAAGGAGAGAGGTACAAAAATATTAATGGCTCACTCAAGAAAAAACCCTTGAGATTCCAATGCAAAGGAGATTGAAATCTATCAAAGGGGATTGTCCTAAAGGCTAAAAACTAATAAAAGAGATTAGTTATCAAATGTGAACTTAGAAAATGCAAGATGTTTCAAAACACAATGTGATAAAGACCTAGAAATGTAAGTAAACAGTAACATAAACTTATGAAATTGAAAGTTTGCACCTAGAGACTTGAAAGAGATGGAAAAGAGCTCTAGAATCTTGAAGAATTTACTATTGATGCCAAGTGGGATTCATACGCCAAGCTAGGCGACTTAGTCCTGCTTTGGGAAGACTTTGCCTGAACAAGTTTCAAACAACTGGGTACTCGGATCTTCAAAATTCCTATTTAAGTCTGGGTAGTGGGACTCATTCATCACTAATGGTGAATCAGTCCACCTCTAGATTTCTTGAAATTCAAAGTAGGAAACTATAGCCTTCAGTCTGCTCTTTTGGTTCTTACTCAGATTTAGGTCCGAAATTGTCAAATTCGACCTATAGGTGTTCTCCAAGGTTCTCCTAGGGTTTTGACAACTTTGAATAGCTTTGATAATTTGTTGACAATTTTTCCAATCTTTCTCTTTGAAAAATTTGCAACCTAGACCTGCAAATCACATGCAAAGAGATGGAAAAATTGTTGTAGGGTTAGTGAATAGGAGTTTGCCTTGGTCAAACCCCAGGTTGGTAATTAAACCCTTGAAAATGAAATAAAATATGGAAAGAGAATGATAAATGAACAAATAAAATGCTACAACTCACCAAACCCTTGAAGTAGAATTCTGCAGACATGCAAGTGATAGCTCCAATGGATGTAGACTTGAAGATGCTTGAAATTCCTAGAATGCTTAAGTGATTGATTGATTAATTGGTTGGGGGATTGGGGGTGAAATGAGTAGAAAAACCTATATTTATACTAATTATGCAATAATTCTCAAAAATACATCACAGGTTGACCTTAGATCTTAGAAAATAAAAAGCCACCAGAAATTTGAATTAATTTTGAATTTTGGGCCAAAGGGGACTCATTCACCCCTAATGGCGAATGGGTCCCACCTAAGACATTTAAAGTGGGTTTCGTAATTTAGATATTTTAAATAATTTTTATCAAGATTATTCTCAAGAATACACTTAAGGCCCGTAAATGTAAAATGGGGCCAATTAAAGCATAAGAAAGGTCCAATTATTAATGAAAAGCCTAGAAAAGTGTGAAAGTTTGTTACAACACTTTGAAATAAGGCTTGTTAAATGATAAAAAGAGGTTATTTAGGTGAAATTCATTAATAAGATTCTAGAAAAGTGTGAAGGTACACTTCAGAACACTTTTACAAGGCATCATAAAATTCTTACTAATTCACAAGGGCCCAAGACCTAATGTGAATATGTTAACCACATTACAACACTAAATCAAGGAAAAACTAAGCCAACATCCACAAGAAGGAATAAAATAAGCATGGAAATGTCCAAAGTTCTACGCTATAGGGACTAATATGCCACTTTGGGCATCTTAGTCCTCCACAACATATTTTGACAGCTTCTTTACATTTCTAGAATCGTCATTACATCTCCAAACTTCCTAGGCACACATACCCTAACTTTGTGTAGCTTAATTTCATCATTTACACTCATTATTTGGCTTATATTACTTGATTTCATGAGTTGAATGTTCATTGGTACTTCATTTAGCTTGCATTTTGTATATCACATGTTTTCAAACATTTAATTTTCCAAACATTTGCTTGGTGGTGAACCTGTTAGAACTTAAGAAACCCTTCCTAGGACCCTCCTAATTGAGAATTGGCTCACCTTGAGAGGTTGTTAGTCAATCTGATTAGGACTCTTAGGACATTAGTGAATGGTTGAGTGAGAAAAGTGTGATATCCAAAAAAGGTATCCATTTTCCTCTTCATCATTTTGGTGAACCTGACTTGTGAGAATTCATTTCATTTATGATTTTGGATTCCATTAAATTCTTTAAATCTAGGTTGCATTCATTCTTGCATTGCATCTTGCATTAGTGAAATTGCATCAAGGGTTTCTCATATTTGCATCAGTGAAAGTGCATATAGGTTGCATTTTTTCTTTCTTTCATTTAAAATCTGAAAAAGGTATTGTTATTGCATTTAGGAACATTCTTATTGCATCCAAAATTGAAAATTTTGCATTCACTTTTGCATCCAATTTCTTGTCACTAGTTACTTTTTCTTGCACTCATTTGCACAATTTTTTGTTTGCAAACATTAGGTCCCTGGGTAGGAAACCTGGGAACACTGTTATCAACCCAAAATTGTCTAATTTTCTACCAAAAACCCTTGTTGGAACTAAAGCTCCCTTACTAGTGTCTTAGTTCCTCTTTGTTTTTTTGTTGCAATACCCTGTCTGAGTGGTTTGTTGTATTTTTCAACTTCTAAAACCACCAAATTTCATCAGGAGGACTAAGACGCACTCCCTGGCATCTTAGTCCCTGTGGAATTTTAGATTGTCATTTTCAGGAGCTGAATCAACATTTATGTGCTTTTGTTTGCTAGCATTGGTCATCTATTTTAGTGGGTTGTCTTTTTGTTTCATGCATTTTACTAAATCTAGCTTAAATTGCTTCATTTCATGCATTTCTTAATTCCATTTTTGCGTTCACAACATTTCATTTTCAGATCATTGAATAAATAAATCAATACATTACCTTGGTTGAAATCTGAAAATTGCATTTCATTCTGAGTCTTTACATTGCATTTTAAGATTGCATAGCTTTTGTTCAAAAAATTTAGTTTCAGTCTTTTCCAAGTTTGTAAAGAAAAAGATATTCAATAAGCATGTTAGTCATTCATTCAATGCATTCCCTAGTTATGAGAGTCTCTTAGCACAAGAAAATGAAATTTTTAACACTTGCCTTCAACATACACCCCCTTTTATCTCTCCTATTTGTGAGGATGATGTGATACAAGAGAATACGAACATAGATATTCATGATGATCATAATTTTTCTTCTCTTGATACATCTCCTTTTAGTGACAAAAGTATCTTGGTGAAGGAAGGTACAATCGTTGAGAATTATGAACATCTTTCTTGTCCTTATCCTCATCCCCTTAGGGAAGATATCATAGCACAAGAGAATGAGATGGTAAAGGATGATATATTGGTCTTAGATAATCAAATATTTAAGGTCTATAACAACCCTCTTTATGATCCTTCCCCTACTTATCCTATTTTGGAAGATATTAGGGAACAAAGGAATAAAATCATAAGTGATCATGGGGTTGATGCAAGAAGTTGGGTACACAAAAAACTCAAAAAGTGGAAATATTTTTGCTATTTTTCAGAATTTGTTACACTTGGACTGAAAATTTGAGGCACTTCCACAATGAATCTTAAAAAAAGTCAGTAATATGAAATTTATAATTTTGAATCTAGTTTCCAAATATGTAAATTATTAAAATACCCAATTTATAGAAATTAAATTTTGATAAAGATCTATAAAAACCACTTTTTAAAAGTCCCTATTTTTTAACCATACCAAGCAGGTGTACGAACAACACTTTTTGACCCAAATAAAATTATTTTGCTAATTACTTTTAGGAAAAGAGAGCTAACAACATGAAGTTTGGGCTGGATTTTTTTTTGTAATTTTTGGTTGAATATATTTTTTTAATTAATTTTTTATTGGCCTTAATTGATGTTTTTTCAAATCAACATGTACGGACAACATAATTGGACCTAAACAAAACATTTTTTTACTCTTTTTTTTTTCATTGTGTAGAGAATTGTCTGAAGTTTGGGACCATATAATTTTTTTTACAAGAAACTCAACCAATACAAAGTTATTAAAAAACAAAAAAAACCTGATCTTTCAAGTTTAAGGCCTAGTTTGCTTAGAAATTAATTAAAAAATAGCAAACATAATCCAATTTTAACAAAAAATATATATTTAGAAAGTAGACATTGTGTTCTCTAATGGGTTTTAATTTTATAGACTAATTCAGAAAAAAAGTCTATCATCTATGTTGTCAAAATTGGACATTCTTCTTCAATTTGCCTTAGTTTTTTAGTTGCAGGTCAAAAGCTAAGGCTCAGATTGCCAAGCCTTTCCCAAGCCTAAAACCGGGGCTAGATTTGGTGTGGGAGATCAAATTTTAAATAATGCGTACGCGTTATTTAAACGAAACGCGTACGCATTTCATATCGCATACGCGTTACGTTTTGGTCGTTGCCAAACCGTAACGCATACACGTTATGAAACGCGTACGCGTTTTTAAAATATAATACGTACATGTTTCATAACGCGTAAGCGTTTCTATAATAGTCATTTTTACTAATTTGAAAAATACTGGTAAAACACGATTTTCCTGCAACATTCTTTTTCTGTAGTACGGTCCGAAAGTGTCATTTTCTGTGTTTTTTATTGCAAATTTGTCTTGTGTAGGGCATATTCTATTCAAATTGTTGGAAGAGTAAAAGTGCAAGTTAAATTTTTTGAAGTGGAATCAAGTGCAAGAACTTTTTACAAGAAGATTTAGAAAAAGTGAATTTTTGGATGTACTCAATGATTTTGTACTTCAGATTTTATAGAAAAAATAATTTTCATAGTACATAGTTTTATTTGAATATTTGAAGGAGGTGGCAATTTTAAAATAGGTTTTTTGAATTATTGTTTTTTTCATCAAAGAGGGTTTGGTAACCATGGGTGATAAGAAAATAAAAAGAAAAAGATGTAGGAAGGTAATGACACTTGAAGAAATTCAAGCAAATAAAGACAAGGAGGCAAAAAGACAAAGGGAAAGGAGAGAAAGGATTCATCAAATGAAAGATTTGGAAGCATCTAGTTCCAAGAATGTCGAAGAGGAAGCCATGAATGATGAAATCAATGTAGATGGTGCAAATGTGGAGATGGTGAATATGGAAGAAAATGCAACTATGGAGACAAACCCAACTATGCCTTCAACTTCAACTTTGAATGATATGCAAACAACTTTGGGTGTGTCTTCAAATCCACCTCCCAATGATATGGAAAATGTACCTATTCAAACAATCTATCCAGGTATGTCTTCAAACCCAAGTTTTTATCATATTGATATTGCTTGTTTAGAAGAAGCTGGATACACAATTGATGAGATCAATAATACTAGGGTTGAAACAATACCGAAACAAAAAAATGATGAAATTATATCTTATGAGAATGTAAATGAGAATGAAATCCCTAATATTGATGAAAATGAGAATGAAATTCCTTTTACATTTGAAAATGAAAATGAAACCCCTTGTGTGAATGAAAATGAAACTCCATCTATGGATGAAGGTGAAAATGTTTTTTTTACAATTGAAACAAATGTGCTAGATAACCTTCGTGGTAAAGTTTCTTCAAGACAAATTAGAAATTATGGAAATAAAATATATAAAATGTTTTTTTATAGAAAGAAATTAGGATTCCAATGTCAACTCATGGTGCAATTGATGAGAATGTTTAAAATGAGAAAAGTGATGAAAAAATTAGGTGTTTTTGTAAAACCAAAAAAGAAAGATGATTCAGTAGAATAAGTCATATCTAGTGTTGCTAATGCTATTGATGTTATTGGTAAGAAAAGTCGATCAAAAGATAAGAATGCGGCTCACCGTGCAATAACAACTGCTCTAGTTGATAAAACAACTTCAAATAAAATAATGTTAAGTAAAATTAGTAAATGTATAAACTTAAATCTTAGAAATTTGATAAGAGCTGCTAAAAGAAGAGAAAGTATTGAAAAAGATCCTATTAATCAATGTTGGAGTTTTAGTGGTAGGCTCCCAAGATCATACATGAAATTAACTAATGAAATTAAATCTTTAATCAAAAATTTTTGGTATGATAATACAAGAGTATCACCTAACATTAGAGATGTCTTAAAATTAAGGGTGGGTTCCAAAATTTGTGAACCTCATCCAAAGCATCTCTTATATATGATTCAAACTGAATTATATAAAAAAAAATTAGATGCTTCAATCTTACCATTGAATATTAGCATAAGTCAAAGATCATTCGAAAAGTGTAAACCTTGGTATGTTAGAATTAATAAGCAACGAATCTCTTGTTGTTGTAAGACTCATGTACAATTTCATTATTATTATGATATATTTCGATATATATGATGCACTTTGCATGCTAACCAAATTATGCAGGACATTTGTGGTATTACTATGCCACCTGAAAGAATCAAAGATTTTATAGCAGGTCTGTTTTGTAATCCCTCTTTAAATGGAAACTCGTTTTTTTTAAAAGGATGCATTTCTGGAGAATGCGATAGATGTGGTAACTTTTCATTATTAGGAGAATGTATGCATGAAAGTAGTTTAGATGAATTTGGAAAACAATTAGTGGATGTAAAAAAATTTAAAAATATTGAGTATTCTTTAAAAGATGGTAAAATTGGAAGATGTGTTGAGCTAATTGTGGAAAAAGTTAGTGTGCATGCTTTTATTACTGAATTTAAAGATAAGTTTGTACCTAAATATGTTCAACACTCTCAGAATGCTCATTGGCTTGATAATCAATTTTGTTTATGTAAAAACATATTTCCAATTGGAACTATATTGTCAATTGTTGATTTTGCTGAAAATTATACTCTTGCTCCACAAGAAGAAACTCAATCACAATATTATAATTCAGTGCAAGTAGCTATATTTGTTCACATTGTTTATAAACATGCTGAATATAGTACAAAAGATAATAATTTTTTTTTGAAAGAGTACCATTTTTATGTAAGGGATAATTGATTACATTCATCTAAGTTTGTACAATATTGTTTTAATATATTTAATAAAAATTTAAAAGAGAGAGGAATTCAAATGCTAGAACATCTCATATGGTCAGATAATTGCACGGGTCAATTCAAAAATGCTAGAATGTTTTATTGGCTATGTAGAGTTCATAAGGAAAATAATATCCAACACATATGGAGTTTTTTGAAGCTGGTCACGGTAAGGGAGAACATGATGGAGCAGGTGCATGTGTGAAAAGAGCTCTTGCTAGAGAGCAACTAAAATTTGAGGATGCTGCAAAATTTAGAAATGCACGTGCAATTGTAGATTGGTGCAATACCAAATTATCTACAAGAACAAGTGAGAAATCAATAATTCGACGCTTCTTTTGGTTAGTTGAAGAAAATGATATTTTTTCCCGACATGATTGTGAAACAATTAATGGAAGTGCAAAATGGCATTCATTTAAGAGTTCAAATGCAAACACATGGACAATATGGACAAGGGAGTTGGCATGCTATTGTCGATTTTGTATTGTAGGTGATTGGTAGGCATGTGAAAATATGGAATGCAGATTGAGACAATGGCAACAAAAGAGCTTTAAGCATACCATCGACACATGTTAAACATGAAATGACAATTAGAAGATAATCAAGTGTTATGAGATGATTATGATGGAGTGTTTCAGATCTTGTACAAGAAGGTACATTATTTATTGAGTTGAATTTTGTCTTATGCATGTTTATATGAGTTAAATATAAGTCACTTTTATTGAATTTTTTATTTATTTTTGCAAGACATGTGTATGTTGTTGTTGCACCTCAAGGGAATGAAGAGAATACGTAGTACTGGTTGGCTAGATGTGTTGAGAGAAAATATAAGTTGGTAGATACTAGAGTGGATGATGACAACTTTGAATATCCGACTAGTTCAGCGGTTGTTGTTGACACACGGCTTCGAAAATATTTGATGAGAAAGAATGGCTTGCCTACATTTGAAGATTATGAAAGACACAAGAAGATTATGCATTATTCACATTTGATTTTGGCAACCAATATAAAACTAGTTAGATATCAAGGAAGGCCTGCTAATAAAGTTTTATGGACAATTTCAATGGATGATCATGAGACAATCATAGATGCATTAAAAAAAAGAGAGGATGCAGATGGTACACTAGAGTAAATAAATATTGGTAAGCATATCTAGTCGTATATATATTTAATTGATATATATATATATATATATTTGTCTTTTAATCATTTCTAATTAAAGTTTTTTATATCATTTTTTGTTTCAGGTCTCCCCAAATTAGATGCTTTACAAAAGAGATGCACATATATTACAAGTAGATTTGAATCTATAGAAAAGGTAACTATATATAGTTCTATATACATTTAATTGATACTTTATAATTTATTTCATATCCCCTTAAGCCATTCTCTTAAAACCCCTTAAGTCATCCTCTTATGTACCATTAATCCATCCTTTTGCAACACCTTAAGTCATTCTATCAACTACCATTAATCCATCCTCTTAGGACCCCGTAATCCATACCCTCATATATCTACCCTTAATTTGTCCACTTGCATCCACTTAAGTCACTCTCTCAACACCCCTTAATTCATCCTCTTAGGACCCCTCAATCAATATCCTCATATATCTACCCTTAATCCACCCTCTTACATCACTTTAACTCAATTTAGGGTTTAGGGTTTAGGGTTTAGGGTTTAACTCATTCTATCAACTCCCCTTAATCCACCCTCTGGCATCCCCTTAATCCACCCTCTTGCATCACTTTAACTCATTCTATCAACTCCCCTTAATCCACTCTCTTGCATCCTTAATCCACCCTCTTACATCACTTTAACTCATTTTAGGGTTTAGGGTTTATGGTTTAACTCATTCTATCAACTCCCTTAATCCACCCTCTTGCACATCCTTTAACTCATTCCTATCAACTCCTTAATCCACCACTTGCATCCCTTAATCCACCCTCTTACATCACTTTAACTCATTTTAGGGTTTAGGGTTTATGGTTTAACTAATTCTATCAACTCCCCTTAATCCACCCTCTTGCATCCCCTTAATCCACCCTCTTACATCACTTGAACTCATTTTATCAACTCTCCCTTAATCCACCCTCTTACATCACTTTAACTCATTTTATCAACTCCCCTTAATCCACCCTCTTGCATCCCCTTAATCCACTCTCTTACATCGCTTTAACTCATTTTATGAACTCCCCTTAATCCACCCTCTTGCATCCCTTCAACTCATTCTATTAGCTCCCCTTAATCTACCCTCTTGCATCCCCTTAATCCACTCTCTTACATCCTTTCAACTCATTCTCTCAACTCCCCTTAATCCACCCTCTTGCATCACTTTAACTCATTCTATCAGCTCCCCTTAATCCACCCTCTTGCATCCCCTTAATCCAACCTCTTACATCGCTTCAACTCATTCTATCAACTCCCCTTAATCCACCATCTTGCATTCCTTCAACTCATTCTCTCAACTCCCCTTAATCCACCCTCTTGCATCCCCTTAATTGTCCTTTTAAAGGACCCTTAAGTCATATCCTCTTACATCTCCTTAATCCTCTTAGGACCCATTAAGCCATATCCTAGGGTTCATGAGATGCATCCTCTTAACTCCCCTTAAGGAATTCTCTTAAGACCCCCCCTTAAGCTATATATCCTCTTAGGTCCCCTTAATCCATCCTATGGCTAACATCATTTGAATTTGTATGGAATTTACTATATGCAGTTCTTTTCTTGCATGAATTTTTTACTTAAATGACTCGTAAAAATTGTAGTTACTTACATTAATTATTTTTGCAAGTTCTCATCAAGTCGGTCTACAATGTGATTGTTGAACTGAAAAACTATTTTATCTAGAGACTATGTAAATATCAATTTTTGGTATTCACCTAAAAGTTGATAAGCTTTAATTGTATCTACATGCACATATATGTTTCATCATGTTATATAGTTGTACATTAAACTTCTTGATGTACATTATATATGTTTGTTCGATGTCACTTTTTAAATATCTTATTCAAATTTTATAGATTATACATATTTCATGTGTCTTCTATTTACCACATTTTATATAATTATTCAATTGTATAGATTATACATTAAATATACATACAAGGAGATGGTTTTTTGTTTATTGATTCAAATATTTGCTATGTAATTGGAAAATAGTTAGAATTACTTGCCCTTAATTTATTATGAATATGATTTAAGAAACTATTTAAGGAATGTTTTAATTTGTCACCTAACCATGTGATAAGTTATATATATATATGAAATTTGATTCTAGATAAGAATTATTATATAGTGCATGTATTACTTGAAAATTTGATAAAATATAAATATATAGATATGTATATAAATGCATATAATTATGAAAATGAACATAACATGATCTCATAATTGACTGCATATATAATCATCATATTAAAGTCAACTGATATAAATAAACACACATATATGATAATAACATGTTCAAAATAAAACTAGAGATCTAGATAGTCCATAAAATTTATATGTCAAGTCCAACACATATATTGAAATGAAACTAGAGGTTTGTAGTCCATAAAATATAAAACTATCTAACTCTCAGGCTGATCGGTCAAATCAAGTCTCCTCTTTGTTCCACGTTGACTAGATGTACCTGCATCATGCTGTAAAAGAGTTCAAGAAACTCGAAATTAGATTTAAATTTATTTAGAAATTTTGATATAATTAAACATATTTAAAATTGAAAATATAAACTTTTAGATAAAAAAAACTAATTAAATATCGACTAAATATAGTAAAAATGATTTCTAGTATGCATAAATTACCATATGGTCATGTGAATCAACTGGCACATTTTCTTCAACAGGTAACATAACTGTCTGTTGAGAAGATGCAAATGCCTGATCCACTATATCCTGCATATTCATATAAAGCAAACAATATGTGAAAACCTTGAATATATATATATAAAATGTTCGTAAAAATTGTATAGGAGATTTAAAGTAAAGTTTACAACCTCGAATGATATGACCTCATGATCACGCACCTGAGATTGCCCATGAATAGATGTCAATGATGTCTCAGGTGCGCGGCCCGCCATGGTTATCTCATCAAATCCCTACATATAGATGTACAACAGTTCATATAGATCATTCACACATGTGTATGTAAATGAAAAAATTAAATTAGATCTATGATGTGTATTTAATTTAAACTTAACAAACTTTTGAAAGCACGCACCTGAGCTGATGATGTCTCAGGAGCACTCACCACTGTAACTTGTGGCTCGTCAATACTAGGAATAGTATGACTTCCCTGCATCTAGATATAATATATCAATTCACACATGTGTACAAATTCAAATTAAATTATATATATATATGGACACACAAATTATTTAATATATTTTGGTTCAAGTACCTGTCGAAAAGGTGAGCCCAAATCTACAGCACTCGACATATACACACGATGATGATATTGAGTTCCGGGCATCACGTCATCATGCGTCTATACACCAAACACAAAATTATTGAATTAATATTATATTATATATATAGTTTGATGTTATTATTTACATGAATTTTTTACATTTCAAACTTGAATTAAATTTAAGTTCAAAAGATGAACATACCTGTGTGGGACGATCCTCAGAATATAGTAAATTTAGGTATGATCCCGCCCCAGATGCATGTGCCTCACCTGAAGTGGATGTCTGAGTATCCCTATAGCCTGAGCCTCCATGCTCTGTATTGGCCACTTCAGTGGCCGCGTGTGTAGTTTGCTGAGTGAGATGTCCTAAAAGTGAACTCAATGCTCCTAGTGTAGATAACATGGTTTGCTGCTGAAATGCAGCGGGAATACTAGGAGAAGGAGGAGGAACAAGAGGTGCAACTGGAGCACGTCGCTGAGGATCGACACGTGCTCCTAGTCTATGTTGGGGCATGCCACGCCCAACTCCCTGAAATGACCTCATATCAAAATAGTTGGGTTTTTTACCCAACTCAAACTCAGCCCATAACTTTCTCAAAAAATATATGGGCACCTCACTGTTTCCATGTGGTGGAGTATCAAACACCATCCACCATCTCTCCCAAAAAATTGTAGCTATCTGCGGAAGCCTACACCATAAAATTGAAATTCTTTTTTTTGTGGGTGGTATTGGTTCGTTTGTTTGGGGGTTCACAAAATATTGGCACATAGCTTGTTTAGTGATTTTTAGGTCATTGATTTCTTTATATGACAACCCATCTGCATAGAATTGTCTCCTCTCTTCTCTCCATTGATGGAACCTATCTAGGTCCGCATCGATAGATCGAACATAATCAACAATAGTTTGCATCGTAGATGCAAACCGTGCGAGATGTGGAGGGATTCTAGTCTCATTTTTTATGAGATCTATGTTTCCTTGAATGACAACTAAGTTGGCTCGAATATTCTCTCTTAGTTGATTTTGGTCAAATGGAGGAGGGGGTGGGGGGTCAGGTGGTGGAGAATGCGGAGGTGAGTGAGGCATATCCTCATGTGGTGGGGTGGGATGTGCACCAAGATCTATAGGAATTTCTGGATTAGGCATGAAATCCTCTAAAGTGAAAAGTGGATCCATGGACGAGAAATGATATGGCAATTGCATGTTAAACAATTAAAAAATATATATCAACAAACTAATTAAATAATGCACACAATTTCAAAGTTATTTAAAAATCACATTGAACATGCACAAATTCAAAATATATTTCATTTGAAGACCATTCAATTTATAACATTAAAAAATCATAGCATTAAAAATTCATATTATAAATGGGAGTTGAATAGAAATCGATAGTCACTTAAGAACTATAAATGAGAGTTGAATAAAAACAGAAGGTTAGTAGAACAAGTGATGAAAAATATTGAAAATCATTGAAGACCTCTCTTGGACCTTCTAAATGTAAAGAGGCAGATTTTATTGCATATTTTTCCTTTATGGGGTTGAGGGTGAAGTAAGTCTCTAATTTCTCCAACTGGGCCTGAGATAAATCTTGTCACTACAATCAAACTTAGGTGCATAAAGTTTTTTAGCTTACTTTTTATCTCCCTATTCTTCACTTTCTATATTCCTTGCTCATTTCTTGTAGATGGAACTTCTTACCATATTGGAACATTTTTCAAAAGATAAGGCTTCTCTCATATATTTTCATTGATTCAAATATTTTTCTATTAATCTATATTGTTTCTCCTTAATAGATTATTCCTAAGGGATGAGGGGAATGGTTTCAAATTCTTCTTCATGTTCCTATAAAACATGGGGTTTTAGGAATTCAAAAGGGTGTCACATGTTGCTCTACTATTTTTTTTTGTTGATTTTTCCCTCGTTTTGGGATTTTTTATGATTAAATATTCAACCAACTTCCTAGAATTAGCCCATTTGACTCCTTTAGCCTTGATTTAGAATTTGAAAATTCTTTTAGAAGAATTCCTCTTTTTCTCCTTACCCTTTTTTCAATAAATTTTTATGATATCCTAAAATATTTCTTATTTCTCATTGGACTTACAAAAATAAAATAGGGAAATGACTATAATATTTAAGTATGTTATGAGTGCCCTAGTTATGGGGCAACTAGTGTTATATAATAAAGAATGTAATTTTAAAGTGGCATTGATAAAAAGGTTTGTACATGTAGGTTTATTTTGGAGCTTGTAAAAAGGAAAGAAATTAAAAGATAGCTATTTAATTAAATCCTAAGATTGAGAGTGGTATTCTTGTTTATCCATTAATTTTACTTGAATAGATTAGACACCATATTTTCCTATCACTAGAGATTAGAGGAGGGAACCCCATTTATTTCCATATATAGTTAATGGATGAAAATTCATAAATCAATCATGACAAATTCCATATAGGGATAGTAATTAAGATACATTGAATTATTATCCAAGTGACTCCTACAATACCTATTTTTATAAGTTTTAAGTGTCTCTCTTGGAACCTATGGTTTGTAATTCATGTACAAATTAGAGTTAGGGTTGGGGTTAGGGTTAGGGATAAGTTTAGGGTTAGGCTTAAGATTGGAGTTAGGGTTAGGGTTATAGATAATTAGGGTTAGGGTTAGGGTTAGGGATAAGGTGAGGGTTAGGCTTAATATTGGGGTTAAGGTTAGTGTTAGAGTTAGAATTAGGGTTAGGTTTGGGTTAAAATTAGAGTTATTTTTTGGGCATAGGTTTAGGGTTATGGTTAGGAAAAGGGTAAAAATTAGAGTTACGATTGGGGTTAAGGTTAAAACATGAGTTAGGGTTGAGGATAGGGTTCAGGTTAGGGTAAGAGTAAGAACTAGAGTTAGTTTTGGGGTTAGGGTTATGGTTAAGGTTAGAGCTAGGGTTAAAATTATGGTTAGGGTTAAGGTTAGAGATAAAATTATGGTTAAGGTTAGGGTTATGATTAGAGATTGAGTTAGGGTTAGGGTTAGTGTTTGGATTAAAATTAGATTAAGGGTTATGGATAGGGTAGCAATAAGAATTGGAGTTATGGTGGGGATTAGGGTTATGGTGAAGGTTAGTGTTAGGGTTAAGATTAGGGTTTGGGTTAAGCTTAGAGATAGAATTAGGGTTAGGGTTAGGGTTATGATTAGAGATAGAATTGAACTATGAATCTAACTCTAACCCTAATCAAACCTAACCCTAACCTAACCTTAAACCTAACCCTAAAAGAAATAAAATCTTAAATATAACCCTAATTGAACCTTAACCCTAATTCAATCCTAACTATAATTGAATTATAACCCTAATTAAACCCTAGCCCTAATTGAAACCTTAGCCTAACTCTAACCCTAACCAATAATCTAACCCCAACCCTAGCCATAAACCTAACCTTAATTTAATCTTAACCCTTATCCTAATTCTAAACCTAACCCTAACTCTAACCCTAATTCTAATTTTAACCCTAATCATAATTCTAACTATATTTGTTATCCTAATTCCAATATTAACCCTAATTATAATGAAAAAACTAATTCTAAATGTAACCTATTAAATTATAATTGTAATTAAACCCTGACTCTAACCTATTCTTAAATGTGATCTAGTTGATAGAAAAAATTTAGAGGAAGATGTTATGGATTGTCTAGTTACTAATGATGTAATTGGATAGGCTAATAGAATATCAAAATGACACACAAGAACTATTAATATTGTATTAGGGTTTCTAGTTTTAGCTCACCTAAGGGGAGAGAGGTCTCTAAGAGGTTTCTAGTTTTACATTTTAGGGTTTAGATTTCTAAGTTATGTCTAATTTAGGTTTAGATTTAATGGTTTTCAATTTACAATTTAATGTTATTTATTTTTTAAATGCAATTTAAAACTATTAAAAATTGAAATAAAACACATTAAAGAAAAAAAAATTAAATACTAATTAAAAAACAAAAAAACAAGATACAAAGCAAAAAAGGGCAGAATTCAACCAACCTGGAGGTCTCAGAGGTCAGGTGTGTTGACGGGAGGAGGTGATAGTCGAAACATGCTCGAAGCAACAGCCTACAAATGCGTACGCGCTCTTGATTGTCTTATCTCAATCCGCCAAAAATAATGGATAAAATGAAAAGCCAGCAGTTTATTTAAAAAAATAAATACTTTTCAAAAATGCGTACGTGTTTTGAAACGCGTATGCGTTGTTAAATGTGTACTCATTTGTAATGCGTACACGTTTCATAACGCGTACGCGTTTGTAACACATATGCGTTTCATAACACATACACGTTTTAGGCTCGCGTACCCGTTGCTGAGCGCGTACGCGTTCGGATTTCGGTTCGGGTACCCGTTCCGTAACGCGTAAGCGTTTTATTCAAAAAAAAAATTGTTTCCCAAAATTTCCCCTCTTCGTGTACTCAACTTCTTGCTTTTACCCCATGGAAACCATAGTTTTCCTTCTCCTAGTATCCCTTCTCATTGTCAAGAAGATACTTTGATCAATGAAAGTCATGAGAATCTTAGTTTTACCCCTTTTCCTAGGGAAACCTTTATTGAGAAAGAAAATTCAACCATTGATAACTCTATTGCATTCAATGAAGTCATTGAAGAAGAACCAAACTTTGAATATCACAAACATTTAGTTGTGGTTCTCCTAAAAATCATCCCCCTTTGGAAGATATCATGGTGCAAGACAATGAAAACCTTGATAATAGTACTTCCTTCGATGAAGATGATGAAGTAACCTTAAACTCCTCTTCACTAAGAGATCACAAAAATAATGATAATTCTTTTGAGGTTATGCACATTAGATACCCCTTGGAGTACTCTCCCAAGCCTAAGCTTATCATTTATCCACCCTCTCAAAAACCACGAGTTCAAAAAAAACCTATTCTTATCCTTGAACCACCAAAGAACAATGTTTCATAGCAACTGAGTTACAATATTTTTTCTCATACATACAACACTAGGAACAATCAACAACCTAGACAAACATCTTCAACACCCCTCCCATTTCCTAATCCTATCTTACCAAGTCCCCATCGTTTTCCTTCACAAAATGGAAAGGAGTATAATCTTGTCGAACAACTTAAGAATACTCCTGCTAAGATATCTTTATGGGACCTTATCCAAGCCTCCCCCCACTATCATAACATGATTCAAAGTCCCTTACAACAACTTTCTATCCCTTCTAATGTGCAAACGAATGACATAGCAACTCTGATACAAGGAATGAATGTTGATATTATTTTTAACCAAAGTGAGCTCCCTGCTTTGGAAGTGCAAAAACAATATGATCCTTTCATGATCATAGCTCAATACAATACCATAGGGATAAAGCAAACCCTTGTTGAAAATGGCTCAACCTTAAATGTTTGTAGTGAAAATATTTTGGATAAGCTTGGTGTTGATAAATCAAGAATTCAACCAAACTATTTATCTATTAAGGGATTTGATAATGTGGGAAAGAAATCACATGGAGTGATAACTTTACCTATTATAGTTGGAAAGGATACCTTACAAACCCCTATTCATGTTATGCCTCATGATCTTTCCTATAATCTTATTTTGGGAGGGTCGTGGATTCATGAAACATATGTGGTGCCTTCTACCCTCCATTGTAAAATGAAGTATGTATACAACAACAAATTATATACACTTGATGTTGATCCTGAGCCTTATAGTATCTTACAACTTGAGAAAACTAAGGAAAACCCCTTGAAAACATTAACACCAACTACACAATTAGAAACCATGCAACAGATAGAAAAAGAACAACACATTGAAGAAGTCACAAAGCTATTAGAACTCAAAAGACACAAACAAGCCTTCACTTAATATCAACACTATCACAAAACATCCTTCTCAGCCAACTTTAATAGTAGTGCATCCTGAACTGATAAACACTAGTGGTCTTTATTGTTATCCTTTGCAAGAAATGAAACAAACAAATAAATCCTCACTTAATGTCAATTTAATCACACAAAACACTAATAATTTGAAGTCATTAGATTTTACATCCTCCTATAAAGGAGAGAACAAAATCTTGCAATCTAAACAGTCTTGTGTAGGTATGACATCTTGTACTAAGCAAGAGATATTTTTGTCGCAAGCTAAGGAAACATCCTCCACTTTTGACCAAGAGAGTATCTTGATGAGACTCCTCCAAGATTGTCTGATCTCTCTCCCTCCAAAAACATGGAAGAAATTTTACTACAAGATTTCATTTTTCACATATCATAGAATTCATGGTCATGCTACTAATGAATTTAACACTTTTAGAAGTAAAATCCAACATCTTCAGGATTTTGGTGCTCTTCTTTATGTGGGGGCACCTAATTCCTCTAATTGATATTGATTTTCACTCTAGCATGTTTCTCATTAGTCATCTCGGCTCACCTTTTCCCTACACTAAGTGGGGGCAAGGGGGTTAGATAGCTTTGTCCTCGTATGTCACCTGCCATTGCCTCTTTTGGTTGGTTGCTCACCTTTCATGTGTATGTAAGAGAAAGCTTGGTATGTGGACTACATGCCTTAAGTTGGCTCGTGTGTGACATACTGAGTTATGCATTTTGGGGGTAACACCCTTTTCATTTTTCATTTTTGGCTACTTTAAAGTAATTGCTCACAACATGGTGTTAGAAATTTCTTTAAAGTGGGGGCATACATTGGCATTATTTTAGCATGATTTCATTTGAATTTTTTCTTTTCATGTTCCTTGTGTGATTTTCTTTGTCCTTGCGATGCATCCTTTCTTGGTGGTGTCATTGGGTTTGACTTCCTCCAAGAGCATGATATTTCCTCTCTTGGAAACATTTGATACAATGTTCCTTAGGATGAGACCTAGTCCTCTCTTGGAAACAAGATGAGACCTTTTGCACTTGTCCTCTCTTGGAAGCATTGGGTATGATGTTCCCCAGGATGAGACCTTGTATTTATCCTCTCTTGGAGATGTTAAGCACAATTTCCTCTAAGAGTAAGACCTCGCATGAACTAAGCAAAATCCCTTTGAACATCCCTCTTTCTTGTTACATTTTCTTTTCCTTTTGCGTCCTTATTAAAGTCATGGAGGTATGGTTTTGATACGGACCACCTTGGGGCTCACCTAATGAACACTTAGCTTCACTAGCCCATGTGAGCATGCATTTTTGTACCTTATTAAATTCATGGAGGTATGGCTTTAATATGTTCCCTTGGGGCTCACCTAGTGGACACCTACCTCCCACTAGCCCTTCTAAGTGTGTTTTTTTTGCATAGTGGATAGTGCATTCCACTTGTAAACCCTTTTTAGACAAACAACCTAGACCCAATCCACTGCATTGAATGACTAGTTGAAGCTTGATCTGCTATAGTTTTTCCTTTTCCTTTTTCATTTTCCTTTTTCTTATCTTTGATGGTGTATGTTTGTGATTTGGTTATGGCTTCATATATCATCCACAAGTGTGTTTCTTTGTGGTTATGTTGGTTTTCTCATAGGATCTCAACCTTGGGGTCTTGATCATCCCTCTTGATCATTGTCATCCTATCTTACTAACATTTGTACATTTGAACCCCTCTTAATTGCATGGTTGGCTACTTTAGTGTGAATTTGAAGCAAGTTCATCCTCTCACTAAAGTGGGATCTAAATGAAGTGTAGTAAAATGCATACCCTTACATTCTCACACTTGTTTGGGCCCGCCTTACTTTATTTATGCTTCTTTATGGCTTAATTGGTCCTATTTTGCATCCACAAGCCCTATAAACTATATATTTTTTATGGAAAATCTTGAAAAAAGATCAGAAGATAACTGATCATTTAATGCTTATGTTTGTGCATCCCTAATTTGTAGAGTGGGACTAAAGTGCCACCTAGGGTGTCTTTCTCCTCCATGGGTCTTGGGAACCTTATTTTGAAATTTCCAAAATATGCCCCTTTTTGGAGTCTGTGCCCCAAGAATTGAGCCTTAGGACTAAGACGCCACCTAGGGGATCTTAGCCCTCCTTTGCTTATTTTTGGGGTCCAATTTCAAATTTGGGTGGGATTTAGCCTCCTTTAATTAATGACTTTCACATGTCGGCTTGTGTAATTTTGGCATATTAAGCATGAATAAGTATAAATACAAGGTTCCTCCACCCATTTTTCATAACAAGCAATCTAAGTATCCAAGCATTCAAGTATTCAAGCATTCAATAGCATTTCATCAAGCATATGAAGCCATCATCAAGATTCAAGCATCATGTCAAAGGTTTAGTCCATCCATTCATGTTGTTGAGCCAAGATTGTGGATGTAGCATTGAATATCTATTTGCAACCATTGCTCACATCATATCCAAGGACCGAAGATATACATTCTTCATGGACACTACATGGTAGATTGTAGATTTTCTTTACAAGACATCATACAAGGTGATATCATTTACATATTTTAATGTTTAATGCTTCATTTCATTTCATCATTTGGTTTAATTACTTACAAAGGGGTTTGACCAGGGTAAACCCCCATTTACTAATAATAAACAAGTTTCCCCTCTTATGTGTTTATATTTGTAGATCTACGTTGAAGACCTGAAGATCCTTTAAAGTGAAAAGTTTTCAAAGTGAAAAGTTACATTGCCAAAGTTTTCATCTTCATAGAAACTCACTTACAGGTCAAATCTGGTATATTCAAGACCTTAGATCTAAAGAGAAGCAAGTGCAAACATCAACCTTCAGGATAACATTTAGAAAGTTCAAAAATTTAGGATGGGACTAATATGCCACTTTAGGTGTCTTAGTCCTCCATAGGGTATTTTTTAGAGATTCTTCAGGATTCTGTTTCAGCATCCGAAGACTCTGTATTTTCCCCGAAAACTAGCAACAAGACTAATACACCACTCTAGGAATCTTAGTCCTCCACAACAAATTTTGATAGCTTCTTTACATTTCTATAATCCTCATTACATCTCCAAACTTCCTAGTGTACCATAGAAAAATGGCCCCTTGGAAATTTTTATGTTATTTTAGGTCTTTCTTCATGATATTTGGTCCATTTTTCTTTGATTTAATGTTGTAATGTGGCTTAAACATTCACATTAGGTCTTTAAAATTCAAACTATGGTGTCTTGTGAAGGTCTTGTGAAGTGTTGTAAAACATTTCTACACTTTTCTAGACTCTATTCATTACAATTCACCTAAAAATCACCTTTTCATCCCTTATCAAGTCCAATTTTGAAGTGTTGTAAAGTCTTGTAACAAGATTTCATGCTTTTCTAGGCTTAATTTCACTATTTACACCTTTCTTATGCTTTATTTGACCCCTTTGTGCCCTTATAAGGCCTAATTAAGTGTATTTTTGAATGTAAACCCGAGAAACAACATTAAATGCAAGATAATTCCTAACACCCATTTATAAGTGCTAGGTGGGACCCATTCACCATGGGTGGCGAATGAGTCCCTCTTGGCTGAAACTTCAAAATAGTTCAAATTTTCTTTTGGGTTTTTATTCAAAATTACCTTATGTCTACCTGTTATGAGGTATTATTGGGTTACTAAGGCACAAGTGTATATAAATAAGTGTTTTTCTCCTTAGTTTACATCTAATTCATTCAAGCAATCTTTTCATTCACTAAGCATTCAACTAGCATTTTAGCACTTTGCATCATTCAATCAAGTATCTTGGAGCATCCATTGACATATCTTCAGATTTCTTGAACAAGGTTGTATTGATTTTAAGACATTTGCATGTTGTTTATTCATCTTTCCTTGTTCATTTAATTCCATTTGTTCATCAAGGGTTCGATTACCAAAGTGGGATTTGACCAAGGCAAATCCCTATAACCTAACCCTTAACCATTTTTCCCCTATTGCATGTGTGTTTGCAGACTTTTGTATGCAGATTCATCAAGCAATTAGTGTTGAAAGGTGGTCAACAAGTCAACAAAGTGTTTCAAGTCAAATAAAACCTATTTCAAGCTTGGAGACAACCTATAACCCATTTTCTACAGATTTGATTTTGTTAACCCAACAAGAAGACAATCTCAAATCTGGTGCTACAAAATTGGTCCCTGATTTCATAGAATTTTGGGAGAGGATTGATTAGCCATCAGTGGTGAATGAGTCCCACCTTAAGCCTATAAATCCATATTTTGTCAGATTTTGGATCCCAACACTCAGAAACCAATTTCTAGAAGTTTTCATCAAAAGCAAGATTGATTCACCATCGGTGGCGAATGAGTCCCACTGATGATTATCAATTATTTATGTTAGCATTCAGGACACTCTAGATTATTCATTTTTTTCCCAGGTGCACTTTGATTCAACCTTCTACATTTATGTTTTGCATTCATTCATGTTTTCATATCACATTATGTTTTCAAACATTACATACTTCCTAGGTTTTGCATTCATAATCAGTCAATTACTTAGCTTAGTTGCATTTGAATCATCTCATTTAGCTTTAATAACATCATAGACATCATAATTTGAGTGAACCACATTGATTTTTCATGAGGTTTATCTCTCTCCTTTTAGGTGAAACAACCTAAGAGTGCAAGAGTAGCCTATAAACCTCATGCACAAAAATCTATGGTTCATTTTGGTGAACCTGCATTTTGAGCACTTTATCTTTTTTATTTCAATTGCATCCTAGGTTTCATCTGCATCAACATTCAATTAGGGTATTGTTTTGTTTCTTGCATCCTAGGGTTTCTCAAATTTCATTAGTGAAAGACTCATTTAGATTTAATTTTTTCATAACATATCATTGAAAAATCTAAAAATCTACATTTGCATCCTTAGTTTGCATTTGAAAATCATTAAAATCACTTTAATTTTTTTGCAAAACACAAAAAAAATCATAACTGGACTCATTCACCACCCCTGGTGAATCATTCCACCTGCACATTTCAAACAACATTTTTAGGCATTTTCTGGGTATTTATTGCATTTATGTTCTCTGTTGTTATTTCTCTATTTCAGTTTGTAGAATTTGTATTATTTGCATTTTTCACTCCTAGATTACCTTGCATTTGCATTCACCCCATCTTTTGTGGTACTTGAATGAGTATTTGGTGCCCCATTGATAATATGAGATGAATTTTTAGACTCATGGCTTCCCATGATAGCACTTTCGTTGTGGACCTTGGGATCTCAAGAGCTCCTACTCCTAGTATGGACAGTGGTGCATTAGGAATGGACACTACCACTACTATTCCTTCACCTTTCCATCCAAGGAATTTTGACACACAAAACAATTCCATTCCGCAAGAAAAAGTCATTATTATTCATGAGGATTTTTCACACTTACAACAAGACTTATCCCTTGAAAAAAATTCCACAACTTCCATACTTGCAATAGAAAACCTTCATTGTTTGATTGAAATTAATGATGGCTTACAAGTTATGAAAAGAATTGTTGAGATATACAATAAACATGCTCCTTCTAATTCCCAATCTACAAACATTGTTGTGAGCCAAGGATGAACTCACATTCCTCCTCCTTCAACCATTGCATCCATACCAACTTATACCACTCCTCAAGTTACAACAACTATGCAGCAGGTTAGTCATGTGACTCCTCTTTTCGTTATTCCAACTAGAATTCCTAGTTCTTTTGTAGCATTGCATATTCCTTCTTCCACCTTCACCCCTCTTATTGTCCCTTTCACTTCCCCTAACATTGCATACACCCCATCACCATTTTCCCTTCCACCTCATACCACTTACGTCGATCCCATCATTACACTACTCTTTAACACTATTTCATCCATGCAACAACAAATATCCACCATTAGCCAAAGTCAAAATGCTCCACCCACATATCATGTTTGTAGTATTCCATTATCCTTAGAGATCTTACACACACAGATGCCACAAAAAATTGAAATGCCTAGGTTTAAGACATACAGAGGTAAAGGAGACCCTACTAATCATGTCAATGCTTATACAACCTTATGCAGTGATTTTTTCCTCGATGATAAGTTGTTAGCCAAAATTTTTCCTAGGACCTTGAAGGACATTGGATTGGAGTGGTTTTCAAACTTACCCAATCATTCAATGAACTTGCAGATGCCTTCATAAGTCATTTCCAAGTCCATATGAATCCTAAAAAGACAATGGATGATTTAATGTGATGTAAACAAAATATCGATGAAAAATTAATTGATTTCATTTCACGATATCAGTCATTGTATGCTCAAATTAATGTCAAGATTCCTAATTCACATCTGCAAAATATTTTTATCAAAAACTTGCATACTCACCTTCAGGATAAGTTAACTATGATGAAATTTCCTTCATTCCTGCATTTATGCACGACCCTTTGTGATTATCACAACTCGGTTTCAAGTCGTGATTCAAAATCCACTTCTAACCGACCTAAGAAGTCTGAGAAAAACAACCAAAACAATGCACAAAACTTTAGAAAACCAAATAGTGGCTTTTTATAGTTTAATCTACTTTCTTCGTAACCAACCCAACCTATTCAAAGTCAAGTGGCAGCTGTCAAAGTAGGCTTCCCTTTACCTCTAGGGATGCAAAGAGAATTTAATCCCTTACTTGATACACTCCATAACATGATGACTCAATTTATCCAAAAACAAATGATCACTTTTCCTACCATTAAACCACTTAATACCACCAAGCCTTTACCACCCACCTTTAAACCAAATGCTTATTGCCATTTTCATCGCCAAAATGGCTATGACACCGAACAATGTAAGCGTCTCAAATATTTAGTTCAAGACCTCATTGATTCAGGTCATTTGTCCATTACGGGTGTCAATGATCAAGGCAATAAGTCCATTACACCCGCTAACTAGAATTTACAAATTTTCACCAACCCCATGCCTAAACACAATGTTTCATTTGTCAAGGCTAGTGAACCTTCAAAAACTCATGTGATGAACATTGATGAGAATAATGAACAACCTGATATAACTCCAAATGTTACCCAAGTTAATCATATGGATGAACTTGTGGGTACGATACACATTGTCCCTCGTAAGGGCCCAACCAAAAAATCTCTTGATATTACATTTTCTTCTCATGATATACTTAAAAAGCTTCCTGATGGTCCTCTTTACATAGCTGGAAAAATCTATGATAATCCCACTAATGGAATATTAATATATCTCGCCTATGGTGAGAATGTGATCATGGAAGAGTTTTTGCTATTCCATAAGCTTTATCAAGATGACTATAATAAACCATATGCATGGATTAAAACACATACTATTTTTGCATTCCCTACGATCGGATCAATCATACTCCCACTATAGATAGGACCCAAAACTTTGGAGGTAACATTTTTTATCATTCCAAAATCAAAGCAATTTCTTCTACGGTTGGGTCATCCTTGGCTCCGCTTGATGAAATCGGTCCCCTCAGTTGTTCACAAATGTTTGAAGTTTCTGCATGGAAATGAAATATTTACCGTACACCATAGTGGCTTTAATCCATTATCCTCTAAAGGTAATTTTTCGTTAGAAACCTTTTGGCTTGAACCTATGGAACCCATCACCCCCCATAATGATTTATTTTTCATATCCTATCAAAAGTTCAAAGCCAAATGAATAGTTGAATTGTCTCTTTGTAACATGTTCCCATCCACTTCTACTTCTCCTATCCTAGATGAGACCATGATTTAGCCTGAGTCTGAAATAGAACAAACAAAACCACCTCATGAGCACCCAACCATAGACACTTCCCCTCCATCGTTTAAATTTCCAAGAGAAAATAAAACCAATCATGTCATGCCTCCTCACATTAAACAAGTGTATAAGGCCAAAGAGAAAGTGATTGACCTGTGTTCTTTGGTTTCTTCTATTCTTCCCCCTCTGGGAGAAAAGGAATCTATGATGGATCAACCTGCTCTTACACCTCAAAAACTTCAAAATAAAATAAAATGAAACTACAGTGCTAGGGAACGTAGGTTTCATCGTCATCTCCTTGCTCGTTAGTCTTGAATGGATGAAAATAAAGAAAACCAACCTCCACCTTTGATAGAAGTAATAGATGATCACCCTCTTCCTCCTGACCTGCCACAAGATAGTAAAGTCCAACCCTCACAACACAATGAACTGATTCAACAACCATAACTTTTCATACATCCTTCCTTAGAGATAACCCTTCATCTTCCTATCGTAATTGTTGGCAGATGGTCAGCACTCCCCTCGAGATTCGTGACATGGCTTAAATACCTCTTGTGGATCCATTAACTTTGGCGATTGTATCGGGCATTAACAGGTTGATCTTTTGGTGCAATGACAATATGTGGGCCAACAATTGATATCAAAGCCAAAGGTGTTGGGTTCGAATCCCCTCAAGTAACACTAAGGGGGAGATTGTTGGTAGATGGTCAGCACTCGCCTTTGGATTCGTGACATGGCTTAACTGCCTCCCGTGGATCCATTAACTCGGGTGATTGTATCGGGCATTAACAAGTCAATCTTTTGGTGCAACGGCAATCGCAGGGCCAATAGTAATCAATCTTGATGATGATGATGATGAGGAGATCAAAAAAATAGATGAAGTGCATAATGATCTAAACTCTTTATTTTCATCTACCATTATCTTAAATGATAAATCTTCTATACCAAGCGAAGAACCTGGTACATCTCCTAGTTCGGCACTTGCAATTCTTCCTTTGGACAGCCAACTGCCCTTGCAATACACTAAACATGATTGGGAGGCAGATGACTTGTTATATGGTTGAATTACATTTTCCTTACCAGCCTTTTATATTCATTTTCTTTTTTCTTTGATTGTATGTGCATATTGTGTTCCCCCATAACATGAGTTTGATTTTCTCTCTCTTTGTACACTTCCTCTATTTATACCTCTATTCTTCTATATGTCATCCATTTAATTTTGTGTTTTCCTTTTGGGGATTATGCAAAGTGTTGAGATGACCAACATCTCTTCCATGTTGACCCAAATGGTCCCTTTTTCTTTTTACTTTGTCTTTTGGCTTGTGTTTTCCTTTTGGGGATGACGCAAGGCATTGAGACCAAAATGTCTTCTTCATGTTGACCCAAAATATTTTCCTTTTCATTTCCCTTTTCATTTTCTTTTCACTTGTTTTTTCCTTTTGGGGACGATGCAAAGCGTTGAGACCGCAATGCCTCTTCCATGTTGACCCAAAACAAACCTTCTTTTTCTATTGTTTTCACTCTCTTTGTGTCATTCTTCTAGTTCTATGTGCTTTGGGGAATGATGATAGTTTTGAGATCTTTAATAAAAACATTGCAATAGGGAACATATTAACCCCAAATCCATAGATTCCTTATGTATTTGGTGTGTTCCTTTATATGGGAAACCCCTCTTTCTTTTGTTCCTTTTTCATTTGCATGACACGGCCTTACTCAAAATCATATGACTTGGCATAGGGCTTTCCAAGTTGGCTCTCATGTCTTGTTTTCTTTTTACATCTTTCCTTCGCTACTTTAAAGTAATTGCTCACATAACAGTGTGTAGAAATTCCTTTAAAGTTGGGGGCATACAATGGCATGATTTTATTTTCATTCTTGGTTCTTAGTGTAGCCTTGTCATTCCATATGATGCATTTGTCACTTTGTGGATGACATTGGGTGTGATGTCCTTCATAAGTGTGATCTATCTTAGCATATTACATTCCTCTTAGTGGCCTAATGCAACACACTACATCCCCTAAGTTGTGAATATTCTATTCTTTGATTGGTCCTCTCTTGGATACATTAGACACAATGTTCCCTAAGTGATAGACCTTGCATGAACTTAACAAGATTCCTTTGAACATCTTTCCATTTTACACTTTTTAATTTTTTACATTTTACATCTTTGCCACCTTGCATAACACATCTTGCATGCCTGTGGTACCATCCTCTTTGTTCATGAGTTATAATCATACGAAGCTTTCCTTGTCTCATGAAACACAAACTAAAATTTTCCCTTGTGGTGCCTTGTTAAAGTTATCAAGAGGTATAACTTTGATATGGTTGAGCGGGAAGCCCATTCAGCACCACAAATTTCCCCATAGCCACCTATGTGTTTGTGAGTGCATACCAACTAGCGTATGTATTTCACCTTTTTCACCTTCTCACCTGGCAGACCGCCACATGTTATGTCACCCCAAAGTGAGTATGCATTCTCTTTTTCTCACAAACAACCTAGATCTAATCCACAACTAGTTGGACAGACGATCAAATCTTAATCCAATTCCCCCCTTTTTCTTATTTTATTTCAACAGTGGTGTTCCTTTTTCTCATGTTTAGTTTTCCATGGGATCTTCATCATGGGGGCTTGATCATCCCTCTTGATCATTTTCATTTCCATCTTGATAGCATAAGTGCATTGGGATCCTTCTCGATATGCATGGCTACTTTAGTGTGAGTTTGAAGCGAGTTCATCCTCTCACTAAAGTGGGGACTAAATATACCATAGAAAAATGCCCCCTTGGAAATTTTCATGGTCTTTTAGGTCTTTCTTCATGATGCCTTGTCCATTTTTCTTTGATTTAATGTTGTAATGTGGCTTAAACATTCACATTAGGTCTTTAAAATTCAAATTATGGTGTCTTGTGAAGGTCTTGTGAAGTGTTGTAAAATATTTCTACACTTTTCTAGACTCTATTCATTACAATTCACCTAAAAATCACCTTTTCATCCCTTATAAAGTCTAATTTTGAAGTGTTGTAAAGTCTTGTAACAAGATTTCACATTTTTCTAGGCTTAATTTACTATTTACACCTTTCTTATGCTTTATTTGACCCCTTTATGGCCTTATAAGGCTTAATTAAGTGTATTTTTGAATGTAAGCCCAACAAACAACATTAAATGCAATATAATTCACGACACCCACTTACAAGTGTAAGGTGGGACCCAATCACTATGGGTGGCGAATGAGTCCCTCTCGGCTCAAAATTCAAAATATTTCAAATTTTCTTTCGGGTTTTTATTCAAAATTACCTTGTCTTCCTGTGATGAGGTATTATTGGGTTACTAAGGAACAAGTGTGTATAAATATGTGTTTTTCTCCTTGTTTTACATCTCCTAATTCATTCAAGCAATCTTTTCATTCACTAAGCAGTCAACTAGCATTTTAGCACTTTGCATCATTCAATCAAGCATCAATCAAGTATCTTGGAGAAGCCATTGACATATCTTCGGATTTCTTCAACAAGGTTGTACTGAGTTCAAGACATTTTCATGTTGTTTATTCATATTTCCTTGTTCATTTAATTCCATTTCTTCATTAAGGGTTTGATTACCAAAGCGAGATTTGGCCAAGGAAAATCCCTATAACTTAACCCTTAACTATTTTTCCCCTCTTGCATGTGTGTTTGCAGACTTTTGTATGTAGATTTTTCAAGAAATTAGGTGTTGAAAGGTGGTCAACAAGTAAAAAAAGTGTTTCAAGTCAAATCAAACCTATTTCAAGCTTGGAGACAACCTACAACCCATTTTTTGCAAATTTGACTCTGTTGACTCGACAAGAAGACAATCTCAGATATGGTGCTATAGAATTGGTCCTTGATTTCATAGAATTTTTGGAGAGGACTAATTCACCATCAGTGGCGAATGAGTCCCACCTTAAGGCTGTAAATCCATATTTTTTAAGATTTTGGATCCCGACACTAAGAAACCAGTTTCCAGAAGTTTTCATCAGAAGCAAAGATTGATTCACCATTAGTGGCGAATGAGTCCCACTAGTGATTTTCAATTATTTCTGCCAGTATTCAAGACACTCTAGATTCTTCATTCTTTTCCCAAGTGCAATCTGATTCAACCTTTTGCATTTTTGTTTTGCATTCATTCATGTTTTAGTTCATGTTTTCATATCACATTGTGTTTTCAAACATTACATACTTCCTAGGTTTTGCATTCATAATCAGTCAATTACTTAGCTTAGTTGCATTTGAATCATCTCATTTATCTTTAATAACATCATACACATCTTAATTTGAGTGAACCAAATTGATTTTGGGTGAGGTTTATCTGTCTCCTTTTAGGTGAAGCATCCTAAGAGTGCAAGAGTAGCCTATAAACCTCATGCACAAAAATCTATGGTTCACCCAGGTACACATACCCTAACTTGGTGTAGCTTAATTTCATCATTTACACTCATTATTTGGCTTATATTACTTGATTTCGTGAGTTGAATGTTCATTTGTCTTCATTTAGCTTGCATTTTGTATATCACAACATGTTTTCAAACATTTTCTTTTCTAAGTATTTGCTTGGTGGTGAACCCCTTAGAACTTAAGAAACCTTTTCTAGGACCCTCCTAATTGATAATTGGCTCACCTTGAGAGGTTGTTAGTAAATTCGATTAGGACTCTTAAGACATTAGTGAATGGTTGAGTGAGAAAAGTGTGATATCCCAAAAAGGTATCCAATTTCATCTTCATCAATACTCATGGGTATGGATGAAGAGGGATTCCCTTGATATGTCGAGTCATGGTCAAGTAATTAAAATCAAGAGGTGTGTATATCTAATTAGGGTCTTCAAGAATGGGAGGATCACCAAAGCTAGGTGTCCAAATGGTTGTGTTTGATGGAGGATTGGTTTCAAGTGTTCCCACAAGTGTATTATTTTCAAATGAAAGAGCATGACCAAAGTATTTAGCAAGGCTTCTTGAAATTCGAGGAACGTAGGTTTGATTTAGCCCTAGCGATGGGCTTGTGAAACCTTGTGTTAAATTATGTGCCACAAACATTAGGGAGATATGAGCTACATTTTTAAAGGCTTGATGTTCCATAATTTCCTCCCTAGTGAGTTCAAATGGGTTGTTTGTGATATCTTATATCTCATAGGGTCCTAATGGTGATGAAGGTTATTGTGATGGTGTAACTTGACTTCTCAGATTGAATTCTAAAGGATTTGGATCACTTGAGGTGAATGTAACTTTGGATTTCTCCATGATTCTCTTGTGTTGTGATCTAGTCTTTACCATAAATGTTGTGTCACCTTTGGGAGAGTTGTGTTGGGATTTGTGATGTTTGAACTCTCTAGTTGAGTCAAATCTAGGTAGAAGGGATGCTCTAAGTCTTTTTGGAGAAATGATGATAGTGAGGGATGAAAATATGAGTGATGTGGAGAGTGATCTTTGCAAACATTTTGGAACAACACTTTTGACTTAAGTTTGATTGTTTGATGTTTGGATAAAGGATGTTTATGAACTTGTAAATCTTTATGGTAGACTCATGACCTTCAAGATGAACTACTTCAAGGATGATAACTAACTTGTCTAAATGCATGGAAAATAATGCATTTCACATACAAAATAGGCAATCTAGGGTTTGATTTGATTTATGTTTAAGTCATAAAGTGTTGGTTTCAAAATTTTGCAAAATTGGATGAAGTGAAAGATTAATTTTTTAATGAAGGGGTGAGTGAGATGTTTGACCCAATGTTGACTTTAAAGTGAACCTTAATTTTTGACAAGACCAAGGTAGTTAGAATGTTGCTAGGCCTCTAAATTGTTCAAATCCTAAAGACCCAACATTGACTTAGATGAGAGGATGGATGGGGATGTTTAGACCTATTCAATTCCTTCTAGCTTGAGCATAAAAGTTTCTTAACAAGTAGTAACGATTGAAATAAAGTATTGAGGCCCACTTCCTACTAAACTATCAACTACAATACCTACGTTTTCAATGACGGGATATAGATCTTCCCCTATGGATTTTGATTGTGTGATGGACAATTTAGAGGAGTTTAGTATCATGAAAAACACAAGGATTTTGAATCCAAAAGAATGCATATAATTTTGGACTATTTCTTGAAATGTGTTTGTAAAATTTTGCTACCAACTTGTTTCTATTCTTGTGAAGTGTTAAAATATGTTTCTTGAGAGCTTTTGGACTAATATTCCAAAGTCTAAAATGATGACATGTAGACCTTACTTTAGAGATCCTAACTTTACGTGAGATCATGTAGTTCAACATTTTATATTTAAGGAAGAAAGGAAGATATTTATTTCCATGTAGGTGGTAGTAATGTGGGCCTTCTAGCCTCAATATCAACTTATTCCTCTTCTTTGTCTAAGATGGTTGTTGCATTTCTCCACTGGGTATTTGTTTCTTTTGTTTCAAAAGTGAAGCTTCTCAAATTACTAATGAGATCAATTTGTTCTTCGTTAATGAGTTCAAAGTTTGGTTGAATTAGAGCACCTAGAAGATTAGGTTGTTCAACACGAGCAATTAGTCTCCAAATAGTCATGTGGGGTTGATTTTTCAGTTTATCTTGCTTAATGATTTTATTTTACGAAAATAACTTGTCTAGATTAAGTTTTCAAACTAAATGTTTATGAACACCATAACTTTCACAATGTCCATTTTGTGAGAATCACGAGGTTGAAGCCATAATTTCCTATATTGTCTTTGGAAAATATGGATTTTGACATAAGTCAAGATATTTAGAAATATCTAAGGATAGAATCCTTAGGACAAGTAGTAATATCAAGGCTTTCTCAAGAGGTATCCATATTTAGGCCAAAGTGTTTGAAATTTGTAGGAAGATGGTGAATTTTTCTTTTGCATCATTTTGGAACCAAGCAAAGTATTAAGATGACTCACAATAACTTACAACCCTAGGTTTGAAATGGCTAGAATTGTTGAATCCCCATTTGGATTTCTCCAAAAATTAAAGAATGCAAATAGTTAGAGATTTGGTGGAACTAGCTCCCCTCCACGACTCACACTTATCGGGACCACCAAATGTCAAAATCCTTAAAATCTAGAGATCAAAAGGATTTTTTCTATTTCTACAATTGAATAGTAAGAATGTGGGGTGGCTTCAGAATGACTGTTCTTGCACCAACAAATATTAAGGATTTTTGGATTCTAAACAAGGGTTTGTAATAAGGGATTCCAATTTAGGGGGTGCAATGATAAAATCTATCAAGAGGTCTCCCAACTCTTAGAATAAGGGATTTAGACATCATAAAGATACTGTGGGATAGTTATCATGTACTGCTTCCCATTTATCACAATTTTCATTGTAACCACACATTTATATAGTGGTTAGGAAGAGCTTGGCTTTATCTTGTTACCGCTTGGGTCATTCCCTCCTTTTGAAGAGGGGAGGCAGGACCTCTAAAATTAAACAATAGCAAGGAAGTACATTTGTAGTTTGATCATATTTATTCGTATGAACAAAGAGAGAACACATGTTATGCATTTTATCACACTCACAAGGGGGTTCAATTTTAATCCAAATTGAAAGATGCCTAGGTGATTATACAAGGTTTGAAGAATGTTTTTATTTCTCAAGGTCACCAAATGGTGAGAGATAATTGCATACACATTCAAGAATAACATTGTAAATCACAAAACATAACAAACATTTGTAAATTTTAACCCCTAAAGCTAAGATTTCTTCATTTTATGCACCAAACGAAATATGAAGTTGTCTTCAATTTTAAATCCAAAAGACAATGATGAGATGAGGGTTCAATTTTAATCCCGTTTAAGTATTCTTTTTATACCTAATTGAAATCTAGTGAGGTCCTAAGATTGTAAGTTTTAAAACCCAATGGAAATTTAGTGGTCCTAAAGTATGAAGTAGAAATCATGAAAGTTGGGTTATAATTGCCCCAAAGTGTCAAACACTTGTTACAATCACAAAATTTCAAGATAGAAAAGCTTTCAATTTAGCTCCATATCATTCAACCTACAAAACCTTGTTAGTCTAACAACTAGAACACAGTTAGCAGTGTATTCTTGATCTGATAAATCAAAGAAATTAAAGCATATTTAAAAAAAATGATTATAAAACTTCTTACCCTGGTTGGATGTCACTACACACGATAGTGGCGATTTGAAGTGAGCATCGCTCTGGTGAAAAATGGGTGTCGCTTTGTAGTAGAAACAGAGAGCACGATAGCGTCAGTATTTTTTCAGGTGTCACTCTAATTAATTTGGGGGTGTTTCCATTTGAAGTCTTCAATACCTCTATATTAAATTAGTGTCAGCATATTTTAAATCAATGCCAGTGCATTCAATCAGCGTCGTTGTTTCAAATTGCAATAGTGTCGCTATATGAAAACACTCTTCCAAGTTTGTCACTATTTGTGATTTGGGCATCACTATATCCTGTAAAACAATAGACAAATGAAATTTGAGCTAAAAAATAGTTAAATTAACAATGTGCCCTGCTTCTAGTGCTAGAATGTCAGAAAAGGATTGTCAAAGTGGGTCGATTATGATTGATCCATGATGAATCAAAGCATAACTTAGCCACTACACCTCAATCACAAAAAAGATCATTTAAATTGAAACATAAACTAAGCATTTATAGAAACTGAAAGTTACAAACTATGAAAAAAGTTAAATTCCTACTCTAACCCATTTGAAACTTATTCTATTTTGTAATTGGTGTCGTGTTGATGTGGAACAGCAACCCTTTCCAAATATTGTGGTTAGTGATACTTTTTCAATTGATTCTATGGAAGAGAATTGATGAAACCATTTTGATAAATTGATGAAAACCTGATTTATGCTAAATTAAACATGGCGCAAGCTAAATTAACACGATTCTATGCTAAAATTGATCTAATTATGCAATTTCTAAGCTAATCTAAGATAATTCTAAGCTAAAATATGGAAACCCTAATTTATAAACAAACTAAGATGGATGGATGGAAGCCATTAATCGATGTCTTAAGCTATTATGCAACTAAAATGAGCTAAATTAAGCTAAAAGTGAGTAAATTGAGAGTGTGAGTGTGAGTGAATTCAATAGCATGACTTTGCAATTGAAATATGGATCCATTTGTCTCCAAATAGTGACCTATTTATAGGAAAGCAAATGAGAAATGGAGGGTTGAGATCAAAAATATCAATCAATGGTCAAGGATAGAAGGAAGAAGAGGCATGGATTATGGATTCTCATCAACAGATGAGAATGCATGATGGGTTTTAATCAAGGTCTCACATTTGCTCCAAACAAACGCACTTTTGACCTGCTCACATAGGTCAAAGGTGACTTGTTCAAAATGTTAAGGGTTTAGCTTGCTCAAGAAGCCAAGTTAGTTGATTGAAAAAGAGATAATATTCGTTATAATATTTTTGTGGGTGAGGATAAAAGATATTTTGCAAATTAAAAGAAAGTTTTAATTGTGCAAAAAGGGGATAAGGTATATTCCCCTTTTTAGAGGAAAATTAGTTTAATTGCTAAATAAACAAGGTTTAATCATGCAATTAGGGAATTTGAAGAATTAAAGGTGATATTCATTAAATTAAATAATCCAATGAATGGGGGAGAGATGAAATGATATTTAATTAAATAACTTAGGGTTTTTTAATTAAATAAGATGACTTAGGAAATTAAATTAAATATTTTGATTTATTTAATTTAATGAGATGGAGTGTTAGCATGAAGGGGAAATGAATTAACCTGAATTGATGAATTAGGTTAATGGATGAAAATGATGTCATTAACTAAATTAACTAGTTTGATTTAATTAATTAAGTGAAAAGAGGATGGGTTTAAAGAGGAAATGATGTTAATAAACCTGTTTTGAGTGTATGATATTGTTCAGGATATTTTTTGGTGTTTACAAGAGCTATTCAAAAATTCTACCTATATGAATTGTGTGTTGTGATGGGTCATAATGGAAACACTATGAGATTTGGTCACTACGTGACCATAGTCTTAGATACTTTTTTTAAATTTGATGACAACCATGCCTCAAATTTCATTAATTTCCAAGAAGAAGCAAGGGATGATGCCTATATCCTTTTGAACAAGAAAGTAAGAGGGGGAGAAGAATCCAAAGAAAAGGAGAGCTACTTGGATGATGGCAGACATAAAAATTCAAGGGAACAAAATGGAGTACAAAACATAGAAAGGAAAGATACAGAGACTGTTGAACAAACTAAGGAGTTAAGGAAATCTAAAGAAAATACAATCTTAGGAGAAAATACAATTTTGGGATTGGAAATAGAACTAATATTGAAATGTGTAAAAATTGTGGAGAAAGAGATATGTGGGTCTATTCAAAGTTGTTTTGTATTTCAATTTTTTTTATCATGGTATTGCCAAGGGTGGAATCAGCTAGGAAACTTCAATATAAGCTATGTAACATCCCCTATGACCTCAACTTGAAACCCTACTTTGCATCAGAAGGAGCTATTAAAAATTCTAGGTATGAATTGTGTGTTGTGATGGGTCATTATGGAAACACTATGACATTTGGTCACTATGTGACCATAGTCCTAGATAATACTTCTCATACTTGGCTTAAATTCAATGACACCCAAATTTCAAATTTGATTAATTTCTAGGAAGAAGGGGATGATGCCTATATGCTTTTATACAAGAAAGTAATAGGAAAAGAATAATCCAAAGAACATGAGAGTTGCTCGACTGATGGTAGACATAAAGATTCAAAGGAAGGAAAAGGATTACAAAACATAGAAAACCAAGATACAAATATTTTTAAACAAACTAAGGAGGTAAGGAAATCTAAAGAAAATACAATCTCATGAGAAAATACAATTTTGAGATTGGAAATAAAACTTAGATCAAAATGTGTAAAAATTATAGAGAAAGAGATATGTGGGTCTTTTCAAAGTTGGTTTGCATGTCGGATTTTTTGATCATGGTCTTTCTAAGAATGGAATCAGTTGGGAAACTTCAATATAAGCTGCATCACATGCCCCATGACCTCAACTTGAAACCCTACATTGTATCAGAAGGTGGTATTGAAAATTCTAGGTATGAACAATGTATTGTGATGGCTCATTATGGAAACACTATGACATCTAGTCACTACGTGGCCCCAATCTTAGATAACACTTCTCGTACATAGTTTAAATTTGATGACACCCTTGTCTCAAATTTGATTAATTTCCAAGAAGAAGCAGGGGATGATGCCTATATATTTTTGTACAGTGAAGTAAGAGGATGAGAAGAATCCAAAGAAAAGGAGACTTGATTTGTTGATGGCAGACATAAATATTCAAAGGAAGAAAAAGGAGGTGTACAAAACACAAAAATAAAGATAGAAAGACTGCTAAACAAACCAAGGAGGTAAGGAAATCTAAACAAAATATAATCTTAAGAGAAAATATAATTTTGGGATTGGAAATAGAAATAATATCTAAATGTGTAAAAATTGTGGAGAAAGAGATATGTGTGATGTTCACAACTTTTTTGCATGTTGCATTTTTTGATCATGGTGTTTCCAAGATCAAAATCAGCTATTTAAATTCAATATAAGCTATGTAACATCCCCAATGACCTCAACATAAAACACTAATTTGCATCAAAATGAGCTATTGAAAATTCTAGGTATGAACTGTGTGTTGTGATGGCTCATTATGGAAACACTATGATATCTAGTCACTACATGGTTGCAGTCTTATATAACACTTCTCATACTTGGTTTAAATTTTATGACACACATGTCTCAAATTTCATTAATCTCTAGGAATAAGCAGCGGATGATGCCTATTTTATTTTGTATAAGAAATTAATAGGAGGAGAAGAATCCAAAGAAAATGAGAGTTGCTCGACTGATGGCAGACATAAAGATTCAAAGGAAGAAAAAGGAGTACAAAACACAAAAAACCAAGATACAAAGAATGATAAAAAAGCTAAGGAGGTAAGGCAATCTAAAGAAAATGCAATTTTTGGATTGCAAATAGAACTAATATTGAAATGTATAAAAATTATGGAGAAAGAGATATGTGGGTTTGTTCATAGTTGTTTTACACATTGAATTTTTTGATCATGGTGTTGCCAAGAGCAAAATCAGCTAGGAAACTTCAATATAAGTTGTCTAACATCCCCCATGACCCTGACTTGAAACATTACTTTACATCAAAAGGAGCTGTTGAAAATTATAGGTATGAACTCTGTGTTGTGATGTCTCATTATGGAAACACTATGACATTTGGTCACTATGTGACCGAAGTCTTAGATAAAAAAATTTATTCCTAGTTTAAATTCAAGGACACCCATGTCTCAAATTTGATTAATTTGCAAGAAGAAGTCGAGGATGATACCTATATGCTTTTGTACAAGAAAGTAAGAAAAGAAGAAGAATCCAAAGAAAAAGAGAGTTGCTCATTTTATGAAAGACATAAAGATTTGAAGGAAGAAAATGGAGGAGTACAAAACATAGAAAACCAAGATAAAAATATTTCTAAACAAACTAATGAGGTAATTAAATCTAAAGAAAATACATTCTAAGGAGAAAATAATTTTTTGGGATTGCAAATAGAACTAAGATTGAAATGTGTAAAAATTATGGAGAAAGAGATAATGTGGGTTTGTTCAAAGTTGTTTTGCACATCGGATTTTTTGAACATGATGTTGGAAAGAGTGGAATCATTTGGTAAAATTCAATATAAGCTACATAATATCCCCCATGACCTTGACTTCAAACCCTACTTTGCATCAAAAGGAGCTATTAAAAATTCTAGGTATGAACTGTGTGTTATGATGGCTTATTATGGAAATAGTATGACATCAGTTCACTACATGGCCGCAATCTTAGATAACACTTCTTGTACCTAGTTTAAATTTGATGAAAACCATGCCTCAAATTTGATAATTTCTAGGAATAACTAGGGGATGATGCATATACGCTTTTGAGTAAGAAAGTATGAGGATAAGAATCCAAAGAAAAGGAGAGTTGCTTGGTTGATGGTAGATATAAAGAAGAAAAAGAAGAAAAATGAGGACTACAAATCATAGAAAGCCAAGATACAGAGACTACTAAAAAAACTAAGGAGGTAAGGAAATCTAAATAAAATGCAATCTTAGGAGAAAATACAATTTTTGGATTGGAAATATAACTAAGATCAAAATTTGTAAAAATTGCGGAGAAAGAGATATGGGGGTCTATTAAAAGTTATTTTGCACATCATAATTTTTTATCATGGTGTTGCAAAGACTAGAATCATCTGGGAAATTTCAATATAAGTTGTGTAACTACCCCCATGAACTCCACTTGAAACCCTACTTTGCATCAAAAGGAGCTATTGAAAATTCTAGGTATGAATTGTGCACTATGATGGGTCATTATGGAGACAAGGTGACATCTGGTCACTACGTGACCACAGTCTTAGATAAAAATTCTCGTACTTGGTTTAAATTTTAAGGCATTCATGTCTCAAATTTGATTAATTTCTAGGAAGAACAAAGGAATAATACCTATATGCTTTAATACAAGAAACTAAGAGGAGGAGAAGAATCCAAAGAAAAGGAAATTTGCTCAGTTTGATGATAGACATAAAGATTAAAAGGAAGAAAAGGGAGTACAAAACACAAAAAAATAAGATACAAAGATTGTTAATCAAACTAAGGAGGTAAGGAAATTTAAAGAAAAAAAAAATTATAGAGAAAATACAATTTTGGGATTGGAAATAGAACTAAGATCAAAATGTGTCAAATTGTGGAGAAAGAGATATGCGTGTATGTTCAAAGTTGTTTTGCATGTCAATTTTTTTTATCATAGTGTTTCCAAGAGAGGAATCAGCTGGGAAACTTTAATATAAGTTGTGTAACATCCCCCATGACGTTAAATTGAATCCCTACTTTGCATCATAAGGATCCATTGAACATTCCAAATATGAACTGTGTGTTGTGATGGCTTGTTACGAAAACATTGGAGATCTGGTTACTATGTAGTTGCATTTTTTATAACATTTCTCATACTTGATTTAAATTCAATGGCACCCATGTATCAAATTTTATTAATTTTTAGGAAGTAGGGGATGATTCCTATATGATTTTTTACAAGAAAGTAAGAGGGGGAGGAGAATGCAAAGAAAAGGAGAGTTGCTTGGTTGATAGAAAACATATAGATTCAAAGGAAGAAAAAAGAGGAGTACAAAACAAAAAAAACCAAGATATAGAGACTGCTAAACAAACTAAGGAGATAAGGAAATTTAAAAAAAATACAATCTTAGGAGAAAATACAATTTCGGGATTGGAAATAGAACTAAGATTGAAATGTGTAAAAAATGTGGAGAAAGAGATATCTGGGTCTGTTCAAAGCTATTTTGCACGTTGTATTTTTTTGACCATGGTGTTTCCAAGAGTAGAGTCAGTATGGAAACATCAGTATAAGCTATGTAACATCACCCATGACCTCAACTTGAAACCATACTTTTCATCAAAAGGAGCCATTGAAAATTTAAGTTATGAACCATGTGTTGTGATGGCTCATTATGGAAACATTGTGACATCTTGTCACAACATGGTCGCAGTCTTAGATAAAACTTCTAGTACCTGGTTTAAATTCAATGACATCCATGTCTCAAATTTGATTAATTTCTAGGAAGAAGCATTGGATGATGCCTATATTCTTTTGTACAAGAAAGTAAGAGGGGGAGAAAAATCCAAAGAAAAGGAGAGCTACTTGGATAATGGAAAAAATAAAGATTCAAAGGAAGAAAATGGAGTACAAAACACAAAAACCCAAGATATAGAGACTGCTAAACAAACTAAGGAGGTATGGAAATCTAATGAAAATATAATCTTGGTAGAAAATACAATTTTGGGATTGGAAAAAGATGTAAGATCAAAATGTGTAAAAATTATGGAGAAAGAGATATGTGGGTTTGTTCAAAGCTATTTTGCACATCGGATTTTATGATCATGGTGTTTCCAAGAGTAGAATCAACTAGGAAACTTCAATATAAGCTACATAACATCCCCCATGACCTTGACTTGAAATCCTACTTTACATCAAAAGGAGCTATTATAAATTCTAGGTATAAATTGTGTTGTATGATGGCTCATTATGGAAACACTGTGACATTTGGTCATTACATGGTCGCAATATTAGATTACACTTCTCGTACCTATTTTAAATTTGATGACACCCATGTCTCAAATTTAATTAATTTCTATGTAGAAGCAAAGGATGATGCCTATATGCTTTTGTACAAGAAAGTAAGAGGAGGAGAAGAATCCAAAGAAAAGGAGGGTTGCTCGACTGATGGTAGACATAAAGACTCAAAGGAAGAAAAAGGAGCACAAAACACAAAAAATCAAGATACAAAGATTGGTAAAAAAATTGAGGTAAGGCAATATAAAGAAAATACAATCTCAAGAGAGAATATAATTTTAGGATTGGAAATAGAACTAAGATTGAAATGTGTAAAAATTATGGAGAAAGAGATATTTGTGTCTATTCAAAGCTATTTTGCACATTGAATTTTTTTATCATGGTGTTTCCAAGAGCATAATTAGCTGGGAAACTTCAATATAAGTTGTGTAACACCCCCCAAGACATCGACTTGAAAACCTATTTTGCATTAGAAGGAGCTACTAAAAATTCTAGGTATGAACTGTGTTCTTTAATGGATTATTGTGGAAACACAGTGAGATCTTGTCACTATGTGGCCCTAGTCTTAGATAATAATTCTCATACCTAGTTTAAATTCAATGACATCCATGTCTCAAATTTGATTAATTTCCAAGAAGAAGCGAGGGATGATGCCTATATACATTTGTACAAGAATGTAAGAGGGGGAGAAGAATCCAAAGAAAAGAAGAGTTTCTTGGCTAATGGAAAACATAAAGAAGAAAAAGAAGAAAAAGGAGGAGTACAAAACATAAAAAACCAAGATACAAAGACTACTAAACAAACTAAGGAGGTAAGGAAATATAAAGAAAATACAATCTCAGGAGAAAATACAATTTTGGGATTGGAAATAGAACTAAGATTGAAATGTGTAAAAAATGTGGAGAAAGAGATATGTGGATCTGTTCAAAGTTGTTTTGCATGTTGAACTTTTTGGTCATCATGTTTCCAAGAGTGGAATCAACTTGGAAGCTTCAATATAAGCTATGTAATATCCTCAATTACCTCAACTTAAAACCCTACCTTGCCTCAAAAGGAGATATTAAAAATTCTAGGTATGAATTGTGTGTTGTGAGGGCTCATCATGGAAACACTATGACATCTTGTTAGTGTGTGGCCCTAGTCTTAGACAACACTTCTCATAGCTAGTTTAAACTTGATGACACCCATGTCTCAAATTTGATTAATTTTCAGGAAGAAGGAAGGGATGACGCCTATATGATTTTGTACAAGAAAGTAAGAGGTGGAGAAGAATCCAGAGAAAAGGAGACCTACTCGACTGATGGCAGACATAAAGATTCAAAGGTTGAAAAATGAGTAAAAACACAAAAAACAAGATACAAAGACTACTAAAAAAACTAAGGAGGTAAGGAAATCTAAATAAAATACAATCTCAAGATAAAATACAATTTTGGGATTGGAAATAGAACTAAGATTAAAATGTGTAAAAATTGTGGAGAAAGAGATATGTGGGTCTGTTCAAAGTTGTTTTTCATGTTGGATTTTTTGATCATTGTTTTTCCAAGAGGGGAATCAACTAGGAAACTTCAATATAAGCCAAGTAACATCTCCCATGACCTTGTCTTGAAACCATACTTTGCATCAGAATGATCTATTGAAAATTCTAGGTATGAACTATATGCTATGATGGCTCATTATCGAAATACTATGACATCTAGTCACTATGTGGTCGCAATATTAGATAACACTTCTCGTACGTGGTTTAAATTCAATGACAACCATGCCTCAAGTTTGATTAATTTTTAGGAAGAATTAGGGGATGATTCCTATATGCTTTTGAACAAGAAAGTAAGAGGAGAAGAATCCAAAGAAAAGGAGAGTTGCTCAGCTAATGGGAAACATAAAAATTCAAAAGAAAAAGGAGTACAAAATACAGAAATCCAAGATATAGAGACTGCTAAACAAACTAAGGAGGTAAGGAAATCTAAAGAAAATACAATTGGGTGTTGGCAAGAAGTTGAGTCCACTTTTTGGCCATTTAGTGGAAGTGTTTTCCCCAATTTTTAAAATTTGACACATTTGACCTTAAAATTGGAAGTACTTAGAGATGGAATACTGAAAAAAGTCACTGATCATAAAATGTAGTAGTTGAAATCTATTTTCCAAATATGTAATTTATTTCAATACTAAAATGATACAAATTGATTTTTAATAGGTGTTTATAAAAACCACTATTTAAAAGTCATTTTTTTACCATACCATGCACATGTACATCATCCATATTTTGACTTAAATAATCATATTTTTATAAATCCTTTTGGGAAAATATTTGTAACTCACTGAAGCATGCTTTCCATATTTTTTTGTAATTTTTTATTGGCCATATTTGGTGTTTTAAAAAATTGTTGTGTACATCATGCACCTGATAATTCAAGTTTATGGACCTGTTTCATCATAAATTAATTCAAAAATAAAAAAAATAATTCAATTGTAAAAAAATTACATATTTGGAATCTACACTGTCTCATCTATAATGGGTTTTAATTTCTTCAAAAAATTCTACAAAAAAATGTCTCCAAACGTATGCCCAAAGTCACTATTTTCTTGTGATATTGCTAGGACCTTCAACTTGCAAGTCAAACTAGGTCCAGGGCCTAGGTTCGGATCCCCAAACCTTTTCTCAAACTTGTTAATAAAGCATAAACCTGGCCTACATTTTAAATTTCAAGAAATGGGATCCCGTTTAATAAACAAGATCATGTTTCCCATTTATCCATTGGAAATGAAACATAATCCCATTTAATAGACGGGATCCTAATTTATAAAAATCGGGGTCATGCTTAGTAAATGAGATCTTGAGTTATTTTTGACCATTTTTTTAATTTTACTATCTAACAAGTACATCTTGGGTCTGAGAATTGTTTTGAATGGCCGACTGTGACATATTCCCTATTTTCTATCAACTTTTTTCTTGTAGAAGCTCTTCAACTTGGGATTTTTTTCAATTTTGAAGGGAGTAACCATTGGGATACTGTTACAAAGGAATTTTGTTGAATTGCTACTTGTTTTCAAAGAAGAGGAATTTTGTTTAATTGCTACTTTTTTGAAGGAGGAAGAGAATTTTTGTGGAATTGCTACTTATTTTCAAAGGAGGAAGAGGAATTTTTTTTATTTGCTACTTGTTTGAAGGAGGAAGATAAATTTTGTTGAATTTCTACTTGTTTTCAAAGGAGGAAGATAAATTTTGTTTAATTGGTATTTGTTTGAAGGAGGAAGAGAAATTTTGTTCAATTGCTACTTGTTTGAAGGAGGAAGAGGAATTTTGTTTACTTGCTACTTGTTTGAAGGAGGAAGAGGAATTTTGTTCAGTTGCTACTTGTTTGAAGGGGGTAGATGATTTTTTTTCAATTGCTACTTGTTTGAAGGAGGAAGAGGAATTTTGTTCACATGCTACTTGTTTGAAGGAGGAACAAAGAAGGAAGACTTTCAATTTTTTTACATTCATTTGTATATACTTTTAAATTTTTCAATCATGGGATCACAATGTTGGAATAAGAGGAAATATAGGAAGGTATTGACCCCTAAAGAAATTGAAGCAAAGAGAGAGAAGGAGGAAAAAAAGAAAAAGAGAAAGAATAATGAGAATTTGATCAATGAATGATGTTAAAGCATCCAATTCCACAACTATTGAAGATAGAAACATTGAGGAACCCATGGATGTAGATGATGCAAACTTGCAAGAGGTGAATATAAAAGCTAATATGAATATACAAACTACTCTTGGTATATCTTCAAATATCCCTTTCAATGCTATGGATAATTTTTCAATATTCACAAACCAGGTATGTCTTCAAATCCACCTTTGAGCCTCATGGAAATGGTGTTTATGAGATATCTAAAAGATGTTGGATATAACAATGTTGACATCAATAATATTCATAGAGTTCAAGATTTGAGTCAAATTGTTGTTGAAAATGAAAATGAAAATCCTTTTATTGAAAATGAAAATGAAAACTATTTTTTTGTTGAAAATGAAAATGAAAATCCTTTTATTGAACCTGAAAATGAAAACTGTTTTATTGATGAAAATGAGGATGAAAATGAAAATCTAGGATTCGATGTTGAAAATGAATTTTTTTTTAAAAAAAATTGAAAGTTATGTTTTCGATAATCTTCCTAGTGAAATTTCTTGGAGACAAATAAGAACACATGCCAATAGATTATACAAGCAATTCTTTTATCATAAAAAAATCCCAATTCAATGTCAACTAATGATGCAATTGACGATAATGCAAAATATGACAAAAGTAATGAAAAATTTAGGCATTTTTGTTAAACAAAGAAAAAGAGATCAATCAGTAAAATATGTTATGTCAACTATTGCTAGTACCATTCAATCTATTGAAAAACATAGTCAATCTAAAGATAAGAATGCAACAAGAAGAGCTATAACAACTACTATAGTTAATAAAGCAACTTTGAATAAAATAATGGTAAGCAATATTAGTGAAGTTTTAAAAATACATCCTAAAACATTTCTAAGAGTGAAAAAAACAAGAGAAAGTATAGAAAATGATCCAATCAACCAATGTTGGAGTTTTAGTGGTTGACTCTCGAGGTCTGACATGAAATTGAATGTTGAAATCAAATCTTGATTGAAAAATATTTGCATGATAATACTAGGGTATCATCTAATGCTAGAGATGTTTTAAAATTAAGAGTGGGGTCCAAAGTTCATGATCCTCATCCAAAAAACCTATTAGATACAAGAAAAACTAAATTTTATAGAAAATTTTGTGATGATTTAGTGTTACTTGGTAATATTAAAATAATTCAAAGGTCTTTTTAAAAATTCAAACCTTCGTATGTAAAAATTAATAAGCAATGAATATCTTGTTGTTGGAAACACGTGTTCAATTTTGTTATTTTTATGATGTTTTTCGATATGTATGTTGTACTTTGACTATTGTGTCATAGAAAAATGACACCTTGTTATTTTCACGGCCTTTTAAGTCTTGTTTCATGATATTTGATCTATTTTGCTCTAATTTTATGATGTAACATGGCTTGAACATGCATATTAGGGTACTAAAATTCAAATAATGATGTCTTGTGAAGGTGTTGTGAAGTGTTGTAAGACATTTCTACACTCTTATAGACTCTATTCATTGCAATCACCTAAAAATCACCTTTTCATCACTTATCAAGTCCTATTTTGAAGGGTTGTAAAGTCTTGTAACCAAATTTCACACTTTTCTAGGCATAACTTCACTATTTATCCCTTTCTTATGCTTTATTTGACCCCTTTATGCCCTCATATGCTTTGATTAAGTGTATTTTTGAATGTAAACCCGACAAACAATATTAAATGCAAGATAATTCTTGACACCCATTTGCCATGGGTGGCGAATGAGTCCCCCTTGGCTCCAAATTCAAATTTTTTACAATTTCCTTTCAGTTTTTTATTCAAAAACACTTGATTTCGTTCTATGATGAGGTATGAATGGGTTACTAAGGCACGAGATTGTATAGATAAGTTATTTTCACCTCATTTTACATCCCTCATTCATTCAAGCATTCATTCACACGTCATCTCAAGCATTCAAGAATCTTACAACATCAAATCAAACACTATACAAGCATTTTGGAGCATCCATTAAAAAAACTTCAGATTTGCATCATCAGGGATTTGAACTTTGTATGCAGATTTAACAAGGATTTTGGTGTTGAAGATTGGTCAACAAGTCAACTAAGTGCTTCAAGTTAAATCAACTCTATTTCAAGCTTGGAGAAGTTTTTATGTCTATTTCCTGTAGAATTGACTTCGGAAACCCGACAAGCAAAAATTTTCAGATCTGGTGTTGTAGAGTTGTCTCCTGATTTATCAAAATTTTGGGAGAGGATTGATTCACCACCAGTGTCGAATGAGTCCCACCTTAAGACTAAAATCTAAATTTTTCCAGATTTTAGATCCCAATAATCATAAACTTGTTCTTGACACTTTTTCACCAGTACCAAGACTAATTCGCCACCCTGGGTGAATGAGTCCCACTATTGACTTTCAGTAACTTTAGAAAGCATTCACAACATTCCAGATTCCTCAAATCTTGCCCAGGTGCACTCCATTTCATCCCATTTCTTTATGTTCTGCATTATTTCATCTTTTAGTTCATTGTTTGCATAAATTCACAACATTCCAGATTCCTCAAATTTTTCCCAAGTGCACTTTTTTTCATCTCATTTCTTTTTGTTCTACATTATTTCATCTTTTAGTTCATTGTTTGTATATCACAACGTGTTTTCAAACATAGTTTAAATCTTAGTTTTGCATTCATAATCATTCATTTAAATCACTTAATTGCATTTAGTTTACTTCATTTAAATTAGAAAACATCACACATAACATAATTTGAATGAACCCTTAGCATTTTTGGCCTAAGCTCTCTCCTTTTAGGTGAAAAACCCTAGAAGAGTTAGAGAAGTCCTTGGGAACCAAAAATCTACGGTTCATTTTGGTGAACCTACATTTTGAACACTTTTCATTTCTAATTTCATTTGCATATTACATCCTAGATTACATTTGATTCAACATTCAATTAGGATATTGTTTTTTTTTGTATTCTAGGACTTCTCACATTGCATTAGTGAAAACTTTGTTTAGTGTTCATTTTTGCATTACATATCATTGAAAAAACTGAAAAACTACATTTTGCATCCTTCATTGCATTCTGTAGAGCATTAGAATCACATTAAATTTTTTGAAAAACACAAAAAAAATATCATACTGGGACTCATTCACCACCCTGGGCGAATCAGTCCCTCTGCACTTTTTAAACAACATTTCTGGCATTTTTCTGGCATCTGTTTGCATTTCTATTTTTTGTAGTTAGTTCTCTATTACAATTAGTAGATTTTTTGTTATTTGCATTTAGATCTCCTAGATTACTTTTCCTTTGCATTCACCCTGTCTTTTGTGGTACTTGTATGAGTGTTTAGTGCCCCATTGATAATAGTTTAGTGAGTCGAAGTTCTACACTCATGGCTTCCCATGATAGCCCTTTCATTGTGGACCTTGGGATCTCAAGAGCTCCTACTCCTAGTGTGGACAATGGTGCATTAGGCATTGACAATACCACTTCTATGCCTTCACCTTTCCATCCAATGAATGTTGACACCCAAAACAACTCCCTCCCACAAGAAAAGGTCATTAATATTCATGATAATTTTGCACATTTACAACAAGACTTATCACTTGAAAAAATTTCCACCACTACCAATACCTGCAATTGAAAATCTTCATCGTTTGATTGAAAGTGATGATGATTTGCAAGTTATGAAGAGAATTTCTGAGATTTACAATAAACATGCCTCTTCTAATACCCAATCTGCAAAAAATATTGTAAGCAGGGGAGGACCTCAAGTTCCTCCCCCTTCAACCATAGCATCCATTCCAACTTATACCTATCCGCAAGTCACCACAACTATGCACTAGGTTAATTATGCGGCTACTTCTTTCCTGACTCCAACTAGCATTCCTAATTCTCTTGTGGCATCACAAGTCCTCTCCACCACCTTCACCCCCCTTAGTATTGCTTTCACTTCCCCTAACATCACTTACACTCCATCACCATTTTCCCTTCCACCTCAACCCACTTACCTTGACCCTATTCTTACACAACTCCTTAACACTGTTTCTTCCATGCAACACCAACTTTCCACCATTAGCCAAGGTCAAACCACTCCACCCACATATCATGTCTATAGTAGCCCCTTATCCTTAGAAATATTGCGTACGTCAATGCCACAAGGGATAGAAATGCCTTGGTTTGAGAAATACGGAGGTAAAAGAGACCCTATCAACCATGTTAATGCTTATATAGTTTTATGTAGTGATTTTGTCCTTGATGATAAAATTTTAGCCAAATTGTTTCCAAGGACCTTGAAAGATACTGCATTAGATTGGTTTTCCAACTTGCCCAATCATTCCATCTAATCCTTCAATGAATTGGTGGATGCTTTCATAAGTCACTTTCAAGTTCACATGATAGCTAAAAAGACAATAGCTGACCTCATGAGATGTAGACAAAATACAGGCAAAAAAGTAACTGATTTTATCTCACGTTACCAATCTTTGTATGCTCAAATTGATGTCAATATTCCTGATGCACATCTGCAAAATATTTTTATCAAAAACTTGCACACAAACCTTCAATATAAACTAAATATGATGAAATTTCCTTCATTTATGCATTTATGCACAACCTTATGTGAATACCATAACTCAATTTCAAGTCGTGATTCAAAATCCACTCCCAACTAAGCTGAAAATCCTAAACACAACAATCAAACCAACAATTAGAATTTTCATAAAAAAAAGTAGATGCTTTTTAAAGTTCAATCTTCCTCCTCAACCACAACCACAACCCCCAACCTATTCCAAATCAAGTGGTAGTTGTTAAAGAAATGGTGCCTTATACCTATGGGGACCTGAAGAGACAATTTTCTCCCTTACCCAATACCCTCCATAACACAATAAACCAATTACTTCAACAATGCATGCTCACTTTTCCACCCATTAAACCACTTGATCCCAACTAACCATTACCACCCACCTTCAAACCTAATGCTTATTGTCATTTTCATCTCCAAAATGGACATGACACTAAACATTGTAAGCATATAAAACATCTAGTTCAAGACCTCATTGATTCATTCCATTTGTCCATTGCGAGTGTTAATGATCAAGGCAATAAGTTCGGTGCACCCCCTAACCAGAATTTACAAATTTTCACCAACCCCATGCCTAAACACAATATCTCATTTGTCAAGGCTCTTGAACCTTCCAACACTGATGTAATGAATGTTGATACAAACAGTGAACAACATGATACAATTCCAACTATTACCAAATTTAATCATATGGATAAACTTGTGGATGCGATAGACATTATCCCTCGTAAGGGCCAAACCAATAAATCTCTTGATATTACTTTTTTGCTAAAGACATACTACAAAAGCTTCCTGATGGTCCTCTTTACATAGCTGGTAGAATCTATGATAAGCCCGCTAATGGGATATTAATAGATCCTTCTTGTGGCAAGAATGTGATCATAGAGGATTTTCTAGTATTATATGATCTCTATCAAGATTATTATAATAAACCAACTGCATGGACTAAGACACATACTGTTTTTGCATGCCCTACGATCGGATCGATCGTGCTCCCATTATAGATAGGACCTAAAACTTTGAATGTAACATTTTCAATTATTCCACAATCTGACCAATTTCATTTGTGGCTAGGCCACCCTTGGCTTTGCTCAATGAAAGCAGTTCCATCAGTGGTTCACAAGTGTTTGAAGTTTCCACATGGAAATGAAATATTTACCATACACCATAGTGGCTTTAATTCCTTATCCTCTAAAGGTAATTTTTCCTTAGAATCCTTATGACCTAAACCCATGGAACCCATCACACCTCAAAAAGACTTCTTCTTTATAGCCTATCAAAAGTTCAAAGCCAAAAAGATAGTCGAATTATCTCTTCATAACACGTCCCTGTCCACTTCTACACCTCTTATCATAGATGAAACCATGCTACAGCCTGAGTCTGACATTAAGAAAACCATACAACCTCATGAACAACCCTCCTTACATACATCCCCACCATCGTTTAAATGACTAAGGGAGAATGAAACCAGTCATGTCATGTCTCCTTCCATTAAACAAGTGTATAAATCAAAAGAGAAAGTAGTTGACCCATCCTCTTCGGTTTCTTCTATTCTTCCCTCTTCGAAAATAGAAGAACCTATGATGACTCAATCTGCTCCTACACCTCAACAACTTCAAAATAGAATTAAACAAAACCACAGTGCTAGGGAACATAGGCATCGTCGTCATCTCCTTGCTCATTAATCTTGCATTGAAGAAAATAAAGAAAATCAACCTCCACCTTTGACAAAATTAATAGATGACCACTCTCCTTCTCCTAACCTGCCACAAGATAGTCCAGTACAACAACCTGAACCAATCCAATAGCCACAACTTTTGATACATCTGTCCTTAGAAATCACCCTTTGTCCTCCCGTTGTCATCAATCTTGATGATGATGATGATGCGGAGATCGCCAAAATAGATGAAGAAGTACTTAATGACCTAAACTCTCTATTTTCATCTACAATGAGCTTAAAAGATAAATCCTATCCATCAAGTGAAGAACCTGGTATGACTCATAGTTCGGCACTTACAATTCTTCTTTTGGACAGTCAACCGCTCTTGCATTACACTGAACATGATTGGGAGGTGAATGACTTGTTAGATGGTTGACTTGCATTTTTCGTGCTAGCCTTTTGCATGTTTCTTTTATTTTTAATTTTTTTTCGTGTGTGTATCGTGTTCCCCCGTAATGTGTGTTTGATGTTTCCTTCTCTTTGTACACTTCTTCTATTTGTATCTCTATTCTTCTATATGTCATGCATATTCACTTTTTCTCTTTTTATTTTATGCTTTGCTTTTGGGGATCACGCAAAGTGTAGAGATTCCCTGTCTCTTCCATGTTGACCCAAAAGGTCCTTGTCTTTTTCACTTTTGTTTTGGGTTTTCCTTTTGGGGATGATGTAAAGAATGGAGACATCTTATGTCTCTTCCATGTTGACCCAAAAGGTCCTTTTCCCTTTTTGTTCATTTTTGTTTTGTGCTTTCCTTTTGGGGATGATGCAAGGCATTAAGATCGCAATGTCTCCTTTATGTTGACCCAAAATATTTTTCATTTTCCTTTTCCTTTTCCTTTTCTTTCTTTTTGCTTGTGCTTTCCTTTTGGGGACAATGCAAAGTGTTGAGACCTCAATGTCTCTTCCATGTTGACCCAAAATGAACTTTCTTTTTCTTTCTTTTTCGCTCTCCTTGTGTCATTCTTCCACTTCTATGTGCTTTGGGGAATGATGACAGTTTCAAGCTCTTTCACAAAAACATTGCAGCAATGAACATACTGACCCCAATGTCTCTTCCATGTTGACCCAAAATTAAATTTCTTTTTCTTTCTTTTTCGCTCTCCTTGTGTCATTCTTCCAGTTCTATGTGCTTTGGGGAATGATGACAGTTTCGAGCTCTTTCACAAAAACATTGCAGCAATGAACATACTGACCCCAAATCCATAGATCCCTTATGTGTTTGGTGTGCTTTCTTTTCCGGGGGACAACTCCCTTTATTTTTTCTTTCATTTTCGTTGACATGATGCAGCCTAACTTCGAAACATATGACTTGGCATAGGGCTTTCCAAGTTGGATCTCATGTCTTTTTTTCCTTTTGCATTTTCTTCCCTTTGCTACTTTAAATTAATTGCTCACCGAATGATGTGTAGCAATTCCTTTAAAGTGGGGGGCATACATTACCATAATTAATTTTAATTCTTGGTTCCTATTGTAGCCTTGTCATTTATGTGATGCATTTGTCACTTTGTGGATGATATTGGGTGTAATGTCCTTCATAATTGTGATCTATCTTAGCATATTACATTCCTCTTAGTGGCCTAATTCAATGCACTGCATCTCCTAAGTTGTGAATATACCATTCTTTGATTGGTCCTCTCTTGGAGACATTAGACACAATGTTCCCTAAGTGGTAGACCTCGCATGAGCTTAACAAGACTCCTTTGGAATTTCCTTTATATTTTACATTCTTCCATTTTTACATATTGCATTTTTTCCATCTTGCATAATGCAACTTGCATGTCTGTGGTACCCTTTGCTTTTTTTTCACGAGTTCTAATCATATGGAGCTTTTCGTGTCTCGTGGAGCACAAACCAACATTTTCCTTGTGGTGCCTTGTTAAAGTTATCAAGAAGTATAACTTTGATATGGTTGAGCGGGAAGCCCACCTAGTGGCATGACTTTTCCCCTAGCCACCTTTGTACTTGTGAGTGCATACCAACTAGTGTATGTATTTTACCTTTTGGGATTTCTCACCCCATGGACAACCATAAGTTTTGTGGCCCCAAAGTGAGTACATTTGCGCCTTCTCACCTGAAAGCCTGTCATGTGTACTGTCACCGTAGAGTGAGTATACATTCTTTTTTTTCCTAGATCTAATCTACAACTAGTTGGACTGACGATCGAAGCTTCATCTAATTCTCTCTTTCACTTGTGTGTTCCTTTGTTCTTATGCTTAGGTTTCCATGGGATCTCCATCTTGGGTACTTGATCATCCCTCTTGATCGATGCTATTCCATCTTACTAACGTAAGTTCATTTGAACCCTCCTCTCGATGTTCATGTCTACATTAGTGTGAGTTTGAAGTAGGATCATCCTCTCACTAAAGTGGGGGCTAAATTTTTCATAGAAAAATGGCCCCTTGTCATTTTCATGGCCTTTTAGGTCTTGTTTCATGATGTTTTATCTATTTTACTCTAATTTTATGATGTAACATGGCTTGGACATGCATATTTAGGTACTGAAATTCAAATAATGACGTCTTGTGAAGGTGTTGTGAAGTGTTGTAATAAATTTCTACACTCTTCTAGACTCTATTCATTACAATTCACTTAAAAATAACCTTTTCATCACTCATCAAGTCCTATTTTGAAGTGTTGTAAAGTCTTGTAACAAGATTTCACACTTTTCTAGGCATAACTTCACTATTTATCCCTTTCTTATGCTTTATTTGACCCCTTTATGCCCTCATATGCTTTGATTAAGTGTATTTTTGAATGTAAACCCAACAAAAAAATTAAATGCAAGATAATTCCCAACATCCATTTTTAGCTCCTAGGTGGGACCCATTCGCCATGGGTGGCGAATGAATCCCCCTTGGCTCCAAATTCAAAAAATTTAAAATTTCCTTTCAGTTTTTTATTCAAAAACAGTTGATGTCCACTTGTGATGAAGTATGAACAGGTTACTAAGGCACAAGATTGTATAAATAAGTGATTTTCACCTCATTTTACATCTTCATTCATTCACACATCATCTCAAGCATTCAAGCATCTTACAACATCAAATCAAGCACTATTCAATCATTTTGGAGCATCCATTGACACAACTTCAGATTTGCATCATCAGAGGTTTGACCTTTGTATGAAAATTTAACAAGAATTTTGGTGTTGAAGATTGGTCAACAAGTCAACTAGGTGCTTCAAGTTAAATAAACTCTATTTCAAGCTTGGAGAAGGTTTTTTGTCCATTTCCTATAGAATTGACTTCAGAAACCCTACAAGCAGACATTTCCAGATCTAGTGTTGCAGAGTTATCTCCTGATTTCTCAGAATTTTGGGAGAGGATTGATTCGCCACCAGTGGTGAATGAGTCCCACCTTAAGACTGAAAATCTAAATTTTTCCAGATTTTGGATCCCAACAGTCAAAAACCTGTTCCCGACACTTTTTCACTAGTAGCAGGACTAATTCACCACCCTGGGAAAATTAGAAAAAGTTAGTGTGCATGCATTCATATTAGAATTTAAGAATAATATTGTACCAAAATATGCCATGCACTCTCAACATGCTCGATGGATTGATGGAAAATTTTGTGCATGTAGAAACACATTTCCAGTTGGTAGTATACTATCAGTGGTTGATTTTGCAAAAAACTATACTCTAGCTTCACAAGAGGAAATTCAATCACAATTATAATTGAGTGCAAGTGGCTATGTTTGTTCATATTGTTTATAGACATTCAGATGATGGCATAGAGGATGATAGAAATTTTTTGAGGGAGTATCACCTCTATTTGAGTGACAGGTTACACTCATCAAAGTTTTTTCAATACTGTTTCAATATATTTTATGTAAATTTAAGATAAAGAGGAATCCAAATGACAAAACACCTCATATGGTTAGATAATTGTACGGGACAGATCAAGAATGCTTAAATGTTCTATTGGTTAAGTAGGGTCCACAAGGAACTTAATGTCCAACATATGTGGAGTTTTTTAAAGTTGGGCATGGTAAAGGAGAACATGATGGAGTTGGTGTGTGTGTTAAGATAATTCTTGCTAGAGAATAATTGAAATTTGAGGATGCAGTGAAGTTTAAAGATGCACGTGGGATTGTGGATTGGTGCAATACAAGATTATCTACACCTGGTTTGAGTGAGTACTCTACAGTTTGCTAATTATTTTGGTTGGTTGAAGAAGAGAACATTCTACCTAGACTTGATTGTGAGACAGTCAGTGGATCTACTAAATGGCATTCATTTAAGAGTTTGAAGCAAGCACATGGATTATCTAGACAAGGGAGCTTGCATTTTTTTTAATTTTTTTTATCTCAGGAGATTGGAAAGCATGTGAAAATACAGAATGGGCTAAAGAGTGGAAGCAAAGATCATTGACACCTGCACAAACACATGATCAATATGAAACAAAAATTGAATACAATGATCAAGTGTTTGCATTAGAAGGCTATGAATGTGTTTCAGACCTTGTACAAGAAGTTAATTTAATTCAATTTATTTCATTTTATTTCACTTTATTACTATTTTGTAATACTAAATTATTTATTTATATACATATAAATGGATGTATGTAGATTGGTCAAATTTTATGGACACATAAAAGTTATTAAATATAATTTTGTTTGTAGGACATGTATATATTGTTGTTGCACCTAAGGGGAATGAAGAGGAAATAGAATATTGGTTGGCTTGTTGTGTGGAGACTAAACATAATGTAATAGCACCTCGAGAATATAATGATGGCTATCATTATCCAACAAGTACGGTGATCCCCTTAAGACATCCCCTTAAGCAAATTTTGATAACAAGTTTTTGATCCCCTAAAGAAATTTTTTAGTTCTTTGATCCCCTTAAGAAAATTTTGATAAATTCTTTGATGATGGCTATCATGTTATCCAATAGGATCGGTGGTGGTTGTTGGCACTTGTCTACAAAAATAGCTGATAATTAAGAATGGTTTGTCTACATTCAATGATTATGAAACACATAAGAATATTATACACTACTCACATTTTGTGGTGGCAACAAATATAAAACTAGATTAGTATCATGGAAGGCCTACAAATAAAGAGATATGAAAAATTTCTATGGAAGAGAATGAGACAATCATAGATGCATTGAAAAAAGAGAGGATGTAGATGGTACAATGGAATAACTAAATACAGGTAAATATAGTATAAGTTTTATATTGTCCTTTTAAATAGATTAAATACATGTTTTGATATTTCTCAAGTGTGTTATTAGTTGAAATTGATTTAAATTTCCTTTTATATCTTGAAGACATCATCACAAATTCATCACATTCTTTGAGACAAAAAGGAGAGTTCATGCAGATTCAACCTAGACAACATGGAATACTTGGTAAAAATAGGTAATTATTAGTTAAATTATATTTAAATACACATTTTGATTATATATTGATATTTCTTGTACATTAATAGTTAAAATTGATTTATTATCCTTTTTTGCATCCTTAATCCATCATCACATTGATCTCATACTTTGAAACAAAAAGGAGAGGATGCAGATTCAACCTACACACAGGTGTGGAATACTTTTAAATATAGGTACTTGAGTTGTGTACATATAGATAATTTTATATAAATTAAAATATTTTTTTTTTGATGATTTCATTGATATTTATTTTACCATTTTGATATCAGATGGCATGAATACCTACTACATTCCAGGCACAAGTTTTAGATGTTCTTGAGATGGTATAGCTAGCCAAATTTTGTAAACATTGTTTTCAGTTGACATATATGGACATACATACTTACACAATTAAACATTTTGTACAAATTTTTATACATGTACATACACAATTATACTCTATACTTTTATGTATCAAAATCAATATTCTATATATTTTGTTTGTTAAATGTACATGTTTTCCTACTTTGAAACTTTAAATTTTATTGTATAATCACTAAATATCATGTATATTATTGTTAAATCAATTATATCAATTTCAATTAAATATGAGACATGTACTTTGAAGTATTTCATCCCCTTAAGATGTCCTATTAGGACATGTCCTAAATATTATACTTAATTATATCATTTGTTATGACGAGTCACCTTACTTTGAAACTTTAAATTTGATTGTATAATCACTAAACAACATGTATATTACTATTAAATTTGATTTCCTTGGGCAACTTCACCAATTTTTGACAACTTCTTTGATCCCCTTAATACGTCATATTAGGACCCCTTAAGACATCCTAATATGACATGAATTAAATAAAAATTTACACTATTTAAATTGTATAGAATGTGATTGTTATGATGAGTCATCCTAAATTCTAAGTTACTTAATTATATCAATTGTGATTAAATATGATAGATGTACTTTGAAATATTTCATCCCCTTAAGACGTCCTATTAGGACATATCCTAAATATTATACTTAATTATATCATTTGTTATGATGAGTCACCCTAAAGTCTAATACTTGTTTATATCACTTAATATTTATACTTAATTAAACTCTTCTTTGATCCCCTTAATATGTCATATTAGGACCCCTTAAGACATCCTATTAGAACATGAATTAAATAAACATTGACACTATTTAAATTGTATAGAATTTGATTGTTATGATGAGCCATCCTAAATTCTAAGTTAATTATATCAATTGCAATTAAATATGAGACATGTACTTTGAAATATTTTATCCCCTTAATATTTCCATACGTGAAGATGTTTTCTATTATTCGATTTGTATTTTGAAATAATTTGTTTAAGGATGTGACTCCAATTGCAAAAGACAGTACTAGAAGAAAGGGTGGATGTAGAGGAAGAAGGTTGTAGTATTTTTGTTGGATGCTATTATTTGTTTTGACAGCTTATAAATTGGTGTTTATTGTGGAACATGAGGTTAAGAGGACTTTTCTATTCTTAAGTTTTCTCTAGCACTTTGCATGATTTCTAAATGCGGGAGTACATGATTTAATTTCAAAAATTTAGCCTATTTTTTGATAATTAAGTTGTATGATTGTTTTTTAATTTTATGTTGTAAAAGAACTAGGAAATATGGTGTATACTTAAAGAACAATTTTTTTGGAAAAAATCATTGCATTTTGATTGGTATTTATGTTCTCTAATCTTGTATGGTATTGTTTATTTCTTAAAATTTCACTCTTTGTGGTATATAAACGGATTTCTTTTGTTTGTAGATTATGATTTATTTTCTTATTTTATTAGATAACCTATGTATTATGACCCCTTAAGACATCCTATTAGGACCCCTTAAGACATCCTATTAGGATCCTTTAATACATCTTATTACGACATGAATTAAATAAGTTCATTGACTAATCATCACTAATTATCATGTAAATGCATAAATGCACATGTGTAAATAAAAATTAAACAATAATAAATTCCATTATTTACAATATATTAAGTCCATTAGAGTACAACCCATGAAATAAATTCCATGAAACAATATATTAAGTCCATGAGAAACCAAATATGTAGTCCATGAAATAATCAAATACAACCCATGAAATCATCTAACTCATATCGTCTCTATAATCAAGAGACCTCTTCACACCATGCAAACTTCACGGATGACCTGAACCACTTTGCACAAGAGAAATAAAGATGAAATCAGATGTAAGATGATTTAAATTTATTTAATGAAAATTTGATTTATAATTCATCATAAAATTAAATTACCATGATATATGGCTCTACATGCTCTGGTGCACCTGAACCAACCTCTAAATGCTCTGAATCAATCTACATATGTACAAGAGAAAGAAAGTTGAAATTAGATGTAAGTATACAATTAAAAATGATTTAATTTAATTTAATTTATAATTTAAATCATATTTAAATTGTACTGTAAGAGGTTGTGCACCCTCTATTCTAGGAGCTGTCTATACATGCTCAACTACAAGATGTGTCTCATGCTATAAAAGAAAAATAATTTAACATGTATGAGCACATATATATAATTCGTAATTGACTTTAAATATGATGAAAATTTTAAATTACCATGATATCTAGATGCTCTGCATGTCCTCCTTGAGGTGTTATGACCTCATTAGGGTAGAAAGTGGGACTAACAAAGCCCTACAAGGTCAAATTTAAAGCATGTATACTTGAATTAGGTTATATATATATATTCAAGTTTGCACACTTTGTGTAGAATTTTTTTTGAACAACCTAAAATTTAGATGCTTCATGAGTAGATGTCACATCTAATGTTTTTCCAATCCCCATTCTCATTGTTGTGTCAACCTAGACATACATATAGACATTTAACACTTATAATATTTACAAGTGTACATGCACATTTGATATATAGTGAATTCAAAATCCATAATTGTAAGTATAGTAACAAGTTAAATAATTTACAATATAAATGTACCTTCCCCTAATGTGAGTCACTCGATAATGGATTAGCACTCAACAAGCCCTCAGGTGGAATCGACGTGGGAGTCTATTGAGTCCCTTGGACAAACTTAAATATTTAGAACATATGTTCATGATTAAATTACAAATTAAAAAGTCGCTTAGCTAAAAAATTATTTCATATATAATTTAAAAAATTAAAATCAAAATACCCCATAAAGGTTGCCAACTAGCACCGGTGTTGACATATGTACTCAAGGAGCTGATGATTCCCCTATGGTAAGTGTCATCTACACCAAATAGTTTCATTGTTAAAACATCTTGCAAATTTTTTTATATATATGTTCATTAAAATTCTTATTTAATTCAGCATGTAGATGCATATTTATACCTGTGTTGCAATGTATGTAGAGTGATGCTCTAGAGTAATAAATTCTACAAATGAACTGATGCAACTAGCTGATCCACTAGAATCTCCATGTCCACCCAAACTGGGTGTGGCCTGATCATATCCATAGCATAACTGATGGAAACTAGTACATACATGGGGTTTCAACACTCATAGAGTGCTACTAGGACCAAATTCATAGAATGCTCCTCCATCATCATGGTCTCCAGGCTCCCGAACCATCATCACAGTAGTATGCTCATCAAGGTTTCCTATAAGCATACTCAGAGATCCTAGTGCATATATCACCACACATTGATGCACAGGTGCAGGAATGGCAGCACCAAGAGGAGCAACAAGGGTTTTTGCATGCATGGGTCATTGGGGATCAACCCTTTCCCTTAACCTTTGTTGTGGCATGCTGCCATCAACACCCTGAAATGACTTAAAATTAAAATAATTGGGATTTTTCCCCAAAACAAAATCTATAAATAGTTTCCTCAAAAAATATAATGAGACCTCTAGATTAGCATGTGGTGGATTTTCAAATACCATTCACCATTGATCTCAAAAATGTGCACTCATATGTGGATGTATGCACCACCTCATGGATATTCTCGATTTAGTTGTAGGAATGGGTTGGTGAGTATTAGGGTTCATAAAATAAGGTGCTAGATGGGATTTTTTTATTTTTAGGTCTAATTTTGTTTATATGAGAGACCATTTATATAAAATTGTCTAATCTCCTCCCTATCTCGTCGATGCCTATCTAAGTCAAAATCAATAGATCTAATGGAATCAACAATGTTTTGCATCACAAATACAAATCGTCTCACATGTGGTGGAATCAATGCTTGATTTTGCATAGCATTGATTTGATTTTGAATGGAAACAACATTTTCATTGATTTGTGTTCGCAAGAAAGCCTCATCGAATCTATCCAGGGTGGAGGTGGGATATGAGGTGGATGGGGTGGAGGGGGTGGAGGTGGAGGTTGCTAAGGAGTGGATTAATGATATCACTGATATCAAATTGATCCTTGATGATGATATATATATATATATATAAAAGTGTTCACCTGCATTAAAATATACAAAATTAGCATACAAACTTACAAAATTACAAGTAGTTAAATTTTAAACATACATGCATTTTTTAAAAAATAGGATGTACATACTTATACATACACATACATAAATTGATTCAACTTGAGCATGTACATACAAAATTCAAAATTTAAGATACATACATTTAAAATAAAAATACGATTTATAATGTATGCATACATCATTTACCTTTACCATGCGTACATACAAATTTCAAAATTTAAGATCTAGAACTATGTAATTTTAATACATGTACATACTAAAAAATAAACTTAAAAAATTCACAAAAAGGTCATTTATATCTAAGGCGTGTAAATTTCATTTTTCCAATAGGAGAAATTATGATAGTAGTCATAAATTATACGATTATAAATTCATCATTATACTATTATATTCATCAATTCAACACTAAAAAATATCCATCCAACCAAATTCATAAATTCATCACTAAAAATAACCATAGGACCAAATTCATAAATTCATCACTAAAAATATCCATCCAACCGAATTAATAAATATAAGATCATTTTCTTAATTTATAAAGTGTTGCGACTCTCTACTGCACCTCTTCATTTCTCTGTGTTTTCATTTTTAGAATTGAACTTTCTCCTCTCCTCTATCCATTGTTGATGCTTATCTAAGACCAAATACATGGAGCTAACAAAATCAACAACATTTTCCATCGTAGATGGAAAACACCTCAAAGGTGGTGCAATACATTCTTCATTTTGAATAGTGTTGATTTGATCCTAAATGGATCTAACATTGGCTTTGATCTATGCTTGCAAGAAAGAACCATCAGATTTAGGTGGTGGAGGTGGGGGGGTTATGAGGTGGAGTGGGTGGAGGTGGAGGTGAAGGTGGTGGAGATGGAAGGTGTGGATGTGGATTATGGATATCGTTATTATTGAATTGATCCACAATCTCTAAGATATAAGTGAACTGCATTAGATTTGTAATTTCAAAATGTAATATGCACTCTTAGGAAATACCCTTAAACCATTTAATATAAATGGCCTAATTGAATACAAATGATAAAATGTAAGCCTCATTTATTTCTAATCCATGTTACTTGAATGAAAAAACAATTAACTATTAATATAAGATGGCTTAAGGGGATCTATGTATTAAGGTCCTAGGACAAAATTATGGATTTAGGGTTTAGGGTAATAGGATGGCTTAAGGGGATCTATGTAGTAAGATCCTAGGCCAAAATGGCATGGCTTAAGGGAATAAAATTTAGTGAAGTTTCCCAAGGAAACCAAATTTCATTAATGTCCTAGGATAAAATAAATTCTTTATGGTCTAGGGTTTAGAGTTTAGGGTTTAGGGTAATAGGATGGCTTAAGGGGATCTATGTAGTAAGGTCCTAGGAAAAAATGACATGGATTAAGTGAATAAAATTTAGTAAAGTTTCCCAAGGCAACCAAGTCTCATTAAGGTCCTAAGAAAAAATGAATGCTTTAGGGTTTAGGTTTTAGGGTAATAGGATGGTTTAAGGGGATCTATGTATTGAGTTCCTAGGAAAAAATTATGGATTTAGGGTTTATGGTAATAGGATGGCTTAATGGGATCTATGTAGTAAGGTCCTGGGACAAAATGGCATGGCTTAAGTGAATAAAATTTGGTAAATTTTCCCAAGGCAACCAAATTTCATTAAGGTCCTAGGACAAAATGAATGCTTTAGGGTTTAGGGTAATAGGATGACTTAAGGGGATGTATGAATTAAGGTCCTAGGATAAAATTATTGATTTAGGGTTTAGGGTAATAATATGGCTTAAGGGGATCTATGAATTAAGGTCCTAGGATAAAATGGTGGATTTAGCATTTAGGGTAATAGGATGGCTTAATGGGATATATGTAGTAAGGTCCTAGGACAAAATGACATGGCTTAAGGGAATAAAATTTGGTGAAGTTTCCCAAGGAAACAAAATTTCATTAAGGTCCTAGGATAAAATGAATGCTTTAGGGTTTAGGGTTTAGAGTATAAGGTTTAGGGTTTAGGGTAATAGGATGGCTTAAGGGGATCTATGTAATAAGGTCCTAGGACAAAATGACATGGATTAAGTGAATAAAATTTGGTGAAGTTGCCCATGGAAACCAAATTTCATTAAGTTCCTAGGACAAAATGAATGCTTTAGGGTTTAGGGTTTAGAGTTTAGGGTTTAGGTTTTAGGGTAATAGGATGGATTAAGGGGATCTATGAAGTAAGTTCCTAGGATAAAATGATAGATTTAGGGTTTAAGGTTTAGGGTAATAGGATGGCTTAAGGGGATCTATGAGGTAAGGTCCTAGGACAAAACATTTGATGGCTTAAGGGGATCTATGAAGTAAGGTACTACAAATAAATCATAAATAATCAAGCACTATCTTTCTCAACTCTATGTGTTTACTAAAAGTTAATATTTTAAAGGGTCTTCAAAAGACCTTGCAATGTTCTATAAAAAAATTTATTGGTTGAGCTACTCATGGTATAACTACAATGTTAGTTACAATTTGAAACATAAAAGGCTTCCAAAATGAGTTCCTTCCAAATAATGGACTTGATAGAACTTTAAAATGTTTAAGGATCTAGGCTATAGTTTAATCACTAAATATTGAATGTGTGGACACTGATTTTGGTTTTCCCAAGGTTTCCCCTAACACTTCTAGGTTTTTCACCTAAAAGGAGAGGAATTGGATACAAAATGCAAATGTATACATTCAAGATTAATGTAAATAAGATGTAATATATCTAATTATGATTTATTAATGCAATGATCTAAAAATAAAATGATTTAAGAATACAAAACCTAAGAAATGCAAAGTGCTGGAAAACACATTGTGATATTCAAAAAGATGAAATAGATACAATAAAGAACAAAATAAAGATGCAGAACAAAAAAATATGCACCTAGAAACTAATGAAGAGCTCACTGGATATTGCAGAGACCTATGAAATTCTAGAAAATTTGATTTTTAAGCCAACTAGGACACTTATGCCAAGTTGGGCGACTTAGTCCTAGATTAGGGAAACTGCCCAGAAAGTTGTTTCTGCCAAATGAGTACCTAAAACTATAAAAATTCCTAAAAAATTAGTGCAGTGTGACTAAGTCACCACTATGGGAAACTTAGTCCACTTTGGATTTTTTTCAAATCCAAAAGTGGAAACTGAAGCCCACGACCTGCACTCTACTTTCTGATGGAAATTCGAATTTGAATCCTCAAAAAACCCTGCAAAACAAAAGATAATTTGATTTCTAATGGGGGTTTCCCTCAATCAAACCCCTAGTTGGTATTTAAAAATTGTGAGAGATAAAATCTACATAAAACCTAGCCCTAAGGGTGTCTAAGACTAGGAAAATATGAAGTAAGACAAAACCCTATTCTAATGTGCTAGACTAAGATAAATAAGTGGAACTTGAATGATGCAAGACTTCAATCCAAGAAACCCTACAACATTTCAAATGAATGCAAATGACATGCAAATGTTATGCAAACCTTAAATCTGAAGATAGAGAGAAAATGGAAGATGGAATCACTTTGAAAATAAGTCTTTAGGTGTGATTTGATGGCTAATTGCATCTCCTCAACCTAGATTTCTCCATGATTCACCGAAGGCATCCATGATCAACCCTTTGCAATGTGATATCTTGAACAAAAATTGAGCTTGAATACCTGCAAAAACCTTAGTTTTCTGCCCTAAAGCTTTAACTTTGCTGTAGAAATACTAATGAAACTTCTTGTGAAAGATATTTTTCTCTTGACTTTTGATTTTTGCTTTGTAAAATGACTAGGAGATGTGAAAAATGACCTAAAAACATGTATTTATAGGAATCAACACCGAATTACTCATTATTTTAACTTCATAGGCTGACATCCCTCAAGAAATTGAATTAGGTTGGTGATTTTCTCACTCAAAAGTGGAAAATACCTCAAAAGGGACTAAGTCGCCACCCTGGGTAACTTAGTCCCACTAGATATTTTTGAGGTGGGTTTCACAAAATTTGAGTGGTTTGAATGTTATTTTTGGTATTTGAGTAATTTGTGAGTGAAGTAGGCCTTAATGTCCAAAATCATGAGCATTAGGGACTATAAGTGCAGTTTTTAAGGGGTATTCATGCAAGGTGTCTAAAATAGGACCAAATTAATCACAAAATTATCTCTTTCTTCAAGAGTATGCAATTTTTGGCAACACAAAATGTATATTTTTAAAAAAATTGGTTGCCTTAGGAAACTTCACCAAATGTTTAGAACTTCTTTGATCCCCTTAAGAAATGTCATAGTAGGACCACTAAAGACATTTGTTTAGGGTTAAGGGTAATAGGATGGCAAGTAACCTAGGGTTAATATTTTTGATTCATCACATATGCAAGAACATTAATTTATGAATATTTTTGAATTTATGAATAGACTGACTATTTCCTTAGATTACTTCTATGATCGATGAATTAAGCACACATATAAATTAGCCCACTTTTGACAATTTAGAATAGCCTCTATGGTCTACCCTTGAATTTATATCAATGAATATATTTAGAGAAAATCAAAATGTGAGTTGACAAGTTGTTGGATCTAGATATTAAAATTTGATTATTGAATCCTTGATTAGTATTGGTGATTTATATTCCTTCCCTAATCATCTTCAAATTCTATGAATAAAAGGAGTGGAAATATAACCTATGACCATATAGTTGGATTGATTTTCTATCTAGATTGAAACGCAATCATCCATAGTAAATTTGAGGATTGTTAAGCATTCAAGCATAAGGAAAAATGATTCAATGATCCTAAACTAGCTACATTATTCTTGGGAACAAGGTCAACAAAACCCTTAAGAGGTGAGTCAATGTAGAGTTATTTTAAGAGTATTTTCCCATATAATTATTGAGTAATGATCTTTATATTGTGGACCAAGTTTTATAATGCTCTAGTTGTATACCTTGAAAAAATGGGTTTGAGCCTAGGCTTCACACATATGTTTACTCATTGAGGATCCATAGAAATAGAATATATATCACTACCATATAAGTATATGAGTGATCATAAAATTATGTTGAGGTATCTACTCTTCTAGTGAGGAAATTTAACTATATACTTAGTTTTTAACAATCATGGTTTAAATTGTAACATATTACATGGCATAGTATCATGTTGTAAGATAGTATGAATCATAATAGATGCATAAGGCCCATATTATTAACTCAATTATGGTACCACATATAATTCCTGTTTAATTAGCCATTAGAAAATAATATAAAACATAAACTAATGAAAATGATTTTTTTTCCTTTTTCAAATATTCAAGCATGAAATCAAGGTTTTCAAATCTACAAAAAAAATTGTTTTCAATTTCAATTTAGGGTTTTCAAACTAAATTTTTTATGTTTGAATTAAATTTAGGGTTTCAAGAAGCAATTACGGTTTTCAAATGATTTTTTTTGTTTGATTGAACAATTCAGGGTTTCAAAAGCTAAATTATTTTCTTAGGTTATGATTTAAGGTTGATTTTTTCATTTCTATTCAATATTTGAGGGTTTCATTTCATGTTTTCTTCTTCTTCTACAAAACCCCATTTCTTTTATTACAGGTAAATAAAAATGCATAAAACTCCAAACAAATTAAAAAAACACATACTAAAATCTATCTTTGTATTAAAAATGCAAAAAAATAGGGCTCGGGTGCATACTTGGAAGTTAATGTTTGTTTTCCTCAATCAGGAACCCATGCATAGTGAAAATGAGGGCATTTTGGTTATTTTTAAAAAAATAAACACCATTACAAAACGGGATCCCACTTTGTACAAAACAGGATCCCGTTTTGTAAAAAGCGAGATCCTATTTTGTTAAAAGCGAGATCATGTTCCTCGAAGCCCAGTTTGGGACCCATTAGTAAATGGGATCCAATTTTCTAAAAACAAGATCTCATTTAATTTTTTTGCTTAGGATCCCAAACCTAAATGGGATCATGTTTATTAAAAGTGGGATCCCATTTATTAAAACGCAAGATCTTGTTTTCTTCATGCAGATTTTGGATTTTTTCCTAAGGAAAAACTTCCACATTTTGTGGACTCATCTTCTTGCTCTTACCCAATTTCAGGATTGGAAATAGAACTAAGATCAAAATGTGTAAAAATTGTGGAGAAAGAGATATGTGGGTCTATTCAATATTGTTTTGCACATCAGATTTTTTTATCATGGTGTTTCCAAGAGTAGAATCAGCTAGGAAACTTCAATATAAGTTATATAACATCCCTCATGACCTCAACTTGAAACCCTACTTTGCATCAGAAGGAGCTATTAAAAATTCCAGGTGTCAATTATGTGTTGTGATGGGTCATTATGGAAACACTATGACATCTAGTCACTACATGACCATAGTCTTAGATAACACTTCTTGTACCTAGTTTAAATTCAATGACACCCATGTCATGTTGAACACCCAAAATACTAAGAGGGAGGGTGAATCAATATTCTACTAAATCATTTAACTGCTAACCATTGAATAAGTAAAACATATATAATTGCAATTGTAAACAGAAAAATGAAAGGAATCATAACATCATATAACACTTGAACACTAGGATTTTTATGTGGAAAATCTAGAATGGGGAAAACCATGGTGAGGATTAGCTCAAAATATATTATAAACTAGTTATAAGATATTATAGGGAACAATACCAAGGCACACTATCCTTGAAAGTATCACAACCTAAAATGATTACAAAAGAGTATGGCTCATTTCCAAAAAGATGAACTAATGAAATACACATTTTTTGTGCAAAGTTTAGTTCCAATTAAGCTCTAGAAAAATAGAGTCTTGCATTGGTTCACAGGTATACATCAACTTTCAATAACTTTTCACAATAGTACATTGTCCCACATCATTCTTCTCATCATCATTCATCACAAAGATGTTTCACACACACATTTATATACCAACTTACATCAACATACATCAATTAGGTCGGCCTAATTGGATGTAAACAAACTCGATTCAAAATAGCTTGTTGGCTCACAAAGAAAACTTCTTCTTTGCTCAAAAAAAGAACATGCAAGACAAAAATTAGGTTGGCCTAGACCTAATAACTCTCTATTCACCCACGAAGCGAACACCACTTAACCATGTCAGCCAGAAGAAGAATATACAATGTTGATCTTTTGTCATTTAAATCTCTCAACCTATTCAACCAAAAAATTTGAAAGCTCATCCATGGTTTCACTTAATAGTCTTGACCAACATATTAAAACCACATGAATAGATCTTCTAACATGATAAATTCTTGACCAAATCACCAGATTAGAGTAGCAGAACCATAGTTTACCGAATGACCAAAACTATCATAAACCAATGTTGGCATCAATGACAACACATCGAAGGGTTTCTTCTTCATTCTTCCAACAATCTCCCCCTTTGTCATTGATGTAAACATGTGCCAAAAATGAAAAAAAATATTCACACTCTAAAGCCAAAAATTGTGTGAACTCAACTCCCCCTTTCAGATATACATAAAACACATAAAAACATTATTTACACATAACCTTCTCCACAAAACCTTCTCCCCCTTTGACATCAAGGACACAGGGTAAAAAAAAATTAATCAAGAACTAGGGGCCCCTTGTAGTTCCTTCAAAATAGCTTCCCAAGCAAGTCTTCCTTCATCCCAAATCCCCTTTGCTCTGACAATAGTCTGATGTAATGATTCTAGTTCAACTGGGCATGCTTCTCCTTCTTCCAGAGTAGATGGATTAAGATTCACTTTGTCTAGTTTTTCTACATCTAGACTAAGGAACTTGATATAGGAATGTGTCTAGACATTACCAAATCTCCAATTTGTCCAAATCTTCTCATAGCATCTTCTTTCTTCCTCTGTAAAATGAAGAACTTAATCTGCAAATCTACAATAGAATTCCAAGCAGTATAATTTCTATCTTTTGTAATCATGTAGGTTCCAAAGGCATTAGAAAGTTGACTCTATTGATTCTATTAAGTCCTTAATTCCTTGAGTGATAACATGCCACTACATGCAATATACAAACAATATCTGAGCATTGTCATCACAATCTTTTACCTCTTTCAAACTTTATAACACCTTGTTGTGTTCAATTGCACACTTGCCATGTAGCACTAGTAACCTTCTCTCCAATAGCGTTGACTCTGCTTCTTTCTCAATCTATATCTTAAGGTTCGAGCTACATTCTTTGATAGAATCAACCAAAATCTTTAAGTTTTCAATAGGCACTAAATAATTATCAATTGTGGCATCGGGGGCTATCTCTTGCAAAGCCTTAATAGATTCATTCACCAATTCAGTCCCTATTTGATAGGTATGTTCATTTTTTGTGTTTCAGATTCAAGAAAAGTACCACAAACCTTTATTCTTTCTACAGTTGACATCTTGCTTAGATCCACATAGCCTAGATGAGATGAAAGTTGAATCAATTGAGGTGGTAGCATAGGATGAATCCTTGTTTCCCTTGTCAATAGAACCTTAAGAGTACTTCCAAATGATTCTCTGGATGGTTTTGATGGCTCAATGGTCTTGGGGAATTCTTCTTCACTTCTTCAAATCACTGTTTCTTTCTTGTTATCTTCTTTCTTTTCCTCTACTACTTATTTTTCCTCTTTTTCTTCTTTAGAGGGGTTTTTTGATGGTTTGTCTTTCTTTTCTTCCTCCTTATCTTCGTCATCTTTACCATCATTTTTCTTTTCACTCTTGTTTCCTTCCTCTTAATTCTTTTCTTCTGAATTTTTACTAGTATCATTCTTATGTTGATCTTCAATGAGTTTTTTGGTTGTTTCCTTTGTATCATTCAAAGGAGTAGATGTCTCTGAAGTAACATGTGTTTCATCAACATTTTCCACAATAGGATGTTCCTCTACTTTTGTAACATTAACAAGCTCTTATGCTTGAGTTGTATGATATGAAGAGGTAGTTGTCATCCCATAGACCTTTGCCATTTCCCTTACTGCATCATGAGTTTCTTGACTTAAATTTTTGATATTGTCTTTCTCTGTAGCCATCAGAATAGTGACTCTCTCTTTAACTCTAAACAACTGGGAACATTCTTTTAGTAGGGTAGCAGCATCTTCCTCATATAAATAGGATCCATATGTGTTTAAGGCATAAAATTTGATTTTATCCTCAACAGTTATAGCTTCATGCCTTCTATGCACTAATTCTTTCCATACAATGTAAGTCACCTTCTTCCTTATAGATTTCATAGTTTCATTAAAATAACCATGTACTAAACAAAAGCATCTATAATTGTTTCCTTATCATTTTTATCAACTTCATCAAATAACCTAGTAGTAGCTAGCACATCCTCTATTTCTATCATATTATTAACTAAAGCTTCCATCTTTAGAGGTGGACGATCACTTATCGGAGGAGATTTGGGTATGTCCTCCATAGGTTCTGGTGTACCTTCTTCTTTCTAACTTCTCATGTTCATGAATTTTGAAAGCTTCCATTTCATCTTCTGACTCTTCCTATTCAGATGAGATATCAACATTTTCTCAAGTTTGAGCTTCTTCATTGTTGGCAAAGGTACTACTTCTTCTATTTCTTTTCAACGGTTTCTCTTCTTGCAAACCAAGATCAATTTCTTCTTGTACAACATCACTTAAGTTTCTTTTCCTATTTTCCTATTGCTTTATTGTTCTTCCAAGAGTGGAAGATGGAGCAGCAGGGGGTACATTTCTCTTTTTAGATGTCTGATGTTGGGTACAGAGGAAGCAACTATATTAACTTCAGTTGGGATGTTGTGATCTACCTTCTTTCCTTTTGTTGTTGTCATTGCACCAGGTGTTGTTGGTACCATAGAGGAAGAGGAGGATGCTCTTCTTGATCTCCTAGGCCTATAAGACACTTCAATTGATCTGGTCCTTTTCTCTTCTTTAAGTTCCCTTAGTCTATCAACATCATCCTTTGATAGTGAATGAATTTTAAAGTATGCTTCGACATTTTTAGTCACTCTTTAATCCCTTTGTGGCACTGAAGTTTCCAAATGCACTTCAGTAGACTTCTCTTCATATGTGCCATGTCAAGGCAGTGGGGTCCTTAGGATTGTTCAATAGTATATCAATGGAATTCTCAGCTATTTTTTCATCAATATCATATCCCAGAGGCTCTATCCATACAGTTCTAGGTTCTACTTCCTCTATGATACACTCATCAGTGGACATAAGGAAAGTTATCTCCTTTGCATACTTCTTTACTAGGCTCCTTGGAACTCTATCTCTTTCATACATGTTCTGGAAAGCTACAAAGAATGCAATCAAAGCATCATTTTATGCTCTGAAATATCCAAGGTTGTGTAGATGTTCAAAAATTTGATGTGCCACTAGTCTGTTGTGATCCCATATAATGTTCTTCTTTCCAAGTAACTCCCAGAAAGAAGAATAGCAAATAGAATACCAAAGTACCAAACTTAAATGGATACTTCTTTACCTTGGTCTTAGTTAGGTTATCCATAAGTTATTGTCAGAGCAACTATCCATTAACCACCATCTCATGTGCAACATAGATTGCAATTGTAGACACCAAATTACCTCTATTGGTAAAATAGATTTTTTGACTAACATAGCCATGGTAGGAGGGTCCTCAAAGAGAACGATTCAGACTGTGCAACAAGAGTAACACAATGAAAGCAACACAAAATATGGAGGAAAATGCAGCTGCAAATACTCTCATTAACAATTATCTTAGTTACATTCAGTCGGCAACATTCAGGTTTACAGATTCAATTCACAGGCCTGATCAAATACACAACATTCTAACATGCTCCTATATTCTAGCATGACTCATACAATTCAGATCAATCTTAATCCCCTTAGTCAACTACTAACTCTACTTCCTATTCTAATGATTTATTACAAGATTTATACTATATCCATGATTCAAAAAACATCTGCGTTGGCCAAAGATCATCACATTCTCCAAGGGAAGAAAATGTAACGTGTGCATGAATAGGTTAGCCTCAAATTTGAATTACTATTCAATAGGCACATAAGATGAAGTGTGGACCTATACTGAAGGTCATGGACACTTCATGGAACAATTAAAGTCACACCATTAAGATCTGCAAGTCACGGGGATGGTCCACAATGATCGAACTGGCTAAAAAGTTTGAAATTATGTTGGTGCCAGTTCAAGAAACTACCAAGAGATTCTGGAAGCAATAACTTGCCGAAAAAAGATCCAATCATGCTCAAATATTGGAACAAGTAAAATGAACATGTAGATGGTGTAATCCAAGATCCACAAGGTTTGGTGAGAAAATTTGGTGAATCCACCAACATGAACTGAGCAAGAACAAAACAATGACAAAACTGAAAGAAAATATTTTTGGTTTATGCAAGATTGCCAAGAACCAAGGATACTCCTACATCAGACATCTAGGGTTATTGAAAAGTGAGACCCTCACTTTGCTAGGGCCAAAGGAAAACCAAGAAATTCTACCTCAGCCTGAGAAATCCAAGAAGAATCCTCCATTGGCCTATCTTTCCACTTCACAAGATACTCTTTGTATTGTCTTCCACGAGTCTTCCTTCCATCTCTAACATCCAAAATCTCTTCAATCTCATCTGGTTGTTGTTTAGGAAACTAATTCTCTAATTTTGTATCACTGTCTACACTGAATTCTGCTTCATGATACTGAGATAGATCTGCAATGTTGAATATAGGTGAAATACCCATACCTTTTGGTAACTCCACTTCATATGCATTTCCTGAATAAAATTTCTTCAAAATCTTACAAGGTCCAAACTTCCTCATCTTCAACTTATTGTATGTACCAACTGGAAATCTCTCCTTTCTCAAATATACCATCACTTCATCTTCAACTCTGAATTCCTTATGTCTCCTCTTTTCATCTGCCTTCTCCTTATACGTCTAGTTCATGTCTTCCAATTGTTGTTTCACTTGAATATGCACTTTCTCCATGTGTTCTACAAATTCTTCTGCTTCTGCACTCCTCTTATCTTCTTTACTAATGTCTCTCAACTTTGATATACCTCTAGGGTGAACTCCAGTAACAATCTCAAATGTTGTCTTTCCTATACTCCTGTTCACTAAATTATTGTAAGAAAATTCTGCTTGTGCAAGGACTAAATCCCAACTTCCAGTCTTCTCTCCAACCAAGCATCTCAGCAAATTCCCTAAACTCCTTTTTACTACCTTTGTATTTCCATCCATCTGTGGGTGAAAAGTAGAACTGAACTTCAAATTTGTCTTCAACTTCTTCCAAAGTGTTCTCCAAAAGTAACCAACAAACTTTACATATCTATCTAAAACAATACTTCTAGGTAACCCATGCAATCTAACCACTTCTTTGAAAAAAAATCTGCTACATGTACTATATTTGTTGTCTTCTTACAAGGTATGAAATGTTCCATCTTAGAAAATCTATCTACTACCACAAATACACAATAATTACCTCTATGTTACCTCGGTAAACCAAGTATGAAATCCATGTTGATATTCTCCCAAGGTCTCTCTAGAACTATCAAAGGATTATACAATCCTACATTCTGACTACTCCCTTTTGCAACTTGAAAAACTCTACAACTCTACACAAATCTCTTAACATCCTTATGAATCTGCGGCCAAAAGTAGTTCTCACTTACCAAAGCCACTGTCTTATCAACTCCAAAGTGTCTTGATATTCCTCCACTATGCTTCTCCTTCACCAGGTTATCCCTCATTAAACTTTGGGGTATACACAACTTATTTCCCCTAAACAACATGTCCTCCTGAATGAAATAATCCAACCATTGACTTCTATCCTCCAAAACAAGTTCTTTACAATCTCTCCAAGGTTCTGTGAAATCCGGGTTGTCTTCATACAATATTTTCAATTCCTCAAAGCCTAATACCTCCACTCTCATCTTTTTTAGAAAATTCCTTCTCCTACTCAAATCATCAACAACTCTTTGACTTCCCACTCCTATGCTTAAAAAAAAAGTATAACTCTGCAAGAACTCTACCCATCTCATGTGTCTCTGATTCAACTTACCTTAACTATTCAAATATTGCAATGCTTGATGATCCGTAAACAACAAAAACTCCTTAGGAAACAAGTAATGTCTCCACTTCTTCAAGGCTTGAACTATGGCATAAAATTCATGATCATACATTGAATATCTCCTCCTAGAATCATTCAAGTTCTCACTGAAATAGGCTACATGTATTCCCTCTTCAGTCAACACTGCTCCAATTGCATTTCCACTTGCATCATAGTCTACCTGAAATACTTTATTGAAATCTAGTAAAGCCAACACAGGCTGCTCAGTCACCTTCTGCTTCAACAACTCAAAACTTTGATCTACTCCAGACATCCATCTAAAACCCTTCCTATCTCCTCTCATTGCTTCTATCATAGGACTACAAATAGAATTGAAATTCCTAATGAACTTCCTATAGAAACTAGCCAATCCATGAAATTATTTCACCTCTCCAATATTATCTGGTGTAGACCACTCAACAATTTCTTTCACCTTCTTAGGGTCCATCTTCAATCCATCCACAAATATCACAAATCCTAGATATACCAACTCCTCCTTCATGAAACTACACTTCTTAATGTTTATTAGCAACTGCTCCTCTTTCAACCTCTGCAAGACTTGTCTGATATGCAACAAGTGTTCTTATCTGCTTTTACTGAAAATAAAGATGTCATCCAAGTAAACAATCACAAACTTACCCAATAATTTCTTCAATACCTCATTCATCAACCTCATGAAAGTACTCGATGCATTTTTCAATCCAAACGGAATCACCAATCAGTCATACAATCCTTCATTTGTCTTGAATGTTGTCTTCCACTCATCTCCTTCTCTGATTATGATCTGATGATATTCACTCTTCAAATCTATCTTTGAAAAGTACTTGGTTCCACTCAAACAATCCATAATGTCATTCATCCATGGCAAAGTAAACCTATACTTTACTATGATCTTGTTTATGGCTCTAGAATTTGTACACATTCTCCATTCTCCATCCTTCTTAGGTGCTAGCATAGCAGGTACTGCACATGGACTTAAGCTTTCTTTGATCAAACCCTTCTTCAACAATTCTTGTACTTGTCTATTCAATTCCTCATTCTCTACCGGTGTCATCTGGTGTGTTTCCTTATTAGGAAAAATAGCTCTAGGAATCGGATCCATACAATGACTAATACTCCTTACAAGTGGCAATCCATCAGGTACATTATCTGAAATGATCTCCTCATATTTTGTCAATATCTCTTTTATCTCTTTTGGGTGTTCTTCCACATGCTTCAAATCTTTAGCCTTCTTATGCACCAATGCATAACACACATTCTCATGTTGCAATCCATCAAGAAATCTTCTTCCATCAACCAAACAAATCCTAGCATTTGTACAAATTTCAACTATAGGAACATCTTCCAATGGCAACAAAATTTGCTTCATCCCATTAGCAAAAATGGTGTATATATTCTTCTTTCCATCATGAATAGCATGTCTGTCATACTACCAAGGTCTTCCCAACAAAACATGGCATATATCCATAGGCATGATATCACACAAAACTTCATCATGGTAATTTCCTATCTTTAATTTCACTAAACATTGTTCACTTACTAGTATCTTATGCTCATCCTGAATCCAAGCAATCTGATATGGCTTCGGGTGTTTCAACCTTTCCAAATTTAGTTTAGTCACCATCTCTTTAGAAACCAGGTTCTCAAAACTTCCACTGTCAACAGTCACCATGCAACATTTACCATTCACCTTGCATCTGGTTTGAAACAAATTCTTCCTCTGCAATGGCTCTTTCTCCAATTCACTTTGACACAATACTCTCTTGTTCACCAACACTTCTCCATCTTTGGGTTTATTAGATGATCCAGCATGATCCTCTTCAATAAAGGTGGTCCTTCTATTGTTCTCTATTTTCCTGCTTGTCTCCCCCTGATTACATTAAAATGCTTTGTGTCCTCCACCATATTTATAGCAGGTTCCTTTGAATATCCTTTTCTCCTATCCTCTATCATCTCTTCTATAACCTTCATTTCGGTAACCACCATAACCTCCTCTTTTGTAAGAGTTTCCATCACCTCTCTGGTATGAATTATCATTCTTACTAATCTCCTTGTCCTTATTCTATTCTGGAAAAGATCCTCTTCCTCCTCCAGTAAAATTTCATCCTCTTTGAAATATTCCACCTCTTCCTCTTTGTCTCTGCTCATGTTTCTTATTCAACTTCTCCTCTACTTTTAAGGCACACTGATATGCCTCTTCCACACTCTACAACTTGATCAAACTGATTTCATCCTATATGGACAATTTCAAACCATTCACATATCTGGCTACTTGCTCAATCTCATCCTCTGAATGTCCAAATATGATATTCAACTTGTAAAATTCTTCAGTATACTCTGTCACACTAGATTCTTTTTGCTTCAGATTCTGCAACTTCTTGAACAAATTAATCTAATAATCTGTAGGCATAAAAAATTTATTCAACTTATTTACCATCTGATCCCATGAATTTTTCTTTTCTTTTCCTCTTCACTACTTATCTATCTACAAATGTTCCCACCAAAGAGATGCATATCCTCTCAACTTTGTACAAGCAAACTTCACCTTCTTATCTTTAGCGGTACCTTCAAATTCAAAATACTTTTCCATCTTTGTGATCCAATCTAACAATACATCTGAATCCAACTTACCATTATAATCCGATGGATTGAAATCTGGTCTTGTATTCACTCTAGTTAGGGATCTTATGAACCTCTCTTCCTCTTTCTTCCTAAATTTCTACTTCTTCATCACTCACATCATCTACTGGTCGACCTCTTCTCTGAGCCATTTCAACTGCATCTAATCTAGCAGCAATTCCTCTTAACATCTCCATCACAACTTGGTATGCATTTCCATGTGCTCCATTTCTACCATTTCTCCTTCCCACGATCTTTACACAAGTCGTCTATAGCTACAAGCCAGATCCTAAATCTTCCACCCCACAACAAATCTTCAACAGGACTTTGCAAACTCTGACGACCACCCAAGGAACGAATCTCACTCTGATACCAATCTAACACAACCACGATAGGAGGATCCTCAAAGAGAATGATTTGGACCGTGCAACAAGAGTAACACAACGAAAACAACACAAAATATTGAGGAAAATGCAGCTGCAAATACTCTCATTAACAATTATCTTAGTTACATTCGGTCGGCAATAGTCGGGCTTACAGATTTGTCTCATAGGCTTGATAAAATACACAACATTCTAACATGCTGCTATATGCGAGTAGAACTCATACAATTCGGATCAATCTTAATCCCCTTAATCAACTACCAACTCTACTGCATATTACAATGATCGATTACAAGCTTTATACTATATCCATGATTCAAGAAACATTTGTGTCAACTAAAGATCATCACATTCTCCAAGGGAAGAAAATGTAACGTGTGCATGAATAGGTCATCCTCAAATTTGAATTACTCTTCAACAAGCATGTAAGATGATGTGTGGACCTATACTAAAGGTTGGGGACACTCCATGGAACAATTAAAGTCACACCATTAAGATTTGCAAGCCATGGGGATGGTCCATAATGATCGAACTAGATGAAAAGTTTGAAATTATGTTGGTGTCGATTCAAGAAACAGCCAAGAGATTCTGAAGTGATAACTTTCCAGAAAAATATCCAATCAAAGATCCACAAGGAAAATGAACATGTAGACGGTGTAATCAAAGATCCACAAGGTTTGGTAAGAAAATGTGATGAATCCACCAACATGAACTGAGCAAGAACAAAACAAGGACAAAATTGAAAGAAAATATTTTTGGTTGATGCAACATTTCCAAGAATCAAGGATGCTCTTGCACCACTAAACAATCATTACTACAGTATACCTCACAACAAGATTTGTAATAGGTTTAGTTGTCAATCCTCTTCCATCATATGTAGCACCAGTTAATTTCATGACCATATCATTCTTCACATATTTTAGCATTGGTATGGGTTCGGTGTCATAGAGACCAGTTACAACTTTAATCACTTCCTTGTTGATTACTTCAGCTACACTTGTCCACACAAATTTTTCATGTACTCTGCTAAGTGCCATCCTTACAAACTTTGCAAACATTTCACCACAAAAGTTTGGGAACCAATTCGATACATCTAGCTTCTTTTGTATTAGGTTTTTTTATTCTAGTTTCACAAAGGAATTATTTTCACTTAGCTCTTCTAGCCATTGATCCCTAAGAACTTTATGGTCAAACTCTTCCAATTTTGTGTGAATGTAGGTTCTTGTATCCTCAGTGGGCAAGAAATTACTTGGAATTTGTGAGAATGCACCCATGGGGTCCATTTTGTAAACCTTCCAAGAAAATATTCTTAATTTCTGTCTAGGTCTCTTAAAGGTCTCAACCACAGTGGGAGTTGCCATTTTTCTCTTAATTACTAGTATATGCTTAATAAAATTGCTTCTAATCAAAGTCCACAAAGTACAAGTAGTTGTAAATTCCTTTTTCAAGCTTTGACTGAAACTAGGGTTTGATTCCAAATACTTCAAATCACATTCAAATCACTTCAGTTCACTCTGCTTTCTTCTAAATGTGTAGAAGTGATTTAACTTGACTTCAATTTCTACTTTATATTTTACCGGTTTACCCTAATTTTGCATTTAATGCATTTCACCTTCAAATTTTGATAAACACCTTATGAATACAATGTAAACCCTAAAATGCTCCACAATTATCCAAAATTGCATGTTTTTTGTCAGAATATTTTTCAAAACCTTCAAAATGGCATCTTACATCACATATCTTCGTGTCACTACTTGACACGTCTTATATTAGGGGTTAATGATATTTTTCTATAAAAGCTCCCCCCTAAATCCAGCACTGGGTTTAGTTTTTTAGAAGTATCTACACCAAATTCAGGTACAAATACATTTGATTCATCCTTATTCTCAGGTTCTTTCTTTTTCTTCCAAATCTTCTCCACTTCCTTTTTTACTTCAGTGGGATAGACTTTGTTCACAAGTTTATTCCTTTTTTTTGAACTATAATTCTTCCCATTCTTGCTTCTACAGAATTTGAAATATGTCTGGGATTTTTGTAGGAGTAGCACACAACATTCTTTTGACCAAACTAATTTGTATTCAACCTTGATATGCACTGGTTAGTTTTATGTCCAAATGCATTACATGTGCAGCAATATCCTTGAAACCATTGAATCATTCTACCAACATTAAAAACCATTCTACCAGTATTAAATCTATTCATCATCATTATTTGACTTCTACACTCAGTAGCTCTATGTCCAAATTTATTGCAAGCAAAACATTGTCCAAAAAAGAATCCAACATTCCGGTTCATTTTACTTCTACATTCAGTTTCCCTATGACCACAATTGCATGAAAAACAAGTACCATTGAAGGATGGGTGCCTTTGAGCATTTGGTTTCCTGATGGGAGTTCTTCCAGTACTGCTTCTTTGGTTCTTGATTTGTCTATTATTTACTTGAGTCTTCCTTTGATTATCAACCTTATTAGGAGTCTAATTTTCCTTTGAGCTTTGTCCTTCTTCAAGTACCAAACCACCTTTATCTTTAGTTGGTTTCTGAAATGCAATCAACTCATCAAGCATTGTAGAACTTCTTTTGAATTTATCCTCATGAGTTATTGCTTTCTCCCAGTCAGATCTTAGGGTTACCACTTCTTGTTCAAGTTTTGTGCATTCATCAATCTTTCTCTGGATTTCAACCTTCTAACATTCTTCAATTCTTTCTTTTCTTCCACTTGTACCTTTAGTTCAATGATTTACCCATTTGATTTCTTCAACTGATCACTTACTTCTTTGTGCCTTTCTTTGAACTTCTTAATTTCTTCTCTCAGTTTCTTGATGCATTCATTTTCTTCTTTTAAGTTCTCCCTCAGAGTTTATTTCTCATTTTCAATTTTTTCTGGGTCTTCAAGAGTAGCATGGAGTTATTTAGTTGTAGAGATCTCTTCCAAAGAAATATGATAATTTTTATCAACCATGTGTTCAAGCTTCAAGATCTTCCTTAAGCTATTAAACTTTTCCAAAGGAACCAAGCACTAATACCAATTGTTGAACACACAGAATACTAAGAGGGGGGTGAATCATTATTCTACTAAACTATTTAACTACTAACCATTCAATAATTAAAACATATCTAACTACAAATGTAAACAGAAACATGAAAGGAATCATAACATCAATAACATAACACATGAACACCAGGATTTTTACATGGAAAACACAAAATGGGAAAAACCATGGTGAGGATTAGCTCAATATATTATAACCGGTCATAAGATATTATAGGGCATAGTGCAAGGATGTACTATCCTTGAAAGGCTCACAACATAAAATGATTACAAAAGAGTATGGATTACTACCAAAAAGATGAACTAATGAAATAAACCTTCTATGCACAGAGTTCAGTTCCAATTAAGCTCTGAAAAAATAGTCCTACACCAATTTGTAGGTATACATCAACTTTCAATAACTTCACACAATTTCACATTGTCACACATCACAATTTTCATCATCATACATCACAAAGATGTTTCATACACACATTTATATACCAACTTACATCAACATACATCAATTATGTCAACCTAATTGGATGTAAACAAACTCAATTCAAAATAGCTTGTCAGCTCACAACAAAAACTTCTTTGGTGCTTAGAACAAAATATGCAAGACATAAATTAGGTCAGCTTGAACCTAATAAAGTACTCTCTATTCACCCATGAAGCAAACACCACTCAACCATGTTAGCCAAAAGAAGAATAGACAATGTTGATCTTCTGTCATTTAAATCTATCATCCTATTCAACCAAAATTGTTGAAAGCTCATCCATAAATGAACTTAATAGTCATAAACATCATATTAAAGTTCCACATGTATAGATCTTCTAACATGAGATATTTTAGACCAAATTACCAAATTAGAGTAGTAGAACCATAGTTTACTGGATGACCAAAACTATGATAAACTAATATTGGCATCAATGACAACTCACCGGAGGGCTTCTTCTTCATTCTTCCAACATGTCTCGAATTTGATTAATTTCTAGGAAGAAGGGAATATCTTTTGTAAAAGAAAGTAAGAGGAGGAAGAAAAAGGAGTACAAAACATAGAAAACCAAGATACAGAGAATGCTAAATAACTAACGAGGTAAGGCAATCTAAAGAAAATACAATCTCGGGAGAAAATGCAATTTCAAGATTGGAAATAAAACTAAGATTGAATGTGTAAAAATTGGAGAGAAAGAGACATGTGGGTCTATTCAAATCTGTTTTGTATGTCATATTTTTTATCATGGTGTTGTCAAGAGAGGAATTGTAACCCCAATTTTTGTAGGTAGGCACTCTCTTGCACTTCTAGGGTTTTGCACCTAAAAGGAGAAAGATAACCCAAAAAAAATTCATGGTACACTCCAGACTAATGATAATATGATTGAACTATGTCTAAATGAAATGATCTAAATGTAGAAAATTGATAAAATAGATCAAAGATTGAATGAAAACTAAAGGAATGCACCTTGTTTGAAAACACAATGTTGTATGCAAAAAGACCTTGAAACATGAATAAGAATGCAAATAGAACATAATAGGAAAGAAAAATTTTAAAGCATGCACCTAGAGATATGTTGCAGATTGGAATGGAGACTAGAAATGCTATTGATCTTGAAATTTTGGCCTATTGGGACACTTACACCATTCTGGGTGACTTAATCCCAAATCTAGAAAACTACATCGGAGCCCGTTTCAACCAAATGGGTATCCAAATCTATAGAAAAATCTGAAAAACATGTACAGTGGGACTAAGTCACCACTATTGGTGACTTAGTCCACTCTAAATTTCTAAAAATCTGAAAGTGGAAACAAAATCCCTCGGTCTGTACTTCATTTCTTGACAGGTGTCTGCCTCTGAAACTCTAATTTCTGACACTATAATTGACTTTTTGTGGATATTTTGACCTAGCCAACAAGGAGGTGTCCTCAAAAAAATTTCAACTTAACCTTTAATGATCTCCAATTCTTCAAGATACCTAAATCTAAAAACACACAATGAAAGAGAGAGAAATGTTGGATGTTAGGGTATGGGGGTTTGCCTTGGTCAAACCCCCTTTTAGGTAATTAAACCAAAATGAAGAAATAATGTAATGAAGCATGAAGCAATGGAGTTAGAGACTTTCCATGATGATTGATCTTAAATTTTTGCAACAATAGATGAAGAATCTACCCTTGAATGTCTTAGAAAGCTATCTTCATGACTTAGAATGCTAAAACCCTAGCTTACTTGGCTCAAGAGAGATGATGAATGATGAATGAAATGATTAGGTTCTGAATTACGGTTTAAAGGCTTATATTTATAGGAAATCCACCTAATTTTCTTGTTAATTTGATCCCTAAGGCCAACATGAAGGAAAAATAAACTTAAAATCCATTTTTCCCTGCTCGAACCTTGAAAATAGCCCAAATGGGACTAAGTCTCCAGGCTAGGTGACTTAGTCCCACTTGGATGGGACTAATTCGCCCAGATGGGCAACTTGGTCCCATAGGGGCTCTTTTGCCAGTTGTTGAGGAGTGAAGAAATTAGGTTTATATGATGATTTTACTAAGTCTTTGACCAAATTAAGCATTGAGATGCATAATATGGGGCCATAGGGACCTATTAATGATTATGTAAAGAGTAATTAGGGATAGGGACACAAAGTTCAATGTGAAATTATGATTAAATACACTTTACACCATTAAAATGATGTCCACAAAGCCTTGAAAGGCACAACATCCAATGTGAGTGTGTAAGACAAATTACAACACTAGATTAAGATAAGGTTTAAGTTACAAGCCTTCTAGATTGATGTGAGAATGCCATTAAATACATTTTATAACAATGAATTAGGACAAGAATAGGTCCATTAAGTATAGAGAAGTGTGAAAGTCATTTAGAACACCTTACAACATCTTCACAACACATCGATAAATGTATTTTATTTAGTTTTCAAGGGTCCAAGACCTAATGTGGATGTGTTAAAAACCTCACAACAGTAAATCAAGGCCTCATTGAGTCCAATTTATCATCAATTATTCCCATATCAAACAAGAAATACATTTTTTGTAACACATTAAGCCCCCACTTTAGTGAGAGGATGAACTTGCTTCAAACTCACACTAAAGTAGACATTCAAGAGGGGTCCAATCGTACCAATGCGGATGACAAAGGATAAAAAAGATGAAGGAGGTGGTCAAGCCCCTAGGATCCAAGAGCCTAAGTCAAACCAACATGAGCACAAAAGGACACGCACAAGGTGAATGATTTGTAGCAAGACAAGATACATGATCATACAATGGCAAGAACTAGAAGAAAGAAAAGGGAAAAAATAAAAAGGTGGATCAAGCTTCAACTATTTGTCCAAAAATGCATACTCACTCTAAGGCGAGGAAACTCTTAGCTGTCCACCGGGTGAGAAGTCCAAAAAGGTGAGACACATATAGCTAATATGTGCTCACACACACGTGAGTGGCTATGGGGAAATTCATGCCTCATAATGGGCTTGCGACTCAACCATACCAAAGTTATACCTCCTGATAACTTTAATAAGGTGCCACACGAAAAATGGTCTTTGAGCTCTATGAGGTAAGCAAAACTTTGTATGCTTGACACTCATAGACATTGTAAATGAAAAATGGTGTAAGGAATGTTTAAAGGGGTTTTTCAAGTAGTTCGTGCAAGGTCTCATCTTAGGGAACATTATGCCCAATGTTTCCAAGAGAGGATGTGTCAAAGAATTATCATGCTCTTGAAGGGAATCAAGACCAATGACACCACCAAGAAAAGGAAGCATCGCAAGAAGAAAGAAATTGCTCAATGAAACATGAAGAGTTTCGGTGTATGCCCCCACTTTAAAGCAGTTGCTAACACCATTACTGTGATAAATTGATTTAAATTAGAAGAAGACACAAGAGCTTATTCGGAAATCCCTATGCCATGTCATATGTTTCCAATAAACTACATTATGAAAAAGGTAGTATGTCACATGCAAGCCAACTTAAGGCATGTTGTCCACATCCCAAGGTTGCTCTTATATGTTCATGAAAGGTTAATGGCTAGCCAAAAGAAGCAACAACAAGTGTCATATGAGGACAAGGCTATCTAACCCCTTTCCCCCACTTAGTGCAGGACAAAGGTGAGCCGAAATGATTGATGAAAAACATGCTAGAGTGAAAAGCAGTATCAATTAGAGGATTTAGGTTCCCCCCACATAAGGAAGAACACCAAACTCCTTAAGATGTTAAATTTTTATACTCAAAGCCTTACATTCATTAGTAGAATGACTATGGACTCTATGATATGCGCAAAATGAAGTGTTGTAATAGAATTTCTTTCGAGTTCTTGGGGGAAGGGATATCAAGTGATCTTGGAGGAGTCTCAACAAGATACCCTCTTGATCAATGGTATATGTTTCTTTAGTTTGTGACAAATATATCTCTTTCTTAGTACAAGATGTCATACTTATGCAAGACACTTTAGATTGTGATATTTTGTTCTCTCCTCTATAGGAGGTTGTAAAATCTAATGAATTCAAATCATTAGTTTTTTGTGAGATGACATTGACATTAAGTGAAGATATCTTTGTCTGTTTCATTTCTTGCAAAGGAAAACAGTCAAGACCACTTGTGTCTATCAGCTTAGGATGTACAACAGTTAAAGTCATCTTAGAAGGATGGTTTGTGATAGTGTTGATGTTGAGTGAAGGCTTGGTGATTTATATCAAAGGAAAGTAACCAAGACCATGAGTTGTTTCTTGTGTGTTAGGCTCGATGGGGACACAAATACCTTGTTCTCTAGCATCACATCCTTTTCCAATATATTTGAGTTGTTTCATGAGCTCGTAACCTTTTCCATAAAGCTTTTTCATTGCTTTTGGATCAGGTGGTTGTTTGTAATCAGCTTTGTTAAAGGTTTTTGTGTAATTTTCTTTTTCTTTTGAAGTGGTTGAGGTGGATGCTTTCGAAGGGTCTTCTAAGTTTTGTGTTGACATGACTTATTTTTCATGTCCCTTGTTAGAGGGCTTGTTTATGATCTTGTATTCTCCCATGAATGTTGGTGTGAAATCTAAAGAACCCTAGTCATCTTCTTATATCTTCATGACTTGTTCAATATGTTGTTTGTTTTTCTATTGTACGGGCTCCACTTGTGTAGTTGTTGTTGATGTGTTAAAGGGATTTTCTTTGTTTTTTGTAAGTTGTAAGACAATATAAGGCTCAGAATCAGTGTCGAGTGTGTATAATTTGTTGTTGTGGATGTACTTCATTTTATGATGGAGAGTAGAAGGCACCCATTCATTGAATGAATCCATGGTATGCCTAAAATGAGATTATATGAAAGATCATTAGGCATAACATGTATTGGTGCATCCAATGTAACCTCCCCAACTCTAAGAGGCAAAGTGATCACACCAAGTGGTTGTTTTCCTACATTGTCAAATCCATGGATAGACAAGGAATCAGGTTGAATTTCTTATTTATCTACATGCATCCTATCCAAAAGATTTACACTACACACATTAAGGATTCAGCCATTGTCAACAAGGGTTCGCTTTATCCCTATTCTTTTGTATTGAGATATTATTATCAAAGCTTTTTTTTTTTTTTGCACTTCCAAAGGGGGGAATTCACTTTGGTGGAAAATAATGTCAGCATTAAATCCTTGAATTAGGGTTGCTATGTCATTCGGTTTCACATTAGAAGGGATAGAAATTTGTTGTAAGGCTGTTTGAAGCATAGTGTGATAGTTAGGTGAATTCTGAATTAAATCCCATAGGGATATCTTTCCAGGAGTATTCTTAAGTTGTTCAATAAGATCATACACTAAAGTAAATCAAGGATCTCTAGGAAAAATGGGATTAGGAAAAGGTAATGGTGTTGGGGTGGGTTGTGGCGATCGCGAATTTTTTTTAGTGGGGTATGTATGAACAATGGTGTTATGACTCATTTGCTACGAAACATTGTTTGTAGTTGGGTAAAGGACAACTTCAGGTTTATTTTTAATTGAAGGTTTGTTTGAAGGTGGATAAAGGATGATTTCAAGTTGGTGTTGAGTTTGTTGTTTGTGTAAAGGAGGATAGAGAATTAGAGGGTTCTTAGGATATCCCACGGGGTATGTATGAGGTCCATTGATCAAGGGGGATCTAATGGACACTTGTGCATTCATAACCTCAACAGTCTTGTTTTGATGTATCTCTAATAAAGGGAAATTGAGAATCACCTTTTTTATCTAAGGAATATAAATTAGTATTGTTGCAATTTGCTAGCACCATAATATTCTCCCTAGAAGGAAAGTTTTTAGGAGAACTACAAATCAAATGTTCTTGACATTCATGGATTGGTTCTTCTAAAATGACTGCATCGCAAGTAGGGGAATGATCAATGGTTGGATTTTTTGTGTTTATCGATAGTGGGGAGACTAGGGGAAGACTCTATTTGATTACCATTTTTCTGTAAGGTTTCATTCTCTTGTTCCATATTGGCTACCCTAGTAGGCGAGCTTGTAATATGTTCATCCAAGGTTAATTTTTTAAAGCAACTTCATCACAAGTAAGGGAGGCATCAAGAGAGTGACCTCTATGATTTTCAAATAAATTGTCCCAAACGATGGGAGCATTAGGGAAGGGAGGGTCAAGATTCTCGTGACTCTTAAGAGGTATATCTTCTAACACCAACCTATCCTTGTGGCATCAGGGATGGATATTAGGAGAAGGAAAATGTCGATGATCATGGTTATGGAGACTAGGTAAGGTGATATTTAGAAATGTTTCTATGATCTCATGTTCTTGTTTTCCAACATCTTCCAAAGGGGAATGAGGAGATGGACAATCAAGACCCTCAATGCTTGTTCTTCCTTCACCAAGATACCTACATCACTAATAGGAGAGGTATCGGGAGAAGAAAAAGTATGATTGTTATGATTTTCTACACTACCATTCTCACCAATGGGTAATGTAATATTAAGGATTATGTCAATGGTTTGATTATAATGATGACTAACATGTTTCTTAATGACCTCATTGTTGTAATCAAAATTGAACTCATAAGAGGGAATGTTGTACTTATGTAATCCATTTTTAACCAAATCAAAGCAACATCTTTTGAAATTAAACATGCTATCATGGAAAATTAAAGAAAGTGCATTGCAATGACTTAAATTGAAATGTTGAAATGCAATTTTCAGATGTGAAACAAGGTAATTTTCTAATTACATTATACAACAACCTGAAAGATGAAATGTTGTAAATGAAAATTTGAAATGAAGCAATGCATGAAATGAGCTAATTTAAGCTATATCTAATGAAATACACGTTACAAAACTCAAAAAATTGATACAAATAGGTAAGGGTAGCAAAAAAAGGCTTTAAAATAGGGTTTTTAGTTCTATGAAAGGCACTTTCAGGGGTGAAAAGGGACTAAGTCACCCAAGGTGGCGAATTAGTCCTAGTAGGGATTTTTTTTAGAATTTTGAGATTTTTTGGATTGATTTTCATGGTCTCTATAATGTATGATGCAGACCTAAGATGCAAATGCAGAATTTTACAAATTTTCAATGATTTAAGATGCAAAAATGCAACTTATATGCACTTTCACTAATGCAAAATTTGAAACCCTAGAATGCAAATTAAACAATGAAAAATGCAATGCAATTTTGATGCAAGCTAATTCTAGGTTAACGATGGACTCCAAAATCAAAAAAGAAGGTATTCAAAAGTCAGGTTGCCAAAATGTAACACCAATTTTTGTAGGTAGGCACTCTCTTGCACTTCTAGGGTTTTGCACCTAAAAGGAGAAAGATAACCTACAAAAACTTGGTGGTACACTCAAGACTAATGCTAATATGACTGAAGTATGTCTAAATGAAATTATATAAATGTAGAAAACTGATAAAACAGATCAATTATTGAATGAAAACTAAAGGAATGCACCTTGTTTGAAAACACAGTGTTGTATGTAAAAATACCTACAAAGATGAATAGGAATGCAAATAGAACAAAACAAGAAAGAAAAATAGAAAGAATGCACCTGGAGATGTGTTGTTGACTGGAATGGATATTGGAAATGTTGTTGATCCTAAAATTTTGGCCTATTGGGACACTTACACAATTCTGGGCTACTTAGTCCCAGATCTGGAAAACTGCATTGGAGCTCGTTTCAACCAAATGGGTATCCAAATCTATAGAAAACTCTTAAGAACATGTACAGTGGGAGTAAGTCACCAATGTTGGTGACTTAGTCCACTTTTGAATTTCTAAAAATCTAAAAGTGGAAATGGAAGCCCTCATTTTGCGCTTTAGTTTTTTATAGGTGTCTGCCTCCAAAACTCTGATTTATGACATTGTAATTGACTTTTTTTGGATATTTTTGTTGGAAACACAAGGGAAAACAACTGAGAGGGGGGGTGAATCAGTTGTCATAGAAATTCAAAACTTATTAACTTTATTTACCTTATTCCAGATCTAATTATTAACCATGAAAGCATAAATCATCAACACATCAAAAACACACATAACACCAAGATTTTCTATGTGGAAACCCCTGTTAGGGGAAAAACCATAGTGGAGGTCAGTCCACAAAATTATACCCTATTAAAAGTATAAGGAATAAAAATGGGGAATGCACATGCATTCAGGAACACTACCTAGAGCTCACTAGTTAATTACAACAAGGCTAACTTCCCAAAAGAAGACACACTGTCTTACAAAAAGATTTGGATTACATCTGTAGGGATTTGAACTGATAAAATAGCATCTGCTAATGCTTGATCACAGTTCTGGTTAAGCACATGAACACTTCTTCACTCTTCTTCACACTTTGCTCTGCCTTTGAATGATTTAGAACATTCTTAATGCACACACACACACTCGACATCTACTGGAATACTTCAAATCAAATAAACAATCACTAATATATATACACAACAAGAAAATACATCGCTACATGTCAGCTTCAACAAAATAATAAAATGAATATAAATTGTCGGCCCAAAAATCATTAACAATTATTAATGTGAATTAGCCAAGGACAGACACAACATAATGAAGACCCAAAATAACATATCCAACATGAAAACACTCCAATTAATTAGTCCTCAAAGATCCACAACATGCTACAATCACTTAGTCAGCCATGAACATGAAAAACATGAACACACAAGAGAAAATATTGGATTCTGAGCACAATGATCAATGTGGACATGCAACAAAGATAGAGCATAATCTAGAAACATCCACAAAAATCATGAATCACCAGAGAAGCATCCACAACAACTGAACTAACTGAAATCACGTAATCTTCATTCAAAAACACAAAGTGAAGTAACAGAAAGACTGTCAGAATATAAATCTTCATAACTCGATTAAAACTTCATGCGGATCTCTGAAACTCAATGTGGATAAACTAGATATACTCAACAAGAAACCCTTTATTCCACAACCTATGATCATCAATGTAATGAACTCACCGATAGACTAAACTTTACTTCACCACAGACAACCTGCAACTCATTTTATTACAATTTTCTTAATATCCTCGACATATACAACATTAAATACATTAATTCCAATAGTGTTGATATCAATGACAACCAAATATCAGCAACACAACCACAACATCCAACAATTTTGACCTAGCCAACAAGGAGGTGTCTTCAAAAACTTTGCAACTTAACCTTTAATGATCTCCAAGTCTTCAAGATACCTAAATCTACAAACACACAATGAAAGAGAGAGAAATGTTTGATGTTAGGGCATGGGGTTTTTCCTTGGTAAAACACATTTTAGGTAATTAAACCAAAATGAATAAATAATGTAATGAAGAATGAAGCAATGAAGTTAGAGACTTGCCACGATGATTGATCTTGAATTTCTACAACAATAGATGAAGAATCTGCCCTTGAATGTCTTAGAAAGCTATCTTGATAACTTAGAATGTTGAAACCCTAGTTTTCTTGACTTGAGAGAGATGATGAATGATGAATGAAATGATTAGGTTCTGAATTAAGGTTTAAAGGCTTATATTTATGGGAAATCCACCTAATTTTCTCATTAATTTGATCCCCAAGGCCGACATGAAGGAAAAATAAACTTAAAATCCAATTTTTCAAACTCAAACCTCGAAAATAGCCCAAATAGGACTAAGTCACCAAGTTGGGCAACTTAGTCCCACCTAGATGGGGCTAATTCACCTAGATGGGCGACTTGGTCCCATAGGGGCTCTTTGTAAGAGTTGTTGATGAACTCGAGCACCCATGATCACCTACAAAACCAAGATAAGCCTTCAACACGAGAGAAGCAAGAGATAAAATTTTGGAATATAGTGCAATAACAAAATGATGTTATTATCACACACTAAAGGATACAATATGCCTCAACTCTCCCTTGAATTGACTGAGTTAATATGAACTCATATGGACTAGATAGGAGGGAGAGGTGAGTGTAGAATATATAGAAGAATATGGGCAAATAATTCCAAGAGGGGTAATAACTCCCAAATAACCAAATTAGGTGGGAGTTATGCCTACTTGGAAAATTCCAAATAAATGGAATAACCTACTCAGAAAGAGACAAATTAGTGGTTTTGTGAGGTGGCATATAAGGCCAAAAGAGGGTGTGAAACTCAACCACCCAAGTGTGAGTGGGAGAAACACATGTAATCAATGGATTATGCCACGTGTCCTCACATGAACCACATCTCCTATAACCTAAGGTATGCTTAATAATGTGTAGGAAAAATAATATTAAAAAACCTACACTAACACGCCCCCTTAAGCATAGCTTAGGTGGGTGAAAGGATGAAATAATGCAAAGATGGGTCCTGGCTACAAGGCCATGTAAGGTACCCATGTACAATGATGAAACCTCTCAAAACATGAGAAAGAGAAAACCTGTAGGACAAAACTCTCCCCCAAGAGAGAATAAGAAGAAGAAGAGAGACCATATAGTCCCCAAATGTAGAATCTCCTGCATTGTTGGTGAATGCTCGACACAAGAAGCTGAAGATGATCCAAGATCACCGAACAATGTGCCTCCCCTTAGGAAGAAAAAAAACCAAAGGTGTATGTAGGATATCTTCCCATTCCTGAAAGGAATATGAAGGAAGAATGATGAAAATGTACGAAGTCTCTGAACTCTACTCAGGTGTCTCCATGTCGATGTTGAAAGATGTCACCATCAAATCAGGGGTTGTAGGCCACACTACAAAAGATGAAAATCCAGAACCTAGTGGAGATGGATGTAGAACAAAATTCAAAGACAAAAATATCTCCTCTAAAGAAAAACTCACACTAGGAGTGTGATCAATAGCAAAAGCATCAAAACCATCATCAGGTGCAAAGTCTGAAAAGGTATACAACTTAGATTCATGATCAACTATCCCAGTAGCAATTATCTCTCTACTCTCCAAGTCTCTGATAATAACTAAATCAGGTGTGAATTACATAGTCTTCCCTGCTCCACCATGAGTTATCTAATAGATGGAAAGAAGATTATTTGTCAAATGAGGTACACACAAAACATCATTGAATGTGCCATCCCCAATATCAATAGAACCCTTCCCAATTACACTCATGTAAGTGTTGTTTCCCATCAAAATAGGTGGCATAACACAAGGCTCAAAAGAAGAGAACATAGACTATGAAGAAGCCATATCATGAGAACCTCTAGAATCTAGGAGCCATTTCCCTGATTCATGACTTGTAGAAGCAGAAAGAGCTTTACCTTTATTTTTCTTAGACTCAGAAGAAAATCTTTCATGACCTTTATCCTTACTAGATCCTGACTGTTTGGAATGTGAAGAAGTAGACTCAAACATTCTAGAAGGTAGATCAATGTTGTTCTTCTTAAGAAGATGTTTCAGTTCATCAATATCCTTCTTATAACAAGAATGTTCTTCAGGCCCAGTTCTCTTGCAATATGAACAAGTAGACTTCTCCTTCTTAGATGAGTCCTCCCTTGTAGAGGATTTTTGTTGTGCTTGATCTGTGTGTGGATTTTTCTTAGATTTCTTTTGTTTCTTGTCAGATTGTCCTGACTCTTTCTATCCCTTAGGCTGACTAGCCAACAAGGCATGAGTTTGTGATGGCTTTATGAGACCCATAGAAAGAAGCTTATGTTGTTCATGCATTAACATCTCATAAAAAGATGCAAAGGAAGGCATAGTATATGCAGATCCCATAGTCAGTCTATGAGTATGAAAGCTAGAAACAAAAGTTGCAAATTCAGGACCAAGTTTATTTAGTGTATTATAGATTAACTGAATGTCCTTTTTATCAATAGCACAAGCTTTACATTGTACTCTTAGATCATTGACCTTAGTAATATAATCATGGATGTTACCAAAGTTCTTTGGATCAAGGCTCATCAGTTCATTATCAATTTGATAACCTTTGACTTCATCTGTTGTGCCATACAAAGATTTTAGCTTTTCCCAAGCATCATGTGAATTTGTACAAGATTCAATCTGAAACATAAGATCACGGGAAACAAAACTAAGAAGACATCCAAGAGATTTTGTATGTTCAAGCATCCATTTTATCTTTTCCTTATCATCTTTAGGTTCAGCTACCTCGTTTTCAACATATGGAGTATACCCAAGTTGCATTAAGGAATTCCATTCATGTTGATTCCATGTTGCATAATTATATGGTGTTAGCAAAGGAGCCTTAGAATGATCTATGTGTGAAGGAAAAGTAGAGCACAAGTGAACAAATCAAAAAACACACTCACAAAGAGAGACCCCCCCTTTTTCACTCAATCAAGAATCCCCCCCAACAACAAAAAAAAATGATTTGGCACTTTATAAATCAGTGTGTTTACAATGCTGGAGCTGTTTTCCAGAGTTTTACAAATGTCTAAAATAGACCCAAGTACTTAAATTACAAAATAATCTTAGATTAAGAACCTCAAAATAGCACCAATGTGTAGTGCTCAGAAAAATATCAACTTTCAAAAAAATAATCACCTCTATTGAGGTCATATGTGAAAGTTATAGCCGTTTGAATTTCCAAAAATGAGAACTGTCCTTCAGATCTGCTGATAAAACTAATTTTCTGGAAAATACGAATCACTTGAGAAAAAATGGATCACACCACTGCAAAGCCTGTGAAATTATACCCCAAATAAAAAAAAAAAATCTCTAAAAAAAGAGCTTGTATGACTAAATTATGGCCCTCCAAAGATTGACTGCAAAATCAAAAATGCAATTGGAGAGGGGGTCAGCTGAAATGTTCTAATTTAGTTTCTGAAAAATATGTAACCTATATGCAAAAACTAGAAATGACCCAGATGGTTTTTTTCTGCTGCGAACAAAACCCAGATGGCGGATTTTCTTTAAAATATACAAAAAAATGTGAATCTAGTGTAAAAAAAAGACTTTATCAACATAAAACGACCCCAACATCCAAAAAACATGAAAAGGTAGAATTAGCTACTTAAGACAAGCAAAGGCATGCTTCAACCTGCAATACTAATTAAAACACTCACAAATCTCTCAAATTTGAGAAGGGGCTTGCAAATCTGACGCTCGGATACCATGTAAGAGTTGTTGATGAACTCGAGCACCCAGGATCACCTGCAAAACCAAGATAAGCCTTCCACATGAGAGCAGCAAGAGATAAAATTCTAGAATATAGTGCAATAACAAAATGATGTTATTATCACACACTAAAGGATACAATATGCCTCAACTCTCCCTTGAATTGACTGAGTTAATATAAACTCATCTGGACTAAATAGGAGGGAGAGGTGAGTGTAGAATATATAGCAGAATATGGGAAAATAATTCCAAGAGGGGTAATAACTCCTAAATAACCAAATTAGTTGGGAGTTATGCCTACTTGGAAAATTCCAAATAGGTGGCATAACCTACTCAGAAAGAGACAAATTAGTGGTTTTGTGAGGTGGCATATAAGGCCAAAAGAGGGTGTGAAACTCAACCACCTAAGTGTGAGTGGGAGCAACACATTTAATCAATGGATTACGCCACATGTCCTCACATGAACCACATCTCCTATAACCTAAGGTATTCTTAATAATGTGTAGGAAAAATAATATTAAAAAACCTACACTAACTTCTTTGCAGCTGGATTGTTGGGGAGTGAAGAAATCGGGTTTATATGATGATTTTACTAAGTCTTTGATCAAATGAATCCTGGGATACACAATATGGGGCCATAGGGGCCTATTAATGATGATGTAAAGATTAATTAGGGATAGGGACACAAATTTCAATGTGAAAGTGTGATTAAATACACTGTACACCATTAAAATGAGGTCCACAACCTAGAAAGGCACAACATCCAATGTGAGTGTATAAGACACATTTCAACACTATATTAAGATAAGGTTTAAGTTACAAGCCTTCTAGATTGATGTGATAATTCCATTAAATACATTTTATAACTTTGAATTAGGACAAGAATAGGTCCATTAAGTCTAGAGAAGTGTGAAAGTCTTTTACAACACCTTACAATACCTTCACAAGAGATCGATAAATGCATTTTATTTAGTTTGCAAGGGTCCAAGACCTAATGTGGATATGTAAAACACCTCACAACACTAAGTCAAGGCCTCATTAAGTCCAATTTATCATAAATTATTCCCATATCAAGCAAGAAATACATTTTTTTTGTGACACAAGAATCAACTAGTAAACTTCAATATAAGTTGTGTAACATCCCTCATGACCTCGGCTTGAAACCCTACATTTTATCAGAAGGAGCTATTGAAAATTCTATGTATGAACTATGTACTATCATGGATCATTATGGAAACACTATGGCATCAAGTCACTACGTGGCCATAGTCTTAGATAACACTTCTTGTACCTAGTTTAAATTCGATGACACCCATGTCTCAAATTTGATTAATTTCCAACAAGAAGTAGGTGATGATTCCTATATGCTTTTGTAAAATGAAGTAAGAGTAGGAGAAGAATCCAAAGAAAGGAGAGTTTCTTGACTGATGGTAGACATAAAGATTCAAAGGAAGAAAAAGGAGAAGTACAAAACATAGAAAATCAAGATACAAAGACTGCTAAACAAACTAAGGAGGTAAGGCAATCTAAAGAAAATATAATCTCAAGAGAAATTATAATTTCAAGATTGGAAATAGAACTAAGGTTGAAATGTGTAAAAATTGTGGAGAAAGAGATATGTGGGTTTGTTCAAAGTTGTTTTTCACATCAGATTTTGTGATCATGGTGTTTCCAAGAGCAGAATCAGCTAGGAAACTTAAATATAAGTTGCATAACATCCCCTAGGACCTCAACCTAAAAACCTACTTTGCATCAGAAGGAGCTATTGAAAATTCTAGGTATGAACTATGTGTTGTGATGACTCATTATGGAAACACTGTGACATCTGGTCACTATGTGGTCGGAGTATTAGATAACATTTCTCGTACCTGGTTTGAATTCGATGACACCCATGTCTCAAATTGGATTAATTTCCAACAAAAAGTAGGGGATGATTCCTATATTCTTTTGTACAAGAAAGTAAGAGGAGAAAAAGAATCCAAAGAAAAGGAGAGTTGATCAGTTTATTGCAGACATAAAGACTCAAAGGAAGAAAAATGAGGAGTACAAAACAAAGAAAACCAAGATACAAAGACTTCTAAACAAACTAAGGAGGTAAGGAAATCTAAAGAAAATACAATCTCAAGAGAAAATACAATTTTGAGATTGCAAATAGAACCAAGATTGAAATGTGTAAAAATTATGGAGAAAGAGATATGTGGGTTTGTTTAAAGTTGTTTTGCACATCATTTTTTTTTTCATGGTGTTAAGAGTAGAATTAGATGGTAAAAGTCAATATAAGCTACATAACACCACCCATGACCTTGACTTGAAACCCTACTTTGCATCAAAAGGAGCTATTGAAAATTCCAGGTATGAACTGTGTGTTGTGATGGATCATTATGGAAACACTATGACATCAGGTCACTACATGGTCACATTCTTAGATAACACTTTTCATAATTGGTTTAAATTTGATGAAAACTATGCCTCAAATTTGATTCATTTCCAAGAAGAAGCATGGGATGATGTCTATATGATTTTGAACAAGAAAGTAAGAGGAGGAGAAGAATCCAAAGAATAGGAGAGTTGCTCCGTAGATGGCAGACATAAAGATTCAAAGGAAGAAAAGGGAGGAGTACAAAACACAAAAATCCAAGTTACAAAGACTCCTAAAAAACCTAAGGAGGTAAGGCAATCTAAAGAAAATATAATCTTAGGAGAAAATACAAGTTTAGGATTGAAAATAGTACTAAGATCAAAATGTGTAAAAATTGTGGAGAAAGAGATATGTGGATCTATTCAATGTTGTTTTGCACTTCATATTTTGTTATCATGGTGTTTCCAAGACCATAATCAGATGGGAAACTTCAATATAATCTATGTAACATCCCCCATGACCTCAACTTGAAACCCTAATTTGCATTAGAAGGAGCTACTGAAAATTTTAGATATGAATTGTGTGTTGTGATGGGTCATTATGGAAACACTGTGACATCTAGTCACTACATGACCATAGTCTTAGATAACACTTCTTGTACCTGGTTTAAATTTAATGACACTCATATCTCAAATTTGATTAATTTCTATGAAGCATCATGGGATGATTCCCATATGGTTTTGTACAAGAAAGTAAGAGGAGGAGGAGAATCCAAAGAAAGGGAAAGCTACACGAGCTATTTCAGACCAAATTACTAGATTAAAGTAGCAGAAACATAATTTACCGGATGACCAAAACTATCATAAACTAATGTTGGCATCAATGAAAACACACCAGAGAGATTCTTCTTCATTATTCCAACATGTCTCAAATTCTATTAATTCCTAGGAAGAAGAAGGGGATGATTCATATATTATTTTGTAAAAGAAAGTAAGAGGAGGAGAAGAATCCCAAGAAGAAGAGAGTTGCTCAACTAATTGTAGACATAAATATTCGAAGGAAGAAAAAGGAGTACAAAACAAAGAAAACCAAGATACAGAGACTAATAATCAAACTAAGGAGGTAAGGAAATCTAAATAAAATACAATCTCAAAAGAAAATACAATTTTGAGATTGGAAATAGAACTAAGATCAAAATGTGAAAATTGTGGACAAAGAGACATGTTGGTCCGTTCAAAGTTGTTTTGCACGCCATATTTTTTTATCATAATGTTTCCAAGGGTGGAATCAGCTAGGAAACTTCAATATAATCTGTGTAACATCCCCCATGACCTTGACTTGAAACCCTACTTTGCATCAGAAGGAGCTATTGAACATTCTAGGTATAAACTGTGTGTTGTGATGGCTCATTATGGAAACACCGTGATATCTGGTGACTACGTGGCCACAGTCTTAGGTAACACTTCTCATACTTGGTTTAAATTCAATGAAACCCATCTCTCAAAGTTGATTAATTTCCAGGAAGTAGGGGATGATTTCTATATACTTTTGTACAAGAAAGTAAGAGGAGGAGAAGAATCCAAAGAAAAGGAGAGTTGCTTGGCTGATAGCAGACATATAGATTCAAAGGAAGAAAAAGGAGGAGTACAAAACAAAAAAATCAAGATGTAGAGATTGTTAAAAAAACTGAGGTAAGGAAATCTAAAGAAAATACAATCTCAACAGAAAATACAATTTTGGGATTAGAAATAGAACTAAGATTAAAATGTGTAAAAATTGTGGAGAAAGAGATATGTGGATCTATTCAAAATTATTTTGCACGTAATTTTTTTTTATCATGGTATTTCCAAGAGAAGAATTAGTTGGGAAACATCAATATAAGTTGTGTAACATCCCTAATTACCTCAACTTTAAACCCTACTTTGCATCAGAAGGAGCTATTGAAAATTCCAGTTATGAACTGTGTGTTGTGATGTCTCATTATGGATACACTGTGACATCTGGTCACTACATGGTTGTGGTCTTAGATAAAACTTCTCGTACCTAGTTTAGATTCGATTAAACCCGTGTATCAAATTTTATTAATTTCTAGGATGAAGTAGCAGATGATGCTTATATGCTTTTGTACAAGAATGTAAGAGGAGGAGGAGAATCCAAAGAAAAGGAAAGTTGTTTGGCTGATTGGAAAACATAAAGATTCAAAGGAAGAAAAAGGAGTACAAAGCACAGAAAACCAAGATACATAGACTTCTAAACAAACTAAGGAGGTAAGGAAATCTAATGAAAATAAAATTTTGGAATTGGAAATAGAACTAAGATCAAAATGTGTAAAAATTGTGGAGAAAGAGATATGTGGGCATGTTCAAAGTTGTTTTGCACGCAAGAATTTATTATCATGGTGTTTCCAAGAGTGGAATCAGCTAGGAAACTTCAATATAAGCTAGATAACATCCCAATGACCTGGACTTGAAAGCCTTCTTTACATCAAAAGGAGCTATTAAAAAATTTAGGTATGAATTGTGTGTTATGATGGCTCATTATCACTAGTACAGAAACAACAATATATGATTAAAAAGATACTAAAAATTGCTTATGAATGACTAAACATGGTCGCGTGATTATTAGTATTTTATTTTCAATCATTTATAATTCAACTGAATTGATGACTAAACCATTTTTAGTCATTTATTAGTTGTTTTGATTGATCAATTTGGTAGTATATTTAGTCATTAATTTAGTCATTGATTGTTGTAAATTGATCACTTATTTAGCCATTTTTATTCACTAATATATTTAGTCATTGATTCTTGTTAACTGGTCACTTATTTAGTCATTTTTTGAAACCGATAAAATAGGATGAGGTTCCAAATATTTTAGGGAATGGAACACAAGGGGTAGGGTCCTATTTCCTTCAAGTTTCACTCAAGCAAACCCTAGAGATCTCAATCCAAGGATGGGATGAAGGAAAGAGGTCTGGCAAAGGTTTTCTTAGGGTATGATTAATGAATAAAGAGGGGTTCACCACCAAGCTAGGGTTTGGAAAGACAAGTAACATGCAAGACCTAATGATGAAGCTTAATGATGTGTAAAACTTAAATAAATGACCTAGAAATGCATGAAAAACAAAAGAAAAATTAGAGAAATTAGAGAGGTGCACCTAGAAAATTGAATGTAATCAAAGAAATCTCTAAAATATTAAAAATATAGACTTTAGGGCACACTAGGACTCATATGCCAGGCTGGGTGATTTAGTCCCAGATTAGGGTTTCTGGGCAAGAACAAAAATCTAGCAGTGACAAGTCTAGAACTCCTGAAAATTGTAAAATTCACTATACTGGAACTCATACACCAGAAGTGGCGTATCAGTCTTTCTTAGATTTTTCAAAGGGTCAAGATCTAAATATACTCTTTAATCTCTGCTCTACCTTCTAAACCTGATTTTTAGATCTAAAATGTTGAATTTTTCTCTGTAGGTGTCTTTTAGTGATCTTCTAAACAAGGTGCGAACTTGGACAACTTTGCAACCTTGACAACTTCTTCCAATATTTCTCTTCAATGTTTCTTCAACCTACATTTTCAAATCACACACTAAAGAGAGGTAAAAATGTTGTTTTGTTAGTAGAAATGGGTTTACCCTAGTCAAACCTTGAAATAAAATCAAATGGAAAGGAGGAATCATGAATGAAAAGAATGATATGTTGCAACTCACCAAACCCTAGGAATAATTTTTTGCAAACATGTATCAAATGGCTCCAATAGATGTGGATCTTAAATCTTTCTTGAATGGTATGGATCTTGACTTGAATGCTTGCTTGAATAATGAAACCCTACATCACAAATGTTAGCTCAAAAACAAACATGATGAATGATACTTGAATAATACGCCAAAACACTTGATAATCAACTCTTGAATGCTCTTGGATAATCTTGTAAACTCTTGAAAGTAATCTTATGATAACTTGATGAATTTTAAGATTGCTAGGTGAAAAATGAGTGAAATAACCTTGTATTTATACTTGTTTATGCCAAACTTCTCGAAATTACAACACTACAAGCCGACATCAGATCTAGGAGAATAAAATCATGCCAATAATTTGGATTTAATTTAGGTTTAAGCCACACATGACTCATACGCCAGATGTTGTGTGTTAGGACTAGAAAAATCTGCCCCAATCTTCCATAAAAAATCTATTTTTCACAAAAAGTCCCCATCACCCAACCTTCCATCTTTTAATTTTTATCATTCAAAATATTTCACTTACCCGACTTGGTGCCATTACCTTAATAAAAATCACCTTCGCCTGATTACCCATGTAAAAAATAAATCAAATTGACAAGACTTTGTCATATCAGTAGAAGACATTCTAAAGTCCCTTTAAAAAAATAATGAAGCAAGAAAATGTAAATGTTATCAAAGAAAGAATATAACGTTGAAGGGACTTGTCAAAGTTTCCCTTTAATGATCCAATTGGGGCCGCATCAATGACACCTTATCATATCAGAGAAAGATTTTTTGAGGTCTCTTGGATAACCTGAAGAGTAAACCACTAAGGGGCATAAAAATCTTAATTACCTTGGCACGACTTTTGGAAAAGGTACACAATGATAATTTAGGAAATAAAATAAAAAATCTCTTAGACATGACTCATTAATGTATTGAAGTGATAATGAGATGTCAAAAGGAAAATACACATCTAAAGAATCAAGGAGAATATGGAGTATTGAGATGAGCAGTTTATGAGTCCCTCTGACATCACGATGACGGTAAAACTCATCGCAAAGAAAGATATACATTGATGGGACGAGGAAACTTGTATCTTTGATAAAGTAATGGAATTCATCACAAAATACATCAAGAAGTTTTTTGAAAGGACTCTGGAATATTGGATTAATATGATTCACAATCTCCTTGAAAGGGATAAGGGAAATAACAATTAGAGGAGTGTCGGAGAGAAAGACTTGTATCAGTGAGACCCAAAAATTCATCCCTTCGATAGCTCTAAATGACTAAAATGGAGGACCCCATTGAAGAGAAGAATACATATCATAAGAAGAACAATACTAGTCCCGGTGATAAAATGATAACATTTTGTACCTCGATAGGACTAACTTATGAAACATATCAGAGCGAGAAGGAGGTATCAAAGAGACTACTCAACAAGAAGGTTTCGAAAGGACATTGTGATATTGGTATGATGCCACATGAAGTCTCTTCAAAATCTTGAAAAGGAAAAAGGAGTATACCAATAGAAGGAGATATTGGGGGAAGAAGGAAATATCGGTGAGATTAGTCATCCTGATCAAGAGAAAAGGTTGACAAGACCATGGCATGGCGAAGAAAAAATTTGGTGGCAGTGATGAAAGATCAGCGACTGATATTCAAAACAATTAATTGCTCACTTGATGACATGAAATTACCATTAATGAACCAGAGCCGAGAGCATTGAAAATAAAATTTTGAACACATTTAAAATCATTGAGCAACTAGAAAATGAAGGAGCGAAGTATAGAATGAGACAACATGGCCTAAACCAAGGAAAGCATTATCCAAGTAAGTAACTAGAAGCCTGAGCTAAATGTTATAAAATTTCTACAAATTGGTTTAAATTATTGAAGCATGGAAGTAGGGTTTTAGTGTTTTATGCAAATGGCATCTACCTTTGAAAACCCTAAAAATAAAAGACAAAAGTTGGAAGAAAGGCACTTGAATCAAGACTTAATTAATCAGTGCTCAGGCTTTGGACAAAGGTCCAAAAGGAATGCTCAACTAAAACCTCTAGCTGATAAGTTGGAAGACATAAACAAACAAGTAGGAGATACATGGACTCCAATGAGCGGTTACAACTTGTTCATATATCACTACAGAAAAATGCATAGACATTGACTAGTCTCCAATCCATGGAGACTTAATTTGGAGAAATTGGTGGTTCCCAAAAATTTTCTCAATGTAGAATTGATCAAAGCACTTGCTAAAAAATATGACCCATAGAATTGCATGATTAAAACAAAAAATGAGTCTTCCTTCATCCTATCACAAAAAATTATATATCCATGGTGTTCTAACTTGACACTAATATTGACATGAAATTCAAGATTAGGGATCTCTTGAACGAATACCATAACCTAAGAAATAGCTACAAAAGATGGAGATTACCACTGCATTGGCCTCATGAGGAAGGAAATCGACTCAGAGTGTTCTCTAGGGAGGAAAACCCTCCATATTCTACACATACTATTCTTTTCTCCAAGTACTTGGCTTGGATGCCCCTATATTTATGGAGATAACACCTATGGTCTTAACGGTCAATGTACAAAGCCAGGATTCCTAGCCCTTGGATTATGCAGAGTATTTAGCTAGTGAACTTCACAATGACCTTGTTTCTTTCAAGAGTAGAGATGGAGGCTTTCAATTTAAACACTATTCATTATTTTTGCATCTTATTTTATATGAAGACTAGACTGAAGGAATGAGGGATGAATGCTTAAGGGTAAGATATGTAGATGAAGATGGAAACATTAGACCAGTGCAGATGTAGACTGCTATGTGGGATATATGGTGTGTGAGGTCTCATTATTTTTATTTTGAAGATTTTTTTATGAAACCTATATATAAGCAACTCAGTCATCCATCTTATTAGAATTATCACCTGAAATTCAAATTTTTTTAAAAACTAAGGATAAAGATGTAAGAGCAAAGTTCAATCACAATTGGGGTGATTGGTATGCTTACAATGATTGTACAAAGATTAGAGTGTATGGATTTGAAGGAGTGTCATTCTTACTACCACGAACTTGTCCAACTAGAGTTTCTTACTTGGAAATTGTGAGGCAATTGGCCTACTATGACTTCATGCACCTCAAAATTCATAACAAGAAACCATTGATGCTTGAGACATAGTGCTTTGGAGACTTTACTATGGTTAGTGAGAAAGGATATGAACTAATTGGTAAAAGACTAGAACACTATAATTTGCAAAAATGGAATACAAGGAGAAAATTTGACCCTGAACACTTCATTAATAGTGTTAAAACAGGCAAGAAACTGGGAGGTTACTCTCACATACCTTTTGAAAATGATGACTTAATAAGAAATTTTGGTGATCAACATGCCACCATGAGAAGAAAAATGTATAACAGAGTGATGATGGAAAAATCCTAGAAAAAGGAGAATGACCCTTCATATAAAGGTGCCCTCTTGGACATTGAAGATCCTGTAGAGAGAATGGATGCCATGGTTTCACATGAAGTAGAACTAACTAGGGGTGTGCCTCCCAAGGTATTTACACAAGAAATAAATGAGGACATTGGAGAAATGCAGGATGAAAATGAAATTCCAATTTGTCAATTCTCCCCTCGTCCTACACTAAATATTAGTTTTTCTACTAAAGAACAAGATGAAACTGAAGGTGAAGATGTAGATATGTAGGTAATTGAGCTTGTGGTTGGAATTTATGAACCTCTAGTGGAAAGAAAAATTGTTGTGATAGAGTCCCCAAATGATCTTTCAAATGATGTAAGACATGGTGCTAGTAAGAAATTATTTTTCGATCATGATTTCATCAAAACTTCTGAATTCAAGGTATTTATTAAAGAATACAAAGGAAAATTAGTTAGGGAAGGAATCAAATATATCACACCCAAGAAAGAAGAAGAGGCCTTAAAAGGTTACAAGAAGAGGTGGATAGAGAAATGGAAAACATTACCCCAAAAGAGGAAGGGTGCTACTAGAAGAAGCAGGGGTTTTGTTGATTCCTGGATGGGATATGAGTTCAACCATTGTGTTTGATAGTTTTCAAAGAATACAAAACAAAAAAATCAACTAAGTGTAGGATTAGACAAAGTATATAGTGGATTAGGTTTCAACCCAGATAATGCAACCTTACTGATGTGGGAATTGTCCTCACCTAACCAAAAGCCTTTGGTCATTGATGACCCCAATAAAGCATTGGTCACCTCCTTGTACAAAGAGTCCAAGACACTGATCCCTAAGAGATTGTAGACATAAATGTTAATGTAGCTAGGTTTACCAAAGCCCAGATTGAAAGATTAGTGAAAAATAAAAAGATATACATGACTACGAATGAAAAATTGAGATAGGAGATTGGTAGCTATAACGATAGATTTCTATCTTCTTCAAGTACCTACTCCCCATAGATAGAAGGTGATAATAGGGTATTGGAGGCCATGGCTAAAGTTACTTATTGGAAAAACAAGACTAAAATCATTCAAAGGAAGAATGATAAATTAGAGAAGGAAATAAAATCCATCAAATTTAAAATGGTTTCAGAACTAACCAAGAAAAGATTTGAGATGATACTCAGGAATGTTGATAAAGTATGCACAATACATAATAAAACACATGCTTCCTACCAAGAGCACAAAAGGATACAACTCAGGATGATGGAGAAAAAAGAAGAATTAGTGGCTAAGGAAAATACTAGTGAAAAAATATTCAAAGTTTATGATGAATTGATTGACAAGCATGAGAGGTTTCGTACCATGTTGACACAGGAACTTAGTGATTTCAATCAACCTCTAGACATGGCCTTGCCAAAATTCTTTGAAGATAGGGAGAGCTAAAAAATTAATGTATGTGGAAAGATGAACTCACCCAATATTTACCAGTAGCCCTTGAAAAAGTGAACAATGAATCAATAGTGCTAAAGAATGTGCATGTGCAATTAGAGCATATCTTCACCTTGGAGTTCATTATGAAGGATATAATCAATAATGCAGATACATATGCTAACCAAGAGTATATCAAGAACCTTTCCAGAATTAACATGTTCATTGCTCAAATAATATAGGGATTCAAGTCATTGAGCATTGAATACACCATAATGGAGAGAGGACCTTGAATAGGCCTTAAGTGGTCATAGGTGCCTTATGGAGAATAACAAACTGTAGTGTGCTATGATTTTTGTGGAGTTCATCATTTCCTTTGATTAATTTTATATGTTAAAATTTTTAGTTATGTTTAATAAAATACAAATGAAGAGACACCTCTCTACATGTAAATTCCTGAAGCTTGTTGCTTCCCATATATAAGGGAAACCAAGGCCTACTTTTGACCATGATATAATCACTAATCATTAGCATAGAAATTTTACATAGCATAGAGAGACTTTTGATATATAATTTATTATCTTTAGAAGTAATATAATGAAGGAGAAAGTTTAACTTGGTGACCAAATTCTTGGTGTTCAGTTGTTTTGTTGATTTAAGTTCATATATGTTATCTTGTTGTCTCTAGAGTGATATTTTCCTGTTATTTAAATTGAATATGTCAAGGACATACTTAATTTATCAAGGCACATTTGCAATTCTTGTGTGATTAATTTGACTAGCTCCTTCAAGGAAGGATTAAATCATTTTAAGTAATCATAGTAACTTGAAAATATATTATTGGGATTCATAAGAAGAGCTTGATAACTAACTACTTTACACATTTATACAAAGTATAAACTTCTAGAAGTGTCAAAAAAATTAGAGTTAAGCCAAGGAGGAGGATCTACATATCTCATATATCTAAACTCTATCTACCCAATAGGTATAGGCACTTATCACTCATCTCAAAATTGTGTTTTCATATAAACTTTATTCACATAGTTGAAATTCCAAATACCAGTAGCAGGATTAGTCAGCAGCTTTACATCTATTTCACATTTACATGCCAGTGTGGATAGATCACCAAGGTTAGAGAATTTACACAACCTTTAAATTTGCAACAATTATCAAGGTACACCCACCTAGGTCTAGTAGAGCTTGAAGTGCATGGAGTTCTCAACCACATTGGTTAACTCTGTTCATTAGCCAAAAATAGTGTAAGCCTTACCATAGAGCCTGGCATCCTCTTAGGGTTTACAACCTACATTTTTGAGACCTAACATGGTGTATGAGTCCCATTAGGCTAAGCTTGGGACACATTTTTCAAGAAAAACTTAGATTAATGTGAAATCCATAATGAGGCCCCAAAACCTAGGTGGGATCCATACGCCCAAGGTGGTGTATGAGTCCCAGATCACCCACAATCTAGAAACATTAATTTTTGATTGGTCAATTGATATATGTCAAGATTAATCTTGGAAAGATACATTAATTAAGGCTTGTGGATGCAAAATAAGGCCAGTTAAAGCATAAAGAAGTCCAATTAATTAATAAAACCCTAGATTAGTGTGAAAGTGTAAAGGTACACTTTACAACACCCTAAATAAGGCACAATTATGTCCATTTAGTTCACAAAGGCCCAAACAAGTGTGAAAATTTTAAGGGATACATTTTTCTACACTACATTTTCATTCATTGATTTATGTCCATTGGTAGTGTATTTAGTCATTAATTTTAATCATCATTTTGATCAATTTAATAGTTTATTTAATTGTTTTTGTTTATTGATTTTTGTCAACCGGTAGCATATTGATACATTGTTTATTAATTGCATAATCATTATATTTTGTCATGTTTATTCACTACTATGTCAATTGGTAGTATATTTAGTCAATTGGTAGTTTATTTAATTATTTTTGTTCATTGATTTTTTGCCTAAAAGTGTTGGAAATGAGACAATTCTTTTGAGGTTTAAAAATAAAACATGGAAAAACATAATCAATCATTCATTTGCACATAATGAAACAACTATTAAGAAGGAAAAATACTAAAATTTTATTGAGAAAAGGTTTTCTTACAGTAGATACAAGACTTTTAAATATGTGTCTTTGCTTTGAAAAATGTGTTACAAAGTGTGTTTCTCAATCCTATGACTAAGAAAATTGAGTTACAATGCTCTATGTTTTGCTTATACAGCTCCAAAACATGAAAGAATAAAGTTTGATGATCTTTGAAATTGATCAATCATCAATTTTTATGACCATTTTGAATTTAGTAAGAAAATCATAAATTTCAAAGATTGTCAATTTTTATGATCATCAAACTATAACACCCTTTTGACACAAGCATTGGAAGCAATTATATGTACAAGTGACTTCAAAAAATAGAAAAAATAAATGATTAAACATTGAGATAAAGCCTATTTCTAGAAATGAACAAAAGAAAGTCTAGTTTAGTAATTTATAACTTCAATGCATTCTGAATTATCTGAACTCCAATCTTTTGGTCAAAGTTGGTTGTAGGAATTGTATCAAGATCTTTTGTTGCATAAAGAAGAGCAACGCAACCACCTAGAATTTATCTTCTAGTAAACACAGAGTTATAACCTTCCTAACAAAAATATTACCATCTCTAATGCTCTAATGAAATTTACAAATTTGTTTACCTGGTAAAATGCCCTTCTCTATTGTTTCCTTCATTGCATTCAATACATTAGTGACTCCATCTTTTTTCTCGCCAACTTAAAGCTCACTGGCTCCTCCAATCTAAATTAAATAAAAAAGACCATCAAAAAAATCTAGATACAATGTATCATCCTAATTTGAAAATATTGAAAATTATGTTCAAACAACTAATCATAGTTTGATTATAAGTTAAAACTTGAGAACAACTCCTCCTGGTATATTTTCCAACCTCTCTTAGAGATTTTCTTTGTCATAATCAGATGTGCTTACTTCAATATTAGTACAAATTTGTGACCAAATATTTTATCAGCCATGTTAATCATACCAACACAAATCTCTTATCAGCTCTATTGTCACCAAACATTATAGTCTTGCAAAAATATTATCATGTGTCTCTCTAATAAAACTCACCTGCTCACATCTCTCTTCAATTTCTTTTTTGTTACCACCTCCATCAAGAATTATAGTAGCATCCTTAGAGATAGTCACCTAGAATAAAGAACAACTAATATTACCATACAACAAAATGTTAAAATGACAAAAATGATTTGAGTAACAACACAACAAAGACCTTGTCCATGGATGACAGCAACATTACACTCCTATATACAAGGATACTACTATGTTTACCTACCTTTTTAGTTGTTCCAAGCATGCCAAGTTCTACTTTGTCAAGATTCATACCAAGATCCTCTAAAATGACCAGAAGATAACTACCAGCCATAAATACTTTTCCTTGAGAAGTGGAGAAAACAAAATGGAAAAATACATGCAAACTAACTCAATTGAGGAAAAAAATTGGTTCAATAAGTGTCATATGAAGAAGCAAAACTTGCATAACAAACAAGAAACTCCAAAAGCCAAAAAAGAGAGTAGATACATAGAAACATAAACCTAACCTATCCACTAGTAAGTGCAACAAGATCCTGCAGGTTATTTTTCCTATTTTCACCAAAACTAGGGGCTTAATAGCACAAACCTGATTCAGACACAAATATATTTTTAAAATCCTAAGGATTTAGAATTTAAAGTTAAAATATAATTTAAAAAGTAAACAGGATTTTAATAGAAAAATCCACCAACCTTCACCCCTACACGAAGCTTATTCAAGATCAAAGTATCCAATGCTTCACTCTCTACATCCTCTGCTACAATCAAAAGATGCCTTTGTTTCTATGATAAATACAACAAGAAATTATGTTATTTTTCTGTAATCAAAACATTGACTAAACATAGATGGATATTCTAAGAATCATAAACCAATCTAAGACAGCACAAGACCTCTATCACATGAATATTGAAAAATTAACTCAACCTTCAAGTGTCAATGATCTCAATTAGAGCATACTATTTTCCAAAGAAAAACACACTCCAAGAACACAATAATACAAGGGTATTATGTAGTATTGTGATTCAATTCTCTTCTTTGTGCACAAGTAAATGCAACACAATGATCTTCACACTTATGATAATCACATACCCTTGACAATACTAAACTCCATTCACATGAACATTTGCATAACTTGAGAACTGTTATAGGGGTTTACACAATACATTCACACTCAAACAAACTTTTGTCACCTAAACATATTAATCCCATTGCAAGGAAACCATGAATAATATAAAAATAGAACCATTATATAACCTTCTCCTCTTTCATTTGAATCTCTCTCTTAATTTATACACTTTGCAAGGGTATTAGAACACTATCTTCTAAACCCTCACTATGAATTTTCTTGACAGACGTATTGAACCATTGTTTTTCCCTGAATCCTCACTATGAATTGCAAAGTCATTGAGTCATTTTTTCTAAACCTCTACCCTAGGCTCAAGCCACACTTACATAATGATAAAAAAATCTAATCAAGTTCATATTTGGAAGTGGATGAGGATATGAACATCCATCAAAAGCATATTTGGAAGAGGATTTTTATTAGATATTGTACTTGCAAGTTTCACATTGGATCACAAAATCCTTCACAAAAATTTCTACACAACCACTGCAACACTACACGGTTGTTGTTGGGAATCCAAATTAATGTGGGAAAAGCATGTTGAGTCACTTGCTCTCCCAAAAACTCTTCAAGTCATTCCTATGGGAGAGCGGGTGACTCAAAATTCTTATGCCTTAATGAGAAATAATCATTCATATAATGGGTTAGTTGGAAGAAAACTCGGAGATAGCAGGAGTGCTTAGTTAGCAATAACAATTTTGAAAGCACCTTCCTTGAATGTGAGTGCAATTCAGGAAGCTAGTTCAAACACAAAATTTTCTTAGCAAATGGTACTTAAGCTTCCTCAGAGATTTGGTGAGTGTGCAATATTTTCCTCCAAGAGAGTATCAAGGATGACATGCTATCATGGATCCATGTAGCGTCCATTTGTTTTCTCCTTGTTGGTTACCATAATAGTTTGTGTTTGTGTATGTTTTCTATTCAAGGTACCCCCAGAAGTTAGTTTAATTCCACCATGCCTAATTTATATGACTTGTATGGGGGATTACTTCTTGTTGTGCAAGAAGTTCAGACCTTACTTGATCCCAAGGGCCTTCCTGTGATTGTAGGCATTGGAGGACCAAGCAGATATAGAAAAACAAGTTTGGATCATAAGATGTAAAGAATTGTTGGTTGTGAGGTGATTCCCCTTGAGAGTTATTATAAAATAGATAAAATCAAGGATTTTAAGTTTTATGACTTTATCTCTCTTGATTTATCTCTTCTTTTGAAGAATATACAAGATATATGAGCTTGGTGGACTGCTAGGATTCCTTTGTTTGATTTTAATAAATGCATAGATAGTGGCTATGAAAGAAGTTTCAAAGGACAAAGGATAAAATGCATCATTACAAAGATCTGTGCCAAGATGGAAACCTATAACTCTTCCAAAGGTATTCAAGAAGATAAATGGAAAGATTTTAGAAGGTATAGATGTATTGCAAATGAAAACTATGATAGTCAAGTTGCTCATGAACTGAAGAGTCATAGTCACTTCATACACTCGAACAAATTCTAATGCACTTGCATTACACATGATGAAGATTCTATGAGAAAAATAGCATGCATCATGAAGGAGAGTACATTCATAAGAAAAACATTTTTGGCTATAGACAATGAAGGCATGAATATGAAAGGATAGTCACCCAAAGGATTGAAATGATAGTCTAGAAAAGTATGAAGATAAGGTAACTTTCTACGATGACAATTACAAAGATGACCATGGATAAACATAAGTTTTAAAGCCACAACTAACTGGGGAGGATTATTATAAAGGTCATTGATGAAGGAAGGCAGAAAAGGACAGTCTTATCCATGAGTATTTGAGACCTTAATAAGGTAGTGATAAAGATAATTGAGGATAGTCAAATTAAATAGTCAAGGTTTTAAAGAAAGACAGTCTTAATGACTATCATGAGGAGTAAGGATTGTGTTTGACTATAATAAATATAATCATCATTCACCAAAATCTAGGACATGTTAAATCAAGAAATGAGGGAAATCATATAAACAAAGGGTAATGTCTTGAATGGACAGTTGAAAAGAGGAAATATAGCAATAGTCTAGGGTTCAATGGCAAGTGAATATGACTAAGGGATAGTCAAGGTTAGCATATAAGAGATGATTGCCACCTAATCACTAATTCAATTTCATGGAATCACCATAGTGCCAGTCACAATCCTAACAAGGTTACTAAGGTAGGGTAACATGAAGACTTCATCAAATGAAAATGACCACCAAGAATGGTATTCAAGAATAATCCTCTCATCTGAATGATAATAAAGGGGATTCTAGAAGGTAGTGAGCCATGTCAAGATGCATAAAAGAAGCTTTCAAAGCATGAAATTACAAAGAGGGAGAGTGCTCCCAATTGGATACCTACAAACCTTAACCATGGACATATGAATATTTTTACTTTTGCTGGAAATTCTTACTTTAATCGATTTTATTCCCTATGTGCTTTGTGCTAGAAGGTATAGATGTATTATAGTAGACAAACTATGTGAACAATACCTCAATTCAACAATATATTAAAGATATTATTTGCCCTAGAGGACAAATTTTTGATCAAAGGTATAAATTAAAGGCAAACAACAAGGTGAGGATAGTTCAGAGTTCTTGTAGATAAAGATAGTGGAAGTCACTATGAAGAAGATGGTGATTTTTTTCATGAAGTCCAAGGGAATAAATGAGAAGTGATGGTCACCATTAATCTCATAACCTCTTGTAACCCTACCTTTTCATTGGTCAAGGTTGAAGGGATGTGTAACAAAGAAGACCAAGTTCTTTATGGTATGTAAGGACGACCATAACTTTATGTAAGTCATTTTCATTGATGATAGTGGTTTATCATTCATGATAATGGCCTTGATGTAGACATAGGGGAAATATAATGCATCATAAAGTAAGTATGATAGTCCATATTGAAGGTGATATTCACCAAGAAGGATGGTTCCAGTGATCTCATAAGAAGACAATCATAGCTTATGTTTTGGATCAAAACCATGAATGTAACAAATGGAATTAATCTTGATGGATCAAAGTTAACAGAGTATAGTGAAAAGGTAGCCATAATACATGAGGGTAGACCATGCAATATCAAGCATCAAATGGTAAAGGATAGTCTTTAGGACTCTAAGGAAGAACTTGGTTGTTATTTGTGATAGTAAATGACCAATGAAGTGTTAGACAATGATCAAATTTAGAGATAGGACAGTCTTGAAGGTTCATGAAGAATTAGCAATTAGAGATAGTCCTCTAGGAGTCATTTCTTGATGAAAGTGTCTTGAAGTTCGCATGGAAAATTAGTGACTACAAGTAAACAACACTATGAGGTGAAGTGATTAAGGATGAAAAAATATAAAAGGAAGAGGAAAATCCCTACATCAAAGGGTAATGTCTCATGCAATGGATTTTTAGATAGCTTCATTTGCATACTTTAACTATCCTCTTGTCTCAAAGTTCTCAAGGTATTGTCATCAAGCTCTTGACAGTGAACCCTAAGAAAGGTTTGTTTCCTCCTCACATAAAATAGACTTAGGTTTTAATGCTTCTTTGACTCAGAAACTATCCTATCTCTGCTTTACTATGTATGAAACACTCCTAAGGCATGCAAAGGTGTCTACTAAAGAAACCCACTGTCACTTTGGCATATATCATGACTGTCATAAAGATCAAAGTGCACCACTATTTGATTCCATTCAATATGGATTTTTATCCATTGTTTGATGTCACTCCTTAGTAAAGGACTGTCTATTAAGCCTATTTCAAATATCCTATTGAAATTTTATCACTGTATTTGGGGTTTCAACAGCCTAAAAGTAACCTCTTTTCATAGAAGAAAACAAGCACTTCTCAACAACATAAGGCCTTTGAGGCCTACCTAGTAGTTTTCTGCATGGGAAATGCATGCAAAGTCTTCATATCTTTCAACTGGTAGCATGGGAGGTGCCTAGGAGTTAGGAACCACATATCTCTCTTCAATCCTCAAGAAAAAAATCTCTTCACTTCACCTTCAATAGGAGCAAAACAATAGTATTCATCTTCAACATGGAGTTCTCTTCACATTTACCCTTCTCCATAAATTTTTTTGTTCAAACATGAAGTTAACCCTAAAATTACTTCACAACTTGAGCTTCTCCTACCCTTTCCTTGAAACTTGGTGGTATCTTTTAGTTTTTCTTTTTTTCTCATTCAAATTCCAATGCCAAAACCTAATTTTGCTTTATTTCTTTATGGTTTGAAACCTTTTGTGTGAAGCTAATACCTTTTAAATAAAAACTTTAAGCAAATTTTCTAAATAATGGTCAACATTTTCTCCTCCCTTAGAACATAGACTTTAAGATGGAAAATATTTAAATCAAATATCTAAATTTGATTTTAAACAACTGCTAAGACTTATGAAAATATGTATTACAAGTCTATTGATACATTGTTTATTAATTACATAATAATTATGTTTACTATTAGTTTATTAGTAAATTTTCATTTATATGATATGAATAATCTAATAAACACCATAAATTTTATAATGCAGAAATAAACATATTATTAAACTTTAATATCATATTGACTAATTTTTATTTGTGTGACTAATTATTTAGTCATTTTTATTTGTGCGAATAATTATATAGTTGTTTTTTTTACCTGATGATCAAATTAGTCATTTGTAGTTGGGTAAGTGCAAAAAGATGGGGGGCCAAAAAGGGGGCTTAAGTGGCCACTTTTTTTCTGAAATCAGGAAATACTAACCTTGGATGTGAAATTGAGGATAGTTATACTCAAAATTTTGAGATGGAAAAAACACCAGGATCGAAGTGCTCTAAGTCTACTTTCTAAAATACTAATTTATTTTGAAAATGGTTGATATTAAGGGGTTCAAAAGATGGATGTATAGAAATTGGTGTTGTTTTTGATAGAAAAACATAACATAGAAAATTTTGTATGTCCCTAGCATGGTGAAATTTTTTTTAGTATTTTTAAAATCGCTCCAATGAGAAATTAGCTAATAGTATGTAGTTGATGCATGATTTTTTTGATAATTTTTTAATGAATATTTGATTTTTTACTAATTTTCTAATTGTACACTTCCTGAAAAATAGAATTTTTCCCGTGCTACCCCTACAAATTTTGGAAACTAATTGAATTTTTTAAATAAAAAAAAATTGTAGAATGGAGTCTAGATTCTAAAAATGTAATTTATTTGAAATTTTGATGAATGGTTAATTTATAATGAAAAAAACACCAAACATTGCTTTTTCCAAAAAAGAGACACATAAACAAAAGAAATTATAGATGAAAGGCTTAGCATTGTCAAAAAGCGAAAAAATACATCGTTGGATAGCTAAGAGAGAACCTAACATTACCTAGGTGTTCAATTTGTTCGACATTGAACCATGTGCAATCCTGACAGTGAGCATGAACCCGATTATGTGAAATATCATAGAATTTACAAAAACATGTATCTGGTTGTTGGGAATGCTCTCCAAGCCTTTAGGTTGGTATTCCAAGGCAAATACCAAGCCCAAAGCTTGAGGATTCCCAAATCAAGATATAACACGCACGTGTTATAACATGCTCATGTTATATCTTAGTTTTGACATGGTTTTTTGTATTAGTTAGGGACATGTCTAGCAAGACATAATGCAAGTGCGGTATAATGCACCCGCGTTATGTCTTTCTTTATGTTAAATGCTACTCTATTGAATGCATGTTTATATATTTTTACATGTATGCTTGTATGTCATGTATGTATGAATGTATGCATGCATGCTTGTATGTATGTATGTATGCATGCATGCATGCATGTATGTATGTATGTATGTATGTATGTATGTATGTATCAATGCATGTATATTGTATTTATTCCTATATGTATGTAAGATTGTATCTACACATGTACATGTATGCTTGTATGTATGTAAGTATGTATGTATTTATGTATGTTTTTAGAGGGAGGGAGAATTTTAAGAGAGAGAGAGAGTTGTCTAGGTAGGGTGGGAGGGGAGAGAGAGAGAGAGAGAGAGAGAGAGAGAGAGAGAGAGGGAGAGAGGGGGTGAGAGGAGAGGAGAGAAGGGGTTGGAGGGGAGGGTGGAGGAGGAGAGAGAGAGAGAGAGAGAGAGAGAGAGAGAGATAGGGGGTAGGAATAGAGAGAGAGAGAGGAGAGAAGAGAGAGTGTAGGTAGGGTAGACAAGGGAGAGACTTGAGGGGGGGGTGAGAGAGAGAGAGAGAGGGAGAGGGAGGACAGAGGAGGAGATAGGAGGGGGGGGAGGACTTATCCAGGGTGATGGAGAGAGAGGAAGAGAGAGAGAGAGAGAGATTTCTAGGTAGGATTTTATAGAGAGACCCGAGAGAGAGGGGGTGAGAGAGACCCAAGAGAGAGGGAGGAGAGAGAGAGAGTGGAGGGAGATAGAGAGAGATAGGTAGGGAATGAGAGATAGTAGGTAATGATTGAGGAGAGGTAAAGAGAGGGGTAGATAGGAGAGTGGAGAGGAAGAGAGAGGTGGATAGAGGCTGAGGGAGGTGAGACCGGGGTGGAGGGTTGGTTGAGGGATTGGTGGGATAGAAGGAATGGTTTTGGGTTAAAGGGTTTAGGGTATAGGTTTGAGGGTATATGGTTGAAGGATTAGGTTGAGGGTCTAATGTAAAGGAGACCCCATTTCCTGGACCCATTTTTACAAATCATTAGGAGACTCCATTTCTTGGACCCATTTTTTCAAACAGGCCAAGTTAGGTTACCAATTTCACCCACTAGCTTTTTAATTTGATGAAAGTGGCAATGTAGTGGCATGTTTGAAAAAATGGGTCCATGAAATGGGGTCTCCTGGTGATGTAAAAATGGGTCCAAGAAATGGGGTCTCCTGGTGATTTACATCACCGAGAGACCCCATTTCATGGACCCATTTTTTCAAACAGGCCAAGTTAGGATGCCAATTTCACCCACTAGCCTGCCAATTCAGTGAAATTGGAAATGTAGTGGCCTGTTTGAAAAAATGTGTCTAAGAAATGGGGCCTTTTGGTGATTTATATCACTAGGAGACCCCATTTCTTGCACCCATTTTTTCAAACAAGCCAAGTTAGGATGCTAATTTCACCTACTTGAAAAACTAGGTCCAAGAAATGTGGTCTCCCGATGATGTAAATCACCAGAGACCCCATTTCCTAGACCTATTTTTTCAAATAGGCCACTACATTTTCAATTTCACCGAATTGGCAAGCTAGTGGGTGAAATTGGCAACCTAGCTTGAGAGAGATAGGATTGAGTGAGTGAGAGACAAAGAGAGACTTCAGAGAGGGAGAGGGGGTAGGAGGGAGAGACTTGAGAGAGAGAGGGAGGGAGTGGTGAGAGAGATAGAGGGTATAAGGGTTAAGGGTAGATGGTAGAGGGGAGAGAGATAGGAGTGAGTGAAGTGAGAGAGAGACTTGAGAGACTTGAGAGAGAGAGAGGGAGTGGGAGTAGAGATAGAGGGTATAAGGGTTAAGGGTAGAGGGGAGAGAGATAGAAAGAGTGAGTGAGTGAGAGAGAGACTCTTGAGAGAGGGATAGGGGGTAGGAGGGAGAGACTTGAGAGAGAGGGAGGGATAAGTGAGATGGAGAGAAGGAGGAAGAGGAGGGAGGGACAAAGATATATGAGGGTTGAGGATCCAATGTATAGGTTAGAGGGATGAGAATTGAGAGTATAGGGTTGAGGACCTATAGGGTTGATGGTTTAGGGTTTAGGATTTAGGACCTACATATGGTTGAAGGATTAGGGTTGAGGGTACATATGGTTGAAGTATTAGGGTTGAGGGTCCAATGTATAGGGTAGAGGGTATCAAGGTTGAGGGTTTAGGGTTTGAGGGTTGAGGATAGAGGGTAGAATTTTTAAGGGTTTAGAGTTGAGGGTAGAGGGTTTAGAGTTTGAGGGTATAGCTTTGAGGGTATAGGTTTTAGGGTTTAGGGTTGAGGTTTGAGGGTTGAGGGTTTAATGGTAGATGGATTAAGGATTGTGGGTTGAGGGTAGAGGGTAGAGAGAAAGAAAGAGAAAAGAAACCTCTAAAAAATCAACTTTCTCATTACGCGAGCGTGTTTTGAAGTAGTAGAGATATGATCATTTTATTAGCAAAGACATAATGCACTCACATTATTACACGAGCGTGTTTTGGATTGCTCTAAAAATAGTAAAAACCTCAATATACATGTGATATCAAGGCCTACATTCTACATATTCTCCTAGTTCTATGCATGCTCTGACAAAAAAAGAGCTTTTTGATGATGTTGTGAAGTATGCATGCATGTTTTTCACATTCCACCACCTTTTTCATGATCCTTCCACCACCTTTGCATGAAATAGCAAGGTTTTCACGTTGAAAGGAATATAATATCAATTCAAGTTTGAATTCCATTCAAAAGTGATATACAATTGAAGTTTGGAGAGGAAGAAGCTTTAGAAATAGTCAAATTGTTGAGGAATTTGAAGAAAGAAGAAGAAAAGGCTACATAATTGGGTAGAAATCCATTTAAAACTCTAGTTTTCTAGGTATGTGAAGTCTTTACACATTTTCTTTCATTCTATTATGGCTTGCTTTCATTTTTTTAATTTTTCATATTCCATGTTGATCATTGTTTGTTTGTCATTATAACCTTAGCTTGTCAATGCATATTTTAAATTACACAATTCTTTACACTTTCCAATTACATTTTTAAACCACGTCTCTTTGAGGCATTTTGTGATTTAACAATTGACTTACCTTGTGTATGCTTCCACATTTTGAATACACATATATATGACATAAGTTATAAGGAAGTAAAATAAAACATCATTTCTCAATCCTTTATTATGGATGTGCATACCACTCTCCAAAGCTTTCATTTGCTATAGGCATGGGGGATGTTGCAAAATGTAGTTGAATTTGGTTTTACACCTACAATTTGCATATGCTTGAAATTTTCTAAAGACTTTTCAATAAATCTATTTTTTTCATATCCTGCAATCATTATAGTCTACGAGGACATATCTCATTGAGTTATTTTGTCAAACAGTTATACCAAGCAGTTGATTTCCTTGTCTATGCTACCAAATTTTCCATACATGTCTCTAAAAAATTGGAATATACTCCTCCCACATTGATAGATCTTTGAATCTATTTTGGTTTTCATCTCTATTTCTAAATTTACCTCATCACTTATGTTGTGATATATTTTAAATGTTTCCTTGATTAGTCTACCTACAAGGGATTCTAACCCTTCTCTCCACTATTTCAAGAATCTTTATTCAAGGCTAAGTTAGCAACATGGGGAAAGGTGTAGCCTATCTTGCAATCATGGCTCAAAATGGAAGCATGGAAAATGCATTTGAATTTTTTTACAATAATTTTTTCATATAAATGTATGCAAAATGTGGTAGCATTGACAAGCTAGTGAGCTTGGCAAGATAGTGAGCTCACTCACTAGCTTGCTAATGTGGTAGGGCTGACAAGGTAGGGGAAGCATATGCCTCATAGAAATGGGTACATCACCATGATACCCCATTTCTATGAGGTATGTGTTTCCCCTATTGACAAGGTAGGGGCACTGTGTGCCTCATAGAAATGGGGTCTCAGGGTGATGTATCACTGTGAGACCCCATTTCTATGAGGCATATGTTGCCCCTACCTTGTCAACCCTACCACATTGGCAAGCTAGTGAGTGAGCTAGCTTTCCAATGCTCCACTAGCTTTCCAATTTGGTAGGATTGAGAAGGTAGGGGTAGCATATGCCTCATAGAAATGGGGTCTCATGGTGATGTATATGAGACCCCATTTCTATGAGGCATACGTTGCCCCTACCTTCTCAACCCTACCACTTTGGTAGGCTAGTGAGTGCACTAGCTTGCCAATGTGGTAGGGTTGATAAGGTAGGGGAAACATATGCAAAATATTCCCATTTATATGAAGCATATGTTGCCCCTACCTTGTCAACCCTACTGCATTGGCAAGCTAGTGAGTGAGTAAGCTTGCCAATGCTCCACTAGCTTGCCAATGCGGTAGGGTTGAGAAGGTAGGGGCAATGTATGCCTCATAGAAATGGGGTCTCATGGTGATGTATATCACTATGAGACCCTATTTCTATGAGGCATACGCTACCCCTACCTTGTCAACCCTACTGCATTGGCAGGTTGGTGAGTGAGTTCACTAGCCTACCAATGCGGTAGGGTTGACAAGGTAGGGGCAGTGTATGCCTCATAGAAATGGGGTCTCATAGTGATATAGTGAGACCCAATTTCTATGAGGCATACGCTGCCCCTACCTTGTCAACACTACCACATTGGCAAGCTAGTGAGTGAGCTAGCTTGCCAATGCTCCACTAGCTTACCAATGCAGTAGGGTTGACAAGGTAGGGGCAGTGTATGCCTCATAGAAAAGGGGTCTCATGGTGATGTATATTCACCCCCTCTCATTTGTATTGTGTGCATTCAACAATTGGTATCAAAGAAAGGTTCTTTGGAAGAAAGCTTAACCACTTGAGGTATATTTTGGATGGTACACTAGAGGGATGCTCCTTTGTTTGATGGATCAAACTATGGTTTTTGGAAGACAAGGATGGAAGGTTTCCTATTATCTCTTGGATTTGGAGTTTGTAAGTCTATTGAGACTAGATATACTATTCCTACTAGTTTTCTAAAGACGGATGATGAGATCAAGGCCTATGAGAATAATGGTAAAGTAAGGTATGTTCTTTTAAGTGGTCTTTCTAACACTAAACTTGTTAAAGTTATGAGTTTGAAATCTGTTAGAGAGATCTAGACAAAGTTGGATAGTATTTATGAAGGATATGATAAGGTCAAGAAAGCTAAGATGTAGAATCTAAAGATCACATTTGAGAACCTATGGATTTCTAAAGATGAAAAAATTACAAGCTACATGTAAAAGGTGGATGAAGTTGTCAATTCCATCATAGGTCTTGGTGGAAATCTTGAAGAAGAATAAGTGGTAAAGAAGGTACTAATAACTCTTCCTAAATCTTATAGTCATAAATTTATGCTATTGAGGAAGTTCAAGATTTAAGTAAATACTCTAGACATTAGTTGTATGGTTCATTATCTACTTTTGAAATGAGATAACTTGGTCCAAGTAATGCAAAAGTTGAGGTTTCTTTTAAAGTTGGAAAATCATAAAAGACTGAGGAATCAGATGAGGAGGATATTGATGATGTAGAAGAAAATTTTGTGAGGAAAATGAAAAAGGGTACTGGTGAATACAAAGGTAAGTTTCCTTTCAATTGTTTCAGTTGTGGTAAGATAGGTCATTATGCTTGAAGATGTCCAAATAGAGATTTGAATGACAAGAACAAAGAAAACAAAGGTAAAGAAATTAAGAAAACTTATTATGCTAGAAAAGATACTAGTATATCTGATGATGAATCTGACTATGGGGATGATGAGGATAGTGAATGCTTTTTCGTGGCTATGAAATTTGAATCTAATTCTACTAACTGTAATGGCTTGAATTTTCACCCCTTGCAAATTCCTCGTTTACATACCTCCTACCCTAGAAAAATTAAATCTGATGATGCTATTCCACGTCCTTCTTTTGCTTCCCATCCACTTGGTAGTTGTTTTTAGTGTCGATGGAGGATATTATGTTAGGGATGCTAGCCTAGTGCATAGACATCTATGTGGTGTGCTACCATCTTGAAAATATTCTTGCCTCTAGAATCCGCAGAGGTGTTATAATTCTCCATTGGTGATGAAGAGTAATGTCTTTGCTCCCTTGACCGACCTCGAACAACTCCTTTGCCTCCAATTTCACCTTCAAATGACTATCTCTTCTTTCATTCGCTCTCTCTTGGAAACTTCTTGATCATTCTCACTTCTACACACTTCATTCACAACATTCTCACCTCCATTGAAGCAACAAGTTGGTGTTTTGTGGACTCAGTCTCCTCATTGTTATAGAAACATGGGAATTTGCAAGCTTATGAGATCACTCCTCCTATTTTCCTTGAGTGAACATGGTTGAAGGTGATATTATTCCATCTTCCATTTACTTATCATTATCATATTATTTTCGTTTCATATTGTTATTTATCATAGTGTTTAGTACTTCCATTTCAATATCTCTCTTTATCATATTTCTCTATCATTGTTATACTAGCTTTCCGTGGAGGTGGAAACACCAAAGCGGGGGACTGACTACAACAGTCCTCTATACACAACCCCAACATTTTTTTAATTTTGTGTGTGTAGGTTTCTCATCAAGTGAATAATTTGAAGATATCAACTCGTGGGTAGGAAGGTACGCTTTCCTTACCCTCCATCATTTTGTAGTTAGACTTCATCTTAGTGTTTTCTCAATATTCTATTATTTAGCTCTTTTATTATTTTGTTGTTATATTAAAATGCCTTTTTCAAGTCATTAGTAGGTTCCTCTTGATTTTAGACTACATTTTACACTTTCTATCCATACAAATGCCAATGCCCAACTGAGACGCCAGTGCACCATGCTGTTGTTTATGTCCCGCACTGTAGTTCCCTAGCAGTGAGTTGCTTAAGTTGCAATCTGAACTCTAGAAACTTTCTCACTTGACTTCCTGAGACTCTTGGGTTGGTAGAAGGAAATAGTGAGTTTGTTAGTGGCTAATATTCGCCAATTGGCTAATAGTTGAAATTTGGGAATCCAAAATTGGCTAATAGTTTGAGCTATAACATGACTTGAATCGCCAAATTTTTATGAAATTTTATTATAGTCTTATTTACATCACCAAAGAATTTATTTTATCAAAAATTTGAACTAAAAAATTCACCACAATATTCAATACATGAATAGATTAGATTCACCTAAATTTTATAAATTATAGTAGAAATCTATATTGATTCACCAATTGTATATCATAATTATTAGTTGCTTTAGGACCATATTTCTAATCTTTATTTTCAACCATTAATTTACAATATAAATAATCGCCCTTGTTGTATTCTGCAAGGTAAAATGTACTCGTGATCTATAATTCTCATGGGACCCAAAATTTTGGGTCTCATGAGCATTATAGATTGTGGGTATATTTTACCTCGCAGAGTACAACGAGGGTCATTAGATCAATCATCCAAAATTAATTTTGAGCCCCGTGAGAATTACAGATTGTAAGTACATTTTACCTTGAAAAATATAATTAGGGCCATTATATTATATTTTAAAACAATGGTGGCAAGTAAATATTATAGTCTACCCCTTAAACCCATCAATAATTTCCACCCTCATGTCCCTACTTTTTCATGAGAATTATTTTTAGATTGGATGGATTCACCAACATAATTAATGCATTTTCTTATTATTTTTCAAGATTCACCAAAATTTTCTACAAATTTTTTGTGATGTAAAAAAATCGCTAATAAAATTAATATTTAAAAAAAAAAAAAGATCACCAATATAAATTAATATTTTTTCCTCAAAAAATAAATATTCATCAAGATTTTATAACCTTTTTTGAGAGGGGTTTCTTAAATTTATCACTGGAAGGAAAGAGGTGGATCAATTGTCCTTCCTTTTCACCCCTTTAAGCATCAAACCTACCTTAAACAATCCCTTAGCGTGAGGTAGATCAGGGTAGCTGATTGTTCTAGAACCTCCCATGACCTAGGGTCCTAAGCATTCGGTCCCTCTCCTCTACATTTTGGTGAACCCGATGTGAACCTTGTAGTATCTATTTCTTTGTATTCAGGTTCTTTCTCTTGTGTTTGTGTAGGTTGTGGACGTGTGTGTTGTGATGCTTAATGAGCTTCATGAATTAATCTATAACTTTTTGATATATTGTTAGGAGCATGCCACAATGGCACTTAGAGATGGAATTCTCAAGGGTCACTACGACTCTCGCTTCCTAGAAGATGGTATTGATGGTAGAGATGAGTTTCTTCAATGAAACCACTCATACCCCTACTCCTCCTATTTCCCCTTTAGCTACATCTCGGATGAGAATGAAGTTGTCCCCATTCCTGTACAACACCTCCTTGCTTTAGAAAAGAGGCTTTTAGATCTTGTGAACCATGTAGGGAAAGATCAAAACATAGCTAGGGCTTCTAGAGTTTTTAATGAAACTAGATACATGTTAGAAAAGGATTGGACAGTCATAGAGTTTCTCTATGGCCTTACCAACTTAACAGAAGCATATACCTCTTCTTACAACCCCAGGTCAAGTATTACCTGAGGTCATGTGCTCGACACTTATGAAAAAAAATTGGCATCTCGATACCTATGACATTGATATGCATGGCTAAAACTAGCCCTTCCGTCAATATTTTCGCTTCTACTATGCCTCCTACTGTCAAGGTGAGTAGAATACCTCTTAGATTTAATGTTCTTCCTCTTGGGGGAAATGGTATCCTTGGTGGTGATATTTCCAATGGAATAGAGGTTGATGGTTCTAGTATATCTGGTATTCTCGATGGCTCTAGCGGTGGCTTCGCAGGTGGCTCCGATGGTGGTCATGGTGGTGGCTCTAGCAACAGCTACAGTGGTAGCTCCAATGGTGGCTACAATGGTAGCCCTAGTGGTGGATCTGGTAGTGGCTTCGGCGGTGATCTTGGTGGTGGTTCTAGTGGTGGCTCCACTAGCCCTACTTCTTCATCTGACCCTATTTTGAATGCTCTGCTACAAAATATGGGTCAAATGTAGAACCATTTGGCAAGTTTGTCCCAAGCCTCTACCTAGCCTATCTTTCAACCTTTCTTTCAACATAGTCCTTTATTGGTGGCAATTCTAAACACTCCCATCTCTCAAGGGATGGAAATTCTTAAGTTTGAAAAATATAGTGGTAAAGAAGACCCTCAAACACATGTCAACCTTCAATGTGATGTGTACATACTTCTTTCACCATGATTCCTTGATGGCCAAATTATTTCCTCGATCTTTCGAAGAAACAACACTAGAGTGGTACTATTCCTTGCTCTAAAACTCCATATTCTCATTTGATCAAACTTGTTAATCAGCTCTTTTGGTAATTATAGGCTAACATTGAGCTGAATATGGCCTTATCGGACATCTTTTGATGTAAGAAATGAGAGCATGAGAAGATCACCGATTTCATTACTCAATATCAAGCACTCTTTTCACAAATATATTACCTGCTACCTGACTTAGATGTATAGAAGGTGTTCATTGGTAACCTACAAAAACTTTGACAGTAGAAGTTTTCCTTAATGAAATATCCTTCTTTTGCACATTTGTGCATAGTGTTGTGGGAATATCAACAGACAATTGTTTAGTTTGGGGGATCTTCCTCATGCTCCCTTCCAAAAGGAAGATCTATTGTGTCGATTTCAAGTAAAGGAAAATATATTGTGAACATAGTCACCACATCTAATGAAAAAGGCCTCAAGTGCAACAAACAATTAACAAAGTTGTCTAAATCTTAATCTTCTATTTTGAAGAAGTTGTTAAAGGATAACGTTATAACCTTGGAAGATACCCAACCTCTTAGAGAGGCTTACCCCAATTGGTATGATTGAAATGTGTTCTGCCAATACCATCATGTCCATGAGTATGATATTGAATATTGTATGCATTTGTGTCATGAGAAACAGGATCACATCGACGACAATACTATTCACCTCGATGGTCAAAAGAAGAATACAAACAAGTCAGTGGCTAAGGAAAATAGTAAATTGGAGATTTATATGGATCCATTTTCATCTCACTGTGAAAATTTGATTATTGATCCTTCTGATTTTTCTCCTGAGGCCTCAGAGTATGTAAACATGGTTTATTTACTCACATTCCTCCCCCTCAACCTATGATTTATTCACCAAATGTAACTTTACATCGTTGGATCTACCCATGAATAAGAAATCTTCTCCCATTTCTCGCTTGCGTTAATGGAAATATTGTGACAAGAGTGCTTATGGACCCCGCGAGTTGTGTGAACGTTATTACAAAGGAGACTCTTCTACTAAACTCTCTATAAAGGGAGGAATATGAAAATATGAAGACCACCATGCATACCCATGATGGTCTCTCTCTTTCTCCTTACGATTCTATAACTCTTTTCATCCTAGTGGGACCTAGGGCTATGAATGCTACCTTTAACGTCATTCCAGAATCTAATTTGTTCATAGTGAAGCTAGGCATCCTATGGCTAGTTTTTATGAACAGGGTCACTTTCATTATTTATAAGTGTCTGAAGTTCCCTCATGAAGGTGTAGTGCATGTCATGTATGAAACTGGATATCAATCGATGGTATCTCATGGGGGATATTCATTAGATCATTTTTGGCCCAACCTGGTAGGTTCACTTCCCCCAAGAATGGACTTGCTCTATCAAAATTATGTTAAGTATAAAACCGAGGGAAAGGTACAATCAAGAATGACCTAACCTATAGTGTGGTAGCAGGTTGTTGCCTCTTCCTCAAAAAAGGGGAAGGGGAATCTTGCTCACACTCAACAGCCTTCTTCTTCTTCCTCTACAATTCCACTTGCTTCTACCTCCCATCCTACTATGGTGCCCTCAACCTCCACCCCTATGCATCTCTTGTGGAGTCTGATGGTGCCCACTTGGCGAGAGGCCAAGCTTCAGGTGTTCAACCTTCTTGTCTTGTCCATGGTGCCTCATCCCATCTTGTATGGTAAGGGGAAGGGTCCCCATGGAGTCACCTCTATGTCTCATCCATCACAACCTCCTACTGCTCTTGCCCCTAGGGTAGTGAATGGGAAGAGGCCTGCCACAAAGGCACTCGAGTCTACTTCTTCACTGATTGTTATGTTCGTTCCTGCATCTCTTCCTCTTGTTCTTGTCTAGGAGTCACTCCCTTTGCCAACAACGGTCATGATGGACACACTGATGACAAAATAGGAGCCTCCTCCTCCTCAAGATGTAGTCTCTAGTTCTTGAAACTGAAGAAACCTTCATGCACATGAGTGTAAGCTTCATAGGAAGGATCTGGCCATTGAGTAGGCTACTTTGCAGAAGGAGGAAGGGGAGCCAATAGCTCCTATTTTGTTGTCTCCTATTGTGTCATATTTCTCCCATTCTACTTTAGTTCGCATTACCTTGATCTTGCTTCTGGCTCCCCCTACAAGCGTGGATGGTCCTCACCCTAAAAGGGTGCAAGTGTTCATTTCTCCCTCGGTTGAGCCTCCTCTGTTGATGTCCCTTATGTACATCCCACCTTTTCCTAAGCTCATGGATATGTCAAATACCTTGGTGGTGTCTATTGTGGCTTTCTCTACTTCTTCCTTGCCTTCTACTTCATCTATGGGGATCTCACATTTTCTAATGAAGCATAAGTTGGAGGATGACCCTACTTCTAATGGGGGTTGGAAGAATGGATTGCCTTCTTCGAAAGTTGGTTTTGTGTTGGCTTGTGTCATCCTAGTGATGGGGGCAGCTTCGATAGCCCCTAAGTACGTCACTAACCCTACTTCTTTTAGTGAGGTTGGAATTGGATCTAGAGCTCCTTCATCACCCACTTAGTTGACACATGGCACTCCCATCAAGTGCATGTTCAACTCAGTAGATGATGTCCCAATTTTTTCAGCAATTTTTACAAAATCAATGATGTGTACCTTATAGGAGTTGAGCGAAGAAGACCTCGAGGGGCCCTCTTCCTTGGCTCTTGTTGTAGGAGAGTTGGACTTCTCCCCTTACTATCTCACCCTTGCAGGCCCATCCATCTTCCACTTATAATGATCTAGATTGGGAGAAAGATGACCTCTTGTTTGATGAGGACTATGAGGTCACCTCTTCTTTATCTAAAGATTAGATTTATATGTGTGTTGTGTTTCCCCTATGCTTGTTTATGTGTTCTTGGAGGACCCTTTTCACCCTTCTAGGTACTTGGATACAGGAGTCTTTTGTGTTGTAAACTTCTTCAATTTGTTACATCATTCTTCCATTTTTGTGTCGTAAGGGTTCCCGAAGGAACCCTTTTAAAGATCTTCCTTCAATTATTGACCGTCTATGTGACTTTCTCTTTGTTTTCTTACGTGGATTTTTTCTATCTAACTTGTTTTTTCTATGGATTACCATGTTCCTTTGTAGGACCTACGAAGCTATTTTTTCAATCAAGCTTGGAGTACCGAGCACCTTGAGCTTTCCTTGCAAGAACAAGCACCTATAAGGGCCTATCAGACTCTATGGAGCCTTTCACATATGTCTTCCCTTAGGATTGAGTACTTATGGCGCCTGCTTTCTAGGACCGAGTACCTGCAGAGCCTTCTATTCACCTTTTGTAGGTTCAAGGACTTGCGACATATTTTTTCAATTCTCCTCAGGACCAAGTACCTATGGATCCATCTACTCTTCTTGTGTTTTTGAGTGTGTCAGATTGCGGTCTTCTTCCTTGACAGTTCAAGTATACATTTCTAAACTTTCATCCTACTTTACCATTCATTCATTGACACTTATGCTCGCTAAAGTGGGGGAAAATGTAATGGTGTGAATTTGTACCCCTTGAAAATTCTTTTTTTACATACCTCCTACCTTGGAAAAATTAAATATGATGATTCTATTCCAAGCCCTTCATTTTCTTCCCATCCACTTGAAAGTTGTTTTTAGTGTCAGTGGAGGATATTTTGTCGAGGATGCAAGCATGACATGTAGACATTTGTGTGGCATGTTGTCATCCTGACATGTAGAATCCACGAAGGCGTTATAATTATCCATTGGAGATGAAGAGTAACATCTCTACTCCCTTGACCGATCTCGAACGGCTCCTTTTCCTCCAATTTCACCTTCAAATGACTATCTTCTTCATTCATTCACTCTCTCTTGGAAACTTCTTGATTTTCTTGGCATACTTGATCATTCTCACTTCTACACACCATTCATAACATTCCCACCTCCATTGAAGTAGCAAGTTGGTGTTTTGTGGACTCAATCTCCTCATTGTTATGGCAACATTGGCATTTACAAGCTTCCAAGATCATTCCTCCTATTTTCCTTGAGTGCATGTGGTTGAAAGTGATATTATTCCATCTTCCATTTACTTAGCATTATTGTATTGTTTTCATAGCATATTGTTCTTTAGCATAGCGCTTATTACTTCCATTTCAATATCTATCTTTATCATATTTCTCTATCGTTGCTATACTAGTTGTTCATGGAGGTGGAAACACCAAAGAGAAGGAATGATTGTAGTAGTCATCTATTCACAACCACAACATTTTTATGTTTTGTGTTTGCAGGTTGCTCCTCGAGTGAAGACTTTGAAGATATCAACTTGTGGGTAGGAAGGTATGCTTTCCTAACCCTTCATCATTTTGTAGTTAGATTTAATCTTAGTGTTTTCTCAATACTCTATTATTTAGATCTTTTCTATTTTTGTTATTACATTAAACTGTATTTTTCAGGTCGTTAGTAGGTTTCTCTTGAGTTTAAACTGCATTTTACACTTTTTTTCTATATGGATGTCAACACCCAACTGAGATGCTAGCACACTGCATTGTCATCCATGTCCTACGTTGTAGTCCTCTTGAAATGAGTTGCTAAAGTTACAACTCAAAATCCAAAAAAAATCTTACCTAACTTCATGAGACTCTTGGGTTGGAAAAAGGAAAGAGGTGTATTAGTTGTCCTTCCTTTTCACCCCTTTAAGCATCAAACCTATCTTAAACAATCCCTTAGTGTGAGGTAGATCAGGGCAGCTGATTGTTCTAAACCCTCACATGACCTAGGATCCTGAACAATCGACCCCCCTCCTCTACACTAACTTTGAGAGATGTGTGAAGGAAAGTGCTATGAAAACAAGTCACAATACTATGGTGACTACTCTTCATGGTAGAAAGGAGAAGATCAACTACTTGATTATTGATAGTGGATGCTCAAATCATATGACCGGTGATAAAAGTAAGTTTGTTAAACTTGAGAAATATGAAGGAGGTCTAGTTAAGTTTGGTGATGATACATTTGCTAAGATATGTGGAAAAGATTCTATCAGTTTTGATGGCAAGCATAATACAAATGTTCCTTATGTTAAGGATTTAGATATAACCTCTTAAGTGTTGGACAAACATGTAGCAAAGGATATAATCTTATCTTTCAGGATGATGAATGTGAGATCTAAAAAGGCCTTGGAATTGTGGTTGTTGCTAGAAGAAGGAAATATGGAAATGTTTATCAACTTAAAGGTGCTAATGGTCATTGCTTTATGACTTAGATTAATTAAATTTGTCGATGAAATAGAAGGATGTGTCATATTAGTCTTGATAGCCTAGTGAGGATTAGTTCATTTTAAGCTGTGAGATATCTTCCAAGGATTACAAAGCCCATTAATGTTATTTGCAAGGAATGTCAGATTGGGAAGCAAGTAAGAAGAATTTTTAAATTCAAAGAGCAATCTACTACTAGACTATTGGATTTGGTGCATACGGACCTTGGTGGTCCTACTAGATTATGAATTCTTCAAGCTAACAGGTATTGCATGCTATTGATTGATGATTATTCTAGAATGACATGGGTTACTTCTCTCAAATAAAAATCAAAAGCTCTAGATAACTTTAAAGAATTCAAAATTATGGTTGAGAATGAAATGGATATGAAAATAAAGTGTTTAAGTTCTGAAAGAGATGGAGAATTCACCTTCAATGTGTTTAATATTTTTTGTGAGAATCATGGGATAAATAGGCATTTATCTGCCCCTAGGACTCCTCAACAAAATGGAGTGGTTGAAAGAAAGAATAGGACTATTCCGGAAGCTGCACTATTCCGGAAGCTGCAAGAATAATGATGAAAGAGGAAAACCTACTAGAAGTCTAATAGAGAAGAAATTCATACTATTGTCTACATTCTTAATAGAGTTCAAGCACGATAAAATAGTGCCAAGACTCCCTATGAGTTGTGGTATGGAAGAATTCCTATGGTGAAATATCTTAGAGTATTTTGAAGAAAATTTTATATCAAAAGAGATGAAAACTTACAAAATTTTGATACAAGATCTAGTGAAGGTATCTTCCTTGGATATAATTTAAGAAACAAAAATTACCAGTCCTACAACAAGAGGCTGAAGAAGATTATTGAAAGTGCAAATTTCAAAGTGGATGAAGATTTACAAAAGAACTCACTGGTGATAGATGGATATAAATCATATGATTCTATTGAATTGCTAACTAATATGTGGATTAAATGGAAGAAGATAATCAGTAGAAGGTGTTAGAACAAATTGAGAGCATGGATAGTAGGAAAGATGAGGAGATGTTGAGTTTTTTTTAGTTTAATTGGTTCATAACTAGTTTTGAAATGATATTTTTTTAATATATTGTGGCCAACAGCCATCGTTTGTTTCGTATTGAGCATATTTGGTTTTTTGGACATCGGCCATAAAAAAACCATAACAACTCTTATTGGTGCCCATCTAGTACAAATATGTGCAATTTGAAGACTTAAGATATAGATTTTTAATATAAAATATAGACTACTATTTTTTAATCGATATATTTTGCAAATTCAAAGCTGTCTTTTTATTTTTTCTAGTTCAGTTTCAATGTGGTAAATGTGTGTGTTATTTTATTTACAATATTTCATTTTAACAGTTATTAAATGCTTATCAGTTCTGGTTTTTAATCTAATTGCAATTCAATTTAAAAGACAATTTCTTTCAATCATCTACTAATGTACTTATTCATGGTTCAATAATTAAACTTTTGATTGTTAATGTAGAATTTATAAATTAGTTTTTGTTGCTGCACTTTTTGTGATAATTTATGTTACATTAGTTCATCGTGTAGTTTCTATTAGGAAACAAAAATAGCAGAATTCAACCAAATTTCTAATTAGAAGTTTAATGTGTGAATTAGTTGCATTCATTCCCACTTAGTTCATTGTTTTCAGACCTTAGGTAAATTTTTGCAACACCTTTCACAAGTCTACTATTCTCGCATTGACATTTAGGAACAAACTAAGGAAAATAACACAACATTCCCAAGGATTGATATATCCACAATTTCCAATCGAATAAGAGTCATAGGAGAAATTTATCTCTATTTATCAGTCCATAATTTTTTCCAATCATTTTGGCACCATTGTTGAGGAATGGTGTTAAAGGTCAGTTAGTCTAGTGAGCTAAGTTAGGACCAGTGAACTAAGGCGAATGTCTACGCGACCATCAACCTCGCTCAGGTAATTACCCTTAGTTTTCTTTATTATAAATCATATAGGTGCATGAATCGTAGCAGAGAAAGTAGAGGGAGATTTGTTAAAAAGGATAAGGGAAGTAGTTTACAACAAGAAAAATCAAAAAATAAATTAAAGTCATTAGTTGTGCACACATCATCTAGGAAAGAGCTAGTTGAACCAGATATCAAAAAATGTGTCATTAAGTCTACCATTATTGAGACCCCTTCTAGTATCTATCAAGAGTCTTATGAGGAATTGTATAAAAGGGTTGATAAACTATTTTGAGAAGCTTACAAGCTCTGAAGCCAAAATCCAAGAGATCCTAAACCATTCACAATTTTCTAGACTCCTTGGGAATTTATGGATAATGACAACAACTACAACAACAATAACAACAACAATCTAAGATTCAACAACAATGAAAAAGCATTGGACAACAATAACCCAATCACTTTTGAGTTTCCTATTGCACATCCAAAAGAGGATGCCCCTATGAAGAACATACCACACTCAACTTTTCCCATCTTTTTAGGACTTTCTATGGAAGACCCCAATATAATCCTTTTTGAATTTGACATTTTTTATCATAGTTATGACTATCATACTAAAGCGAAGAAACTAAAATTATTTCTAGATGCTCTAAAGAATGCAACACTAAGTTGGTTTATGGGGCTAGGATGAGAAACCATTCATAGTTGGGATGGTATGAAGAACAATTTCTTCTAAAACTACCAAGAATATTGTAGGAATAAGGAAACATGAGATGAGATATTCCCCATCATGAAATGTGAGGAAGAAACTTTAGAAGAATATTTGGAGCATTTACTATTTAGTCTACAAAGAACCAGACGCATAGGGTTGACCCATGACACTGTAAAATTGCTCTTCCTTAGGGGGATTAGAGATGAATGTTTAGATACTTTAAATTTTATGGGTGGAGGTGATATTTCTCAAATGAGGTTTGATCATATTTGTGATTTGTGTAGAAACTATTCAAGGTCTACCTGCTTAGCTAGGGGGTATGTCGGGAAACATGTTTCTCCCAAAGGAACATTTGGAGTTACAAAACGAGAATTGGGTACATTGCTTGAGGACCTCAAGACTTACCTACTAATTCATATGGGTAAGAAGATAGATACTTTGTATACAAAAAGGAAGTGGGAGGAGGTTGAAAAAGCCTTAGCTATCTTTTGTTTTGTTTTTCATAAAAGGCATAATGGTGAAGAGTGTCCATACAACAGAAAAAAATATCTTCTTTGGAAGAAGAAAATAGAGACACAATTCTAAAACCTCTTCCTATAGGGATGACTAAGGTAGAATAAAAAAATGAGCCTATTTACTTTATTTCCCAGATGAGACCTTGGCAACCAAGAGGAATGCCCCCAACTAATTATCAGGCAACACCCCAAAGTTCTTTTCAACAAAATTATTCCCAAACCAACCTAGATGGTTTGGAGGTTGGAAATAACCTCCACACTACCCCCATTGGACACAACAATATCCACATGCTCCACAATTATGGCAAGCATGGCGAGTACCACCACCAACATATCCACAATATCAGTCATTTCCTTCATATCCACCACCTCTAGCAATAAATACTTATCAGCAATCCCAACAACTATTTCCACCTATTCCATCATCATCTCATCAACCATCTAGTTCAACTCAGCCTTTGAAATCCAATCCATGTCTATTCATGCACAACCATCACCCAATCTGAATAATAAGGTGGCTCAACCGATTTATAACAATGAAGTGGCAGGATTCTCAACTTATCTTTTTAATGCATTAGAAATTGATGGTGTACAACTAAGATCAAGAAAGAATATTCAAGGGCCAACCATCATAGAGGTAGAGTATTCTCTAGCCAAACCTGAAGAAGAGCAACCAAGGCCTCCATTTCTTGATAGGTTGCAAGAGAAACCAAAACCACAAGAAACATCACAATCAAGTTTTGATTTTATGAATGATTTACATAATGTTAACATTAAAATTCCTTTGTTGCAGGTCATTCAAGATGTTCTAGTGTACACCAAAGTCATTAAGGAACTCTATGGGAGAAAACAACATAATAAAAAGAACCCCCAAGATAGTCCAAGTCATTAGACAACTTGTGGATTTGATGTTGGTGAGGACCTTTGTCCCTAAGTATGCAAATCTTGGGAGCCCAATGCTAAGGGTACATATCTATGATATAGTTATTCCAAATAAACTTGTAGATTTAGGAGCAGCCATGAATGTAATGACAAATGAGACTAAGGAGAGACTAGCCCTTCAAGGACTAAGACCTACTCCAATGATCTTGCAAATGGTGGATCGCTCTCTTGTAAAACCAAAAGGTATGATTGAAGATATCATTATTTCTATTGAGTCTTGGGAGTATCCCATGTGTTTTATGATTTTCCAACCAAAGATTAAGCTATGGGGGTACCCCTTAATTTTAGGTATACCTTGGTTAGCCACTGCTAATGGTTTTATTAATTATAGGTTTAGCAACATGGTGATTTCAAATGGAGATCAAACAAACCAATTTACATTGTACCCTCCAGTAGAGCCATATTTGGAAATAGAGGATCCATTATGGATCGATAGTGATTTAGAAGATTCTTTACCTATTTTGACAATTGATATAGGAGTGTTTTGTGTCATAAATTTCTTCTATTTGTTACATAATTCTTCCTTTTTTGTGTCGTAAACTTCACCCCTTTTTTTGAAGGGTTCCTGAGGGACCCCTTTTAAAGCTCTTCCTTCAATTATTGACTATTAATGTGACTTTCTCTCTATTTTCCTATGTGGATTTTTGCTATCTAACATGTTTTGTCTATGGATTAACATGTTCCTTTGTAGGACCTACGAAGCTACTTTTTCAATCAATCTTGAAGTATTGAGCACCTCGAGCTTTCCTTGGAGGACCAAGCACCTATAAAGGCCTATCAGACTCTACGAAGCCTTTCACATATGTCTTCCCTCAGGATCGAGCACCTGTGGTACCTCCTTTCTAGGACCGAGCACCTATAGAGCCTTTTATTCACCTTCCATAGGTCTGAGGACTTGCGATGTATTTGTTCAATTCTCCTTAGGGCTGAGTACCTATGGAGCCATCTCCTCTTCTTGTGCTTTCAAGTGTGTCAGATTATAGTCTTCTTCCTTGATGGTTCAAGTATACATTTCTCATATTTCACTCTACTTTACCATGCATTCACTGACACTTATGCTCACTAAAGTGGAGGAAAAATTTAATGGTGTGAATTTTCACCCCTTGAAAATTTCCCATTTACGTACCTCCTACCTTGGAAAAATTAAATCTGATGATGTTATTCCAAATCCTTCATTTTCTTCCCATCCAGTTGGAAGTTGTTTTTAGTGTCAGTGGAAGATATTTTGTCGAGGATGCTAGCATGACATGTAGACATTTGTGTGGTGTGTTGTCATCCTGACAGCATTATTTCCTCTAGAATCCACAAAGGCATTATAATTCTCCATTGGAGATGAAGAGTAACATCTCTACACCCTTGACTGATCTCGAACGGCTCCTTTTCCTCCAATTTCACCTGCAAATGACTATCTTCTTCATTCATTCACTCTCTCTTGGAAAATTCTTGATCTTCTTGGCATACTTGATCATTCTCACTTCTACACACCATTCATAACATTCTCACCTCCATTGAAGTAGCAAGTTGGTGTTTTGTGGACTCAATCTCCTCATTGTTATGGCAACATTGGCATTTGCAAGCTTCCAAGATCACTCCTCCCATTTTCCTTGAGTGCATGTGGTTGAAAGTGATATTATTCCATCTTCCATTTACTTAGCATTATTGTATTGTTTTCATAGCATTTTTTTTTTTAGCATAGCGTTTAGTACTTCAATTTCAATATCTCTCTTTATCATATTTCTCTATCGTTGCTATACTAGTTGTCCGTGGAGGTGGAAACACCAAAGAGAGGGACTGACTACAACAATCCTCTATACACATCCCCAACATTTTTATCTTTTCTTTGTGCAGGTTGCTTGTTGAGTGAATACTTTGAAGATATCAACTTGTGGGTAGGAAGGTATGCTTTCCTTACCCTCCTTCATCATTTCATAGTCAGATTTAATCTTAGTGTTTTCTCAATATTCTATTATTTAGAACTTTTCTATTTTTGTTATTATATTAAACTACGTTTGTCAAGTCGTTAGTAGGTTCCTCTTGAGTTTCAACTACATTTTACACTCTCTCTTTTTATGGATGTCAGCACCCAACTGAGATGTTAGCACACCGTGCTATCATCCATGTCCTACACTGTAGTCCCCTGGAAATGAGATGCTTAAGTTACATCTCGAAATCCAAAAACTTTCCTACCTATCTTTGTGAGACTATTGGGTTGGAAGAAGGAAAGAGGTAGATTAGTTGCCCTTCCTTTCCACCCCTTTAAGCATCAAACTTATCTTAAACAATCCCTTAGTGTGAGGTAGATCAGGGAAATTTATTGTTCTAGACCCTCACATGATCTAGGGTCCTAACAATTGATCCCCCTCCTCTACACTAACTTTGAGAGATGTGTGAAGGAAAGTGCTATGAAAACAAGTCACAATACTATGGTGACTTCTCTTAATGGTAGAAATGAGAAGAACTACTTGATTTTTGATAGTGGATGCTCAAATCCTATGATCGGTGATAAAAGTAAGTTTGTTAAACTTGAGAAATATGAAGGAGGTCTAGTTAAGTTTGGTGATGATACATTTGCTAAGATATGTGGAAAACATTCTATCAGTTTTGATGGCAAGCATAATATAGATGATGTTCCTTATTTTAAGGGTTTGAGACATAACCTCTTGAGTGGTTGAAAAACATGTAGCAAAGTGAACCATAGATTTTTGGCACCTTAGGACTCTCTAGGCTCTTCTAGGTTTTTCCACCTAAAAGGAGAAAGTAGGGAAAAAAATGCTAAAGGGTTCATTCAAATTATGTTATGTGTGATGTTATCTAAGCTAAATGAAGTGAACTTAATGCAATTTAGTTATCTATATGACTAAATTTGAATGCAAAACTAAAGATTCAAGCTATGTTGGAAAACACAATGTGATATGCAAAATAATGAATTATGAATGAATAAATGCAAAACATAAAGAAATGGATTAAATGAGTGTGTACCTAGGAAAAATTTGAGGAATTTGGAATCTTTGAAATGTTTTCTGGAATCTTATAAAATCAACAGTGGGATTCATTCGCCCAGGGTGGTGAATTAGTCTTGCTTCTGGTGAAATCTGTTGGGAACCAGTTTCTGACTATCAGGATCTGGAATTTCACAAAATCTAGATTTTCAGTCTTAAGGTGGGACTCATTCACCACTGGTGGTGAATCAGTCCTCTCCCAAAATTTTGAGAAATCAAGAAACAACTTTGCAACACCAAATCTGGAAATGTCTGCTTGTCGAGTTGTTGAAGTCAATTCTATAGGAAACGAACAAAATACCTTCTCCAAGCTTGAACTAAGGTTGATTTGATTTGAAGCACCTAGTTGACTTTTTGACCACTCTTCAACACCTAAATGCTTGCTAAATCTTCATAAAAAATTATGCAAACACACATGCAAGAGGGGAAAAATGGTTGCGGGTTAGCAAATAAGGGTTTGCCTTGGTCAAAACCCACTTTGGTAATCAAACCTTTAATGAAATAATGAAAATGAAAGAGAATGATAAACAAATAACATGCAAATGATATCAACTTACCAAACTCTTATTGATGAAAATATGAAGTTGTATCAATGGATGCTCCAAAATGCTTGATTAATGCTTGATTTCATGTTGTAAGATGCTTGAATGCTTGAATGTGATCTGAGATTGAATGCTTGAAATCAATGGGGGAATGGGGGTTGAAATGGATATAAAAAAAACTTATTTATACATTCTTGTGATTTAGTAACCTGTTAATACCTCATCACAAGCCGACATAAGGTGATTTTGAATAAATAACTAAAAGGAAATTTTAAAAATTTTGAATTTGGAGCTAAGGGGGACTCATTCGCCACCCATGGCAAATGGGTCCCACCTAGGACCTGAAAATGGGTGTCAGGAATTAAGTCACATTTAATTTTTTTGGGGGGGTTTACATTCAAAAATGCACTTAATTAAGGCTTATAAGGGCATAAAGGGGTCAAATAAAGCATAATAAAGGTGTAAATAGTGAATTTATGCCTAGAAAAGCGTGAAATCTTGTTACAAGACTTTACAACACTTCAAAATAGGACTTAATTAGTGATGAAAAGGTGATTTTTAGGTGAATTGTAATGAATAGAGTCTAGAAGAGTGTAGAAATGTTTTACAACACTTCACAACACCTTCAAAAGATGCCATTATTTGAATTTTAGTACCTAAATATGCATGTTCAAGCCATGTTACAACATTAAAATTAGAGAAAAATAGACCAAACATCATGAAAGAAGCCCTAAAAGACCATGAAAATGACAAGGGTCCATTTTTATATGGTGCATTTAGCCCCCACTTTAGTGAGAGGATGAACTTGCTTCAAACTCACACTAAAGTAGCCATGAACATCAGGAGGAGCATTCAAATGTACTTACATTAGCAAGATGGAATATGAAAATCAAGAGGGATGATCAAGCCCCCAAGATAAAGATCCCATGGAAAACTAAATGTAAGAACAAAGGAACACACAAGTGTTGAAATGAAGAAGGGAATCGTATGAAGCTTCGATCGTCTGTCCAACTAGTTGTGGATTAGATCTAGGATGATTGTGAGAAAAATAGAATGCATACTCACTTTAGGGTGACATAACTCATGGCGGTCCGCTGGGTGAGAAGGCCCAAGTATACTCACTCTGGGGCCACAAAACTTCTAGCTATCTGTAGGGTGAGAAATCCCAAAAGGGGGAGATACATATGCTAGTTGGTATGCACTCACAAACACAAAGGTGGCTATGGGGAAAGTCACACCACTAGATGGGCTTCCCACTCAACGATATCAAAGTTATACCTCCTGATAACTTTAACAAGGTGCCACAAGGAAGAAATGTCAGTTTGTGCTTCATGAGACAAGCAAAGCTTTGTATGCGTAGAACTCATGAATAAAAGGAAGGTACCATAGGCATGCAAGTTGTGTTATGAAAGGTGACAAAAATGAAAAATGTAAGAATGCAAAAATGTAAAATGCAAAAGATGTTTAAAGGAGTCTTGTTAAGTTCATGCAAGGTCAGACACTTAGGGAACATTGTTTCTAATGTCTCCAGGAGAGGACCAATCAAAGAATAGTATATTCACAACTTAGGGGATGTAGTGCATCGCATCAGGCCACTAGGAGGAATGTAATGTGCTAAGATAGATCACACTTATGAAGGAAATCGCACCCAATTTCATCCACAAAGTGACAAACGCATCATATAAACGACAAGGCTACACTAAGAACCAAGAATGAAAATGAATTAATGGTAATGTATGCCCCTCACTTTAAATGAATTTCTACACATCGTTCTGTGAGCAATTACTTTTAAGTAGCGAAAGAAAGAAAATACAAAAAGAAAACAAGACATGAGAGCCAACTTGGAAAGTCGCATGCCAAGTCATATGTTTTTGAATAAGTCTACGTCATGTTAATGAAAAGGAGAAATAAAAGAAAGGGAGTTGCCCCAAGAAAAGAGCACACCAAACACATAAGGGATCTATGGATTTGGAGTCAGTATATTCGTTGCTAAAAAAAATTTGTGAAAGAGCTTGGAACTGTCATCATTCCCCAAAGCACATAGAATGACACAAGAAAAAGAAAGTCTATTTTGGGTCAACATGGAAGAGATATTGTGGTCTCAATGCTTTGCATCATCCCCAAAAGGAAAACACAAGTGAACAAGAAAATGAAAAGGAAAAAGAAAAAGCTTGTGGGTCAGCATGAAGGAGACATTTCAGTCTCAATGCCTTGCGTCATCCCTGAAAGGAAAACACAAAACAAAAAGAGAAAAAGACAAGGACCTTTTGGGTCAACATGGAAGAGACATTGGGTGTCTCTACACTTTGTGTCATCCCCAAAAGGAAAACACAAAAAAAAGAGAAAAATACAATGCACGACATATAGAAGAATAGAGGTACAAATAGAAGAAGTGTACAAAGAGAGAGAACATCAAACACACATTACGGGGGAACACGATACACACATGAAAGAAAAAGGAGAAAGTAATGCAAATGGAAGTCAGCCATTAACTAAGTTAGTGGTTTCTCAATCTTAAGCAACTAAGTGGAAAAGGAATAATAGAGTTAAGAGACAAAGACAAATGCATTACAAGGACAAGGCTATCAACTTCTTGCCCCCCACAAAGTGTAAAGGAAATAATGAGCCGAGGTGGGTGATGTGAAAGGATCATGAAATAGTGAGAATATAAAATTCTACAACTATGGCATGATAAAGGGATTTAGTGGTTATGGGGCAAGAGGAAATCAATTGATATCTGTGAAGTAATACTTATCTATTATGTCCTTCAATGTCTGACATTCTTCAGTTCAATGTCCAAGGATGCAATGATATTTGCAAAATGGTATATTAGAATCTTTAGGACAAATAACCAACCTATTCATAGGTGGTAAAAGTATAAGACCTTTGTTTAAAAGCAATTGAAGTCTCCTTTCACATTCAGGTGGGGGATGTGTAGGATACTTGAGTTTATTTAATTTATATGGTCGTTTTTCGTTTGCTAGATTCTCCTTTTTCGTGAATGGAAGGAGGAAGAAGACACGTGGGGATCCTAGCATCTTTGTCATTAGAATCATGTACTGGTTTTTCACATGGAAGGAGAATGTTTAAGTTAGGAGGAGGATCAAAGATCATTGTGCCATCATCTCTAAGTTTCCAATATTCAAAAGGAGGTTTATTAGGATGAGATGGATCTTGATATCCTAATCTTGTGGTGTTGTCTTCTATTTTTTTTTGTTCAAGAAGCTGGTGAATTTCATGTTCATGTTTTGTGTCACAACCTTTTTGGCCTAGGATAGTAAAGCCTTTACCGTATGTTTCTTCAAGGTTTATGGGAGTGTTTGTGACTTTGTGATCATAAAATGAGTGAGGATGTGTTTGTTTAGAGGAACTAGGTCCATTGGAGGGAGGAGCCTTAGATCCTTCATTGACTTCAGGATGTAAGTATACAAAGTGATCAAGGGGTGTAACAGTAGGAAGATCTTGTGTCCTCATGGATGGATAAAAGGCTGCATTGGCTTCGAGGTTATCAAGGCATTCATTAGAGAACTTGTTCATTATATCATCATCTTCTCCAATGATGTATACATCATGAGGAGGACAATCATGAGGAGTTGAAGGAGCATGTGGAAGTTCAAGGTCATTAGGGTCATAGCCAAAGGCACAATTGGACATGTCTACCAAGTATTTTAATGAATTCCAAAACTTATTAAAAGAAGATGACATGATGCAAGTAAACTAAGATGCAATAAATTACTGAAATTAGAGATTCTAGAAATGAAAACAAAAAGCAACTATAGAAAACTGTAATGCAGAAAAATGCCAGTCTGAAAATACTATGTAAAAAGTGCAAAGGGACTGATTCGCCTAGGGTGGTGAATGAGTCCCAGTATGATATTTTTTATTTTTTTTAAAAAAAATTAATGTGATTCTAATTCTTTTTAGAATGCAATGAAGGATGCTAATGCATATTTTTAGCTTTTTCAATGATATGCAATGCAAAAATGAAATCTAAATGAATCTTTCACTAATGCAATTTGAGAAATCCTAGAATGCAAAAACAAAACAATATCCTAATTGAATGTTGTTGCAAGTGTAATCTAGGATACAATATGAAAATGAAATTAGAAATTCAAAGTGTTCAAAATGTAGGTTCACCAAAATGAACCGTAGATTTTTGGTTCCTTAGGAATCTTTAGGCTCTTCTAGGGTTTTTAACCTAAAAGGAGAAAGTACGGCAAAAAATGCTAAAGGGTTCATTCAAATTATGTTATGTGTGATGTTATCTAAGCTAAATGAAGTGAACTAAATGCAATTTAGTGATCTATATGACTAAATTTGAATGCAAAACTAAAGATTCAAGCTATGTTGGAAAAGACAATGTGATGCAAAACAATGAATTATGAATGAATAAATGCAAAATAGAAAGAAATGGATTAAATCAATGTGTACCTGGGAAAGATTTGAGGAATATAGAATCTTTGAAATTTTTTATAGAATCTCAAAAAATCAACAGTGGGAGTCATTCGCCCAGGGTGGCGAATTAGCCCTGATTCTGGTGAAATCTGTCGAAAACTAGTTTCTGACTGTTGGGATCTGGAATCTGACAAAATCTAGATTTTCAGTTTTAAGGTGGGACTCATTCACCACTAGTGGTGAATCGGTCCTCTCCCAAAATTTTGAGAAATCAGGAGACAACTCTGCAACACCATATTTGGAAATGTCTGCTTGTCGGGTTGTCGAAGTCAATTCTATAGGAAACGAACAAAATACCTTCTCCAAGCTTGAAATAAGGTTGATTTCACTTGAAGCACCTAGTTTACTTTTTAACCACTCTTCAACACCTAAATGATTGCTAAATCTACATACAAAAGTCTGCAAACACACATGCAAGAGGTGGAAAATGGTTGAGGGTTAGCATATAGGGGTTTGCCTTGGTCAAACCCCACTTTGGTAATCAAACCTTTAATGAAATGATGAAAATGAAAGAGAATGATAAACAAATAACATGCAAATTCTATCAACATACCAAACCCTTGATGAAATTATGAAGTTGTATCAATGGATGCTCCAAAATGCTTGAATAGTGATTGATTTGGTGTTGTAAGATGCTTGAATGCTTGAATGTAATGTGAGAGATTGAATGCTTGAAATGAATGGGGGAATGGGGGTTGAAATGGATATAAAAAAAACTTATTTATACATTCTTGTGCCTTATTAACTCGTTAATACCTCATCATAGGCCAACATCAAGTGATTTTGAATAAAAACCTAAAAGGAAATTTAAAAAAAAATGAATTTGGAGCCAAGGGGGACTCATTCGCCACCCATGGCAAATGGGTCCCACCTAGGACCTAAAAATGGGTGTCGAGAATTAAGTCATGTTTAATGTTGCTTGTTGGGTTTACATTCAAAAATGCACTTAATTAAGGCTTATAAGGGCATAAAGGGGTCAAATAAAGCATAAGAAAGGTGTAAATAGTGAAGTTATGCCTAGAAAAGTGTGAATTCTTGTTACAAGACTTTACAACACTTAAAAATATGACTTAATTAGTGATGAAAAAATGATTTTTAGGTGAATTGTAATGAATAGAGTCTAGAAGAGTGTAGAAATGTTTTACAACACTTCACATCACCTTCACAAGATGCCATTATTTGAATTTCAATACCTAAATATGCATGTTCAAGCCATGTTACAACATTAAAATCAGAGCAAAATAGACCAAACATCATGAAACAAGGCCTAAAAGACCATGAAAATGATAAGGGTCCATTTTTCTACGATGCACAAAGGATATAATCTTATGTTTCAGGATGATGAATGTGAGACCAGAAAAGGCCCTAGAATTGTGGTTGTTGCTGGAAGAAGGAAAGATGGAAATTTTTATCAACTTAAAGGTGCTAATGGTCATTTCTTTATGACTCAGATTAATAAAAGTTGTCTATGAAATAGAAGGATGTGTCATATTAGTTTTGATAGCCTAGTGAGGCTCAGTTCAGTTTAATCTATGAGAGATCTTCCAAGGATTACAAAGCCTATTAATATTATTTGCAAGGAATGTCAAATGGGGAAGAAAGTAAGAAGTTTCAAATTCAAAGAGAAATTGTTGGGAATAGGATGCCATTTAATTGCAATCTTAAACATATTTCATGTATCTCCTAAGTCCTTGGAAAGTGTTCCCCAACACTAAGATTAGAAAGAGATTAAATTTGAATGAAATGAACATGTTAATTGGTAGGTGTAATTAATTTTAAATGATAGGAACATGTAGGGATGCCAGAGAAGAGCTCCTACAAAATAGGAGCACATGGGGTGCCCACATGGAAGGTGGAACCCAACTTGAGTTAAGTTAACTATTGGGAGAAAAAGATAACACTTTAGTAATGCATGTAAAGATCCTAGAAGTTAGGGATTGATTTTTACATGCATGGAGTTCAGTTTAGTTTAGTTCAATTCAGTTTAGTTTAGTTTAGTTCAGTTCAATTCAGTTCAGTTTAGTTCATTTATGGTTTAGTTATCTTCAGTTGCATGTAGTTAGTTTGAGTTGCATGTTAGTTGACTTAAGTTGACTTGAATTGCATGCTAATGACTTGAGTTGCATGACAGATAAAAGGTGACTACTTTTAGTTGACAGGGGATGATCAATCATGCATGATATTTGCATGAATGGTGGAGAGATATGTTTCAGTTAACAAAGATTGACTTGGACCCACCTTGGGCCCCCAAGTTGGCATCTTAGAGTTAAAAATTTTGCATGATAAGATATTTTATAAGGCTGAGTTAAGTGGGCCCATTCTTGGGCACCAACTTTGAGGAGAAGCTTACAAGATATCCTCATAATCAACATTGATTTATGACTTCAGTTTCAAATTCCCAAATTATTGAAGGACTTGGTTTGACATTGTTTTTCACAGAAGAACTCTACTTGCAAAGAATAGGCATAGGTTTTGTGAGATAAGCTTTGTGTTTTGTAATTGTAAACTCTTTGGAGTTTACAAGGCTCATTATTGTCTATTTATTCCAGCAAGTTGAAGAGATTTTTATTAGAGTTTATTGTAGGTTGTGAAGAAGAATTGTTGAAGGCAAAAGAAGCATCTCAAGCAAGGATTGATAAAGAATTATTGTAATCTTGTTCTAAGGTTAAATAATACAAGAAATATTGATTCTAGTGGTGGAGTTCTTTCCTGAAATGGTTTATCCATGGTATATGCTATGTCACTTCAATCTTCTAGTCTTATTCTTCTACAATCTTTTGTTTACTTCTACAAATGGTAAAATGAATCTAAATAGATAATCATCCCCAAATAAATTGTAACAAAGAACACTTAATTAAATCTATAGTATAATATTTTTACAAATTATTAAGCTACATAATTACCTCCATTTTTCAACAACAATCTACTACTAGACTATTGGATTTGGTGCATACAGACCTTTATGGTCCTACGAGAGTAAGAATTCTTCAAGGTGACAGGTATTTCATGCTATTGATTGATGATTATTCTAGAATGACATGGGTTACTTCTCTTAAAGAAAAATCAAAAGCTCTAGATAAATCTAAAGCATTAAAAGTTATGGTTGAGAATGAAATGGATATGAAAATCAAGTGTTTAAGGTCTGAAAGAGATGGAGAGATCACCTTCAATGAGTTTAATAGTTTTTGTGAGAATCATAGGATAAATAGGTATTTATCTGCCCCTAGGACTCCTTAGGGAAATTGAGTGGTTGAAAGAAAGAATAGGACTATTCAAGAAGCTGAAAGAATAATGATGAAAGAGGAAAACCTACTAGAAGTATACTAGAGAAGCAATTCATATTGTTGTCTAAATTATTAACAGAGTTCAAGCAAGAGAAAATAGTGCAAAGAATCCCTATGAGTTGTGGTATGGAAGGATTCCTACTGTGAAATATTTTAGATTATTTGGAAGAAAATTCTATATCAAAAGAGATGAAGAAAACTTACAAAATTTTGATAAAAGATCTAATGAAGGTATCTTCCTTAGATATTCTACAAGAAACAAAATTTACCAGTGCTACAACAGGAGGCTGAAGAAGACTATTGAAAGTGCAAATGTCAAAGTGGATGAAGATTTACAGTAGAACTCAATGGTGATAGATGGATATAAATCAGATGAGTCTATCGAATTGCTAACTAATTTTTGGATTAAATGATAATTAGGAGAAGGTGTTAGAACAGACTGAGAGTGTGGATAGAAGGAATGGCGAGGAGATGTTGAGTTTGTTTTAGTTTAATTGGTTCATAACTAGTTTTGAAATGATATTTTTTAAAACTATTGTGGCCAGTGGCCATTGTTTTTTTTGTATTGAAAATATTTGGTTTGTTGGACATTAGCCACAAAAAAACCATAACAACTCTTATCGGTGCCCATCTAGTATAAACATGTGCAATCTGAAGACTTAAGATAAAGATTTTTGATATAAAAGTTAGACTAATATTTTTTAATCGATATATTCTAGAAATTTTATGCATGCATGAGTAATTTGAAGTAGAACTAAATTCATATTTTATCACCAGTCAATCAAGCAGGCATGGCCCACTCTTTGCGTCACTTGGTGACTTTTTCTAGTTTAGTTTCAGTGTGGTAAATGTGTGTGTTATTTTATTTACAATATTTCATTTGAACAGTTATTAAACGCTTATCAGTTCTGGTTTTTAATCTAATTGCAATTCGATTTAAAAGATAGCTTCTTTCAATAATCTACTATTGTACTTATTCAAAGTTCAATAATTAAACTTTTGATTGTTAATGTAGAATTTATAAAAAAAAAATTGTTGTTGTACTTTCTGTGATAATTTATGTTACATCAATTCTAGGTGCAGTTTCTATTAGGAAACAAAAACATCAGAATTAAACAAAATTTATGATTAGAAGTTTAATGTGTGAATTAGTTGCACTCATTCCCACTTAGTTCATTATTTTCAGACCTTAGGTAAACTATTGCAACACCTTTCACAAGTCTATGATTCCTGCATTGACATTTAGGAACAAACTAAGGAAAACAACACAACATTCCCAAGGATTGATCTATCCACAACTACCAATCTAATAAGAGTCACAGGAGCAATTTATCTCTATTTATCATTTCATAGTTTTTTCCAATCATTTTGGCATCTATGTTGAGGAATGGTGTTAAAGGCCTGTTAGTCTAGTGAACTAAGTTAGGACCAATGAACTAAGGTGAAAGTCTACGTGGCCATTGACCTCACTCAAGTAATTATCCTTAGTTTGCTTTGTTATAAATCATATAGGTGTATGAATCGTAGTAGAGAAAGTAGATGGAGATTTGTTAAAAAGGATAAGGGAAGTAGTTCACAACAAGAAAAAACAAAAAAAAAATCCATCAGTTGTGCATACATCATCTAGGAAAGAGCTAGTCAAACTAGATATCAAAAAATGTGCCATTGACTCTACCATTGCTAAGACCCCTTCTAGTATCCGTCAAGAGTCTTATGAGGAATTGTATAAAAGGGTTGATAAACTATTCTGAGAATCTTACGAGCTCTGAAGCCAAAATCCAAGAGATCCTAAACCATTCACAATTTTCTACACTCCTTAGGCATTTATAGATAACGACAACAACAATGTGAGATTCAACAACAATGAAAGGGCATTGTCCAACAATAACCCAATCACTTTTGAGTTTCCCATTGCACATCCAGAAGAGGATGCCCCTATGAAGAACATACCACTTAGCTTTTCCCATCTTTTGAGGTCTTTCTATGGAAGACTCCAATATGTTCCTTTTTGAATTTGACATTTTATATCACAGTTACGACTATCATACTAAAGTGTAGAAACTGAAATTGTTTCTGGATACTCTAAAGGATGCAGCAATGAGTTGGTTTATGGGGCTAGGATGAGAAACCATTCATAGTTGGTATGCTATAAAGAACAAGTTCTTGTAAAAATACCAAGAATACTATAGGACTAAGGAAACACGAGATGAGATATTCTCCATCATCAAATGTGAGAAAGAAACTTTAGAAGATTATTTGGAGCATTTCCTATTTAGTCTACAAAGAACCAGACACACAGGGTTAACCCATGACAATCTTAAAATTCTCTTCCTTAGGCGGATTAGAGATGAATGTTTAGATACTTTAAATCTTATGGGTGGAGGTGATATTTATAAAATGAGGTTTGATGATATTTTAAATGTGTAGGAACTATTCAAGGTCTACTCGCTCAACTAGCGGGTACGTTAGGAAACATGTTTCTCCCAGAGGGACATTTGGAGTTAGAAAATGAGAATTGGGTACATTGCTCGAGGACCTCAAGACTGACCTATTGATTCATATGGGTAAGCAGATAGATACTTTGTATACAAAAAGGAAGTGGGAGGAGGTTGAAAAATCCTAAGTTATCTTTTATCCTATTTGTTGTAAAAGGAATAATGGTGAAGAATGTCCATACAACAACAAAAAAAAATCTTCTTTGGAAGAAGCCGGTAGAGACACCATTCCAAAACATCTTCCAATAGGCATGACTAAGGTAGAATACACAGATGATCATGTTTACTTTATGGCCTAGAGGAGACCTTGGCAACCAAGAGGAATTCCCCCAACTAATTATCAAGCAACACCCCAAAGTCCTTTTCAAAAAAATTATTTCCCAAACCAACCTAGATGGTTTGGAGGTTGGAAATAACCTCCATACTACCCCCATTGGACACAACAATATCCAAATGCTCCATAATTGTGACAAGTATGGTGAGCATCACCACCAGCATACCCACAATATTAGTCATTTCCTTTGTATCCACAACCTCCAACAATAAATCCTTATCAGCAATCCCAACAACTCTTGCCACTTGTTCCATCATCATCTAATCAACCATCTAGTTCAACTCATCCTTTGAAACCCATGTGTATTCCTGCACAACCATCACCCAATCTGAATAATAAGGTGTCTTAATTGGTTTATAACAATGAAGTGGCATGATTCTCGACTTATCATGTCAATGCATTAGAAATTGATGGTGTACAACTAAGATTAGGAAAGGATCTTCAAGGGCCAACCATCATAGAGGTAGATGATTCTCTATCCAAACCGAAAGAAGAGCAACCAATGCCTCCATTTCCTAATAGGTTGCAAGAGCAACCAAAACCACAAGAAACATCTCAATCAGGTTTTGATTTTATGAATAATTTACATAATGTTAACATTAAATTCCTTTGTTGCAGGCCATTCAAGATGTAGCGTACACCAAAGTCATTAAGGAACTTTGTGGGAGAAAACAACAGTAGAAATAGGACCCCAAGATAGTCCAAGTCATTGGACATTTTGTGGATTTGATGTTGGGGAGGATCTTTGTCCCTAAGTATGTAGATCTTGGGAGCCCAATGCTAAAGGTACATATCGGTGATATAGTTATTCCAAATACACTTGTGGATTTAGGAGCAACCATGAATGTAATGAAAAATGAGACTAAGGAGAGACTAGCCCTTCAAGGACTAATACCTACTCCAATGGTCTTGCAAATGGCGGATCGCTCTATTGTAAAACCAAAAGGTATGATTGAAGATATCATTATTTCTATTGAGTCTTGGGAGTATCCCATAGATTTTATGATTTTGCAGCCAAATATTAAGCTGGGGGTACCCCTTAATTTTAGGTATACCTTGGTTAGCCACTGCTAATGCTTTTATTGATTGCAGGTTTGGAAACATGGTGATTTCAAATGGAGATCACATGAAACAATTGACATTTTCCCATCCAGCACAACCAATGTTGGAAATAGAGGATCCATTATGGGTTGATAGTGATTTAGAAGAGTCTTTACCTGTTTTGACAATTGATCAAAGTAGGGAGTTTGAGGAAATATTAGAAGATACTATTATTGATAATTTCTTATAAAATTATTATTTGGTTGATAAATTTTTAGAGACAATGATTTTTCCTTCGGGTATAGGTGGAAATCGCCTGTTTGGAAATTTTCCATTAGTTAGTAATGTTGGAAATTAGATTGCATCAAATGGTTTTCATCAATTTCAACACGATATCAAATGTATGAGGTGATTACCAAAAGATATTCCCTATCAAAGATGTTCTTTATCAATGAACTGGTGTGTTAGTTTTTGGGTCCGGATTCTACCATAAGACAAGCTATGTCTATGATACCTTAACTATGTCATCATGATTAAATCAGACAACTATATTCGAGAACTTAAGATGTTTTGTGTTGGAAATAGTAAGTTATCAATGACAGAGTTTAACTATGTACACTACAGTTATGGTAGTATGATGAGAATCATATTCAAAAGTCGTTTGACCATTTGAAGCTTTTATGTCTGTGTCACCCTCATTCTAATTCCAGCCTTGGATGTTTTGGATTCAACCTAATTTGAATTTGGATTCGGATAGCCAACTTTGGATATGTTTCAAAGCTAAAGATGGTATAAATATGTAACACCCCGCCGTGTGAACCCCAAAGGACAACAAAATACCACAACAATTTTTTTTTTTGAAGGTGAAACATTACATAAGGTGAATATGTACAAACATTAAAATATGATCAAATATATGTTACGTGACAAAACCTAACTAGTCCCATTAGGTTACATGGTTGCATTACACATAAACGTCCCCAGCCAAGACATCGTTAAAGATAATGCCCAGAAGTTAACAAAAGAAGCATGCATTCACAAGATAACATAATCATACATTCATCCAGGATCAATAGCGATGAAAAGATACATACATCATTCTATGTCCTCTAGGGTACATGGGTTGGCATTACGAAACCTAAACTTTTACCAAAAACGAGAGCAAATAAAAACCAAGATTACATAGTGATGACATACAACCCTTATGAACAAAAGATAGGAAAATATATTCATTATGTATGACATTTCAGCTCATAGATCAATATTACAAAGGTGGAGCATATTTCTAAAAATACAACACATCATGAATACAATAGTACATTACATAATGCTTCCCTTATATCAACGAGAAGAGTATATCAAATACAAGTATGATACATCAATGAAGAATATGGTACAAAATGAGGTCCAATCTTCAACCAAGTGGAGCTCTGGGAAGTCTGCATCCACTTCTACATCGTGAACACAACCTGGGAACCCAATGGGTGCATAGCATGTTCCACCCGACCATGTCGACCCAAAGGTCCACCCCCCGTGCTAGGAGATGACAAGAAAGGATCCACATCCAAACAAGGTCAAGCAAAAAGGGCTAACTCAACACTGACATAAATCAACATCAAACAAGTACAACGCTTGTTTATGAAACCTTCCAAATAGTTATGAGACAAGACTCACAACAACAAGGGTGTACTAAGCATAGAAGCCACAAAATGTCTACACGTGCAAGGCATGAACCATCTCGCTCATAATCATAACCAAAGGCAAGGAAAATCATGGAACATGGTACACCCACGAACTCAAAATAGAAATACGATCAATGGAAACACAAAGGTCTAATCATGGGAAAATTCCACATAAAATAGGTTTCCCATTGCCTCTGGAAGCCTAACAACCTACCACCCATGACTATCCATCAGAAGTAATTTAACATTTGGGTTCCCATCATATCCAAGTCATGTCTAGACATAAAATTACCTCAAAAGCGAAATAAAACAAGAGGAAAATATGATCGACATAGATTCACTTGTATGCATAAAGAGTCAATTCCAAAGAGTACTCAGGGTAAATAAATAACTATCTAACATGTTCAAGATAAACTATAAGTGTCCATTCACTTAAGAGTACACACAATCCAATTCTACTAACGATAATGTAGAGAATAATTAATTAATTATCTGTAATTAAATTTATTTCCACCATAAAATCCTTTGATCAAATAAGCACTATGGAACTCTTCATATAAGAGCTATCAAATTTCTCTCAATTTAAAATCCTCAACTTGGACATTTGTTTACTTCAAAATAATTAAAATTTAATATATATAACCTAAATTTATATTTGTTAAAATAATAAATTTAGTTCAAATGTAGCACATTTGTTTTAAACAAATAAATCTAAGCTAAATCACAAATCTATTAGTAAAGGAAAATAAACTTAACTTTAACTAACTTGTAGTTAAAATAAATCTAATTTTAATTTTACTTATTTATTTATTTATTTATTTATTTTACAAATAAATTTAATCTAGATGTAAAATTTACGCAAATCACAAATCTATTAGCAAATAAATTTGTAAATAATTTTAACTTTAAATAACCTGCAAATAAAACTAATTTTAAATGCACTACCCCAATATTCACGACACTCATTTTAACTCCCGCCATATCCATAATTACAAATAACCTAACTTGGTAAAAACATGCATTTATTACATGATATTATAAATTCATGAATTAATTAACTCTACAAAGATTTAAATGTATATACATAAACTATGAGTAAAATTTTAATTTAAAGAAGGATTGGCATTGTGTTCTAACAAATTTTACCATTTAAACAAGATAATTCAAACAACCTACTTGACATTAAATAATATTTGTATTCATTTATAAATCACAACATGGATAAAATAAATTTGATATTCAGCTTCCTACTAGCACTTTAATCTAAAGAAACTTGAGATAAAGTTACAACCTAATAGACAAAAATTCATGTTGATAATTTACCTTGATAATTCAAGAGAGTGGATAAAATATTTATAATTTACTTTACTTGTGAGTTATAACTACCTATTAAACTCAAATGATCATATATTTATCTTTCAATCAAAATTTAAAATTGTCAATACGAATATTAATTTACAATTCCAATTTAACAAAAGAAAATTATAGGGTAACACTCTTTATCCAATGTAAGCTAACTAATTTATTTATCTAAGTGAGGAATGACAATAATAACTTGGCTAGGGTTAGGTAAAAAGGTAACTAACAAGGTTTCCACTCAGATTATTCTAAACTAATGGAATTAACAACAAATTTTATTTTGTTTTATTTTATTTTTAAGTAACTACCACTTCACTGGATTATAAACAATTAATCTCAGATGTCTTAATCATTGTCCATATATATATAATGATATATACATATTTACTTATGCTTATCTAAAAATTCATTTATATAAGTATTTATTCTTTACGAAAGAAAATAGCAAATATTTTATTTTATTACATTGATCTTTTTATAATATAAATATAATTTAATTTATCCCTGTATAAATATAAATATTTATAAGGAAGAAAAGGGGATTATTTAATATACATAATATATTTAATATACGGTTATAAGTAAAGAAAATGGTCTTAAACATATTAATTATCTTTATAAGATGCAAACACCTCTTAATTAAAAGAGCACTGAACGTGGCAAGCTTTTAGAGAAAAGAAGAAGAATTATTTTAAAATCTCAGAAATAATCTTTAAAATTAGATTTTATTTTATTTTATTTTATTGTTTTAACAAAATACACATCACATGTCGTAGAGGATTTATTTCTTAATTCGAATCACAAACCTAAATTCAAGTGTTGCGGAAGAGACTGGATGTGAAAGTGATCAAAGAAGCTATTTAATCCACTACATGAAATCACATCTAAATGCAACAGCTGTGGAAGTTTTTCAAAGGTTTCAGGAAGGTTATAGAATTTACTGTGCTCTTCCAAGACTAAATGTTGCTGCTGAGAAGAGTAGCGAAGGGTAAAGGGAGACTATTTAACTTTATACACCCTAAAAATATAAATACTGCAGCTGAGATAGATTAAATATGTATGCAACAATTAGAAGGAATATCCCAAGGCCACTAGTGAAAGCAATAACTGTTTAGAAGCCATTGAATAATCAAGAAAGGGGTTTAAAATTAAAATGGCACATGAAGCATAACCATAGAAGTTACCCTCACCTTTTTGGAGTTTCCTATGATTACATTGACCATCTGTGATAGATTGTCAATTAAAATTTCAAGAAGGTTATTTAAACTTTAATACTCCCTATTTTGTTTAAGTGTTACAGCTGAAAACGGTTGACAATGGAATAAGAGAGATTATCAATTTACCCTGGATCTTTAACGTAAACAAGACCATATATTTATATTTATTATACAAAGATTGGAGAAATACGGGGACATATTCATCAAATGCAGCCAAGTCAGAAGTAGAAAAATTTATTTTACGGTGCAAGAAGAAAACCCCTTGAAATCTAGACAGGGTAGAGCCAATTTTTCTTGTTAGCCAATTTTTCTTGTTTTTTTTAACTTAATAGTGTTGGGATGAAGCGGGACAGGTGGCTAATTCCCAAATTTCATTCTCACCACCCGTCACTTTATCTTTCTCCCTTTTTCCACCTGGAGGAAATTCCTCCGTTTGAAACGAAAAATAAACCTAGTACGACTAAGGATTTAAATATAATAATTTTCAATGGCCTATATTAATTTTTCTTTACCTTTGGTTATATATCGCGACAGGTGAAAAGAACTTCATCCTTAGTTTAAAATTTTACCCACTACTGAATACATTAATATCTTTTAAATTAAATTAAATTAAATTAAATTAAATTAAATTAAATTAAATTAAACTTACCATGCAATGCATTCGTTCATTCTTTTTAAATAAATCGTGCATATAAATATATGTTTTATTTTCCTTTAAACTTTTCCGAATGTAATATTGAAAAACTATTTTTTTTGAATAAATCCAAGTAGTAACAAATAAATAAATAGTATTATTTGATTAAATGGAGAATATTATATAATAAAATAAACAATATTATTTAACTAAATAAACATTATTATTTAATTAAATAAACATTATTATTTAATTGCCAATTGAAAATTCATAAAGCTCCAATTAAGATATTATTCTTTTAATTTTAAAAACATAATTTTAAATTTTCAAACTAATTTAGCATTTAATTAAATCTTCACAACACACATTAATAATTATGTTTAATGTTTAATTTCAATCATAATACTAACCATAATTGTATTAATTTAACTAATTAACAGTAACGATACCATCTAAATCAAATGATTAACACATTAAAATTTCCACCAAAAAAAGAAACGACGTAAAACAAGATGATACCAAACAGAGTGGGAACTGACGGATGACATCATCAAACAACGATGGGACAATAGACATGGACGGGGATACTTTCTTGCCAAATCCTTAAACCACATCATATCCATTGGGTATGTTGGGCACGCTCTGACCCGACAGTGAGGGTGGAGTCAATGCCTAGTACCTGTAAACCTACATAGAACCAAGTGTCGAAACAACACACACACACACACACACACACACACACATATATATATATATATATATATATATTCAATGTACTACACACTGTGAGAGAGAATTGCAGTGTGGCAAGGCGCTCACAGATGAGCGATGCAACACCGTCCCCCTCACCCAAACCTCAAACAATAGCACATCATCATAAATATCATGAAGCGAGTATTAAACAATTTGCATAACCACACAGTATAATATAATCAGTTAAAGACAAACACCATCAATCATTATATCATTAACATCATAAAACAGTATCATGTGCATCCAAGCAAAACATATAAGTCAAATAGATGAAATAATCACCAACGTAATCATGAGTATACATCAAACATAAGCAATATTCGAATAGCAACAACCACATGCACATAAAGGTATCATAGGAGTACAATAACACGAGAGGCATTACATCCTCCCCCCCTAGAACTAGGCTTACTCTTGGAAGCCAAAATACAAAAAGGGAAAGGTTTCTCAAGTGCAGGACACATCCTCCCAACGTGAGTGTTGATCCATCATAAAATAACCATCAACCGAAAATGTCATAATCGTCAGAGTCATATAAGTTGTCATCCAAACCAATCCAAAATGGTAAAACGAGAACCAATAAGGTCTCAAGGTACATAATATATTATAACGAGTATTAGTGTAGTAGAAGCAACACAAGACACACTACATCAGTCTCCTATACAACATAATTCTCATGGGCTCCCGAGTCAGCTACCTATCTGCTACCTGTAGTCTCCACATTTGTGCTCTGATGCTCTACTTGGTGGTCATCAACTACTTCAATTGCTCTGTGGATCCTACCCGCATCATCCCCTATTGGCTCTATGACTATCGGTCTTTGACTGAATTCAGGTGTGCTCCTCTGAGGACATTGCCTAGCCACGTGACCCTGCTAGCCACAAGAGAAACATCCTACATTTCTGCCATTTCTTCTACCTCAAGGAGGTGCACCATCCTGTCGAAGTTGGCCCCTACTAGCTATAGTCTGAGTGCTCCGAGTTGACTAGTCAAGCTGATAAAGTTGGGCTCGCAACCAACTTTGGATTCTCCTAGACAAAAGACGCCCACCAATTCGAACACCAATCATCCAAGTCTCATCCTCCAAACCATCACTATGACTATGGAAGGTAGGAGAACGTTCCCTTAAGAGATCCATTATAAGTCTTACTACAGCCAAAACACCTCTTCTCCTAGGGAACCTTTCTCTTTCCCTTACTATTTGTCAATTTCTCTCCTGTCTTGGGCCAAGCCAGTTAAGAATTTCCTCAAGCAAGGGGCATAATTGAGGGCTCAGATGTTCCTCATGACCACCCTCATAGACATTCAGAAAAGGAGTGCTCTGATGACCACCCCTATCAAGATCGTGACCTCTAGGCATCGTCCTACAACACCACCGAAGAACAAGTCCCAAATATTAGATGAGAACAATAGAAGGGAAGTAAACAAAATCTCAAGAATCTAAGTACTATATGCATGCATTATTCACATACACACGAACTCACATCACCGGGAATCACATAACGAGGCTACACAAGGGTCCATCTGGATTCCAGAAAGCAGCATACTAATCCACAATACATAATCCATGAGCCAAGAGCCAAAATCCATCTCACATAAACCATACCTCACACTCAGTGGCTTGATGGAGTTAGGCCACACACACATAGTGAGACCATCCAAGCAAGGCCACAATGATGTATCTCTTGTTGTATAAGGTGGTTAGCTTCCAAGAGATAGTCATCACACATAAAATAGCCTCACATACCCCCATCCTCAAGGTTCCCTACGTCTGCTTCCTCATATACACTCACCAAGTCCACCTCATACGTCCTTGGAGAGGAATCACAATACGACACATGGCCGACCTTGAAAACAACAAGGATAAAATAGTTTAGCCACCAAAGTCATAAAATAAACATCAAATAAGATTCAATTTCAACAGTAAAGCAAGAAATGAGCGCAATGTCAACACTAAATCAAATGTAACCACAAGGGCTACAAGAGAATAAGGTTGCAAAGTGTGGCTAAACCATTAAAATCAAACATAAACAAATTGTCAGCCTTCAAGGTCAATTGAAAACCATCAACAATCATATAGGAAGTCCTCAATCTTCAAAATTGCACAATACAACACTGCGTGACTAGATACTAGCCACCAAACAAGGAAGGAGGGAACATCGTCTGGCTATAACAGTAGCCCTCATGTGGTGCGGAGTGAGCACGCCATCCACATGACCTAGAGTGTGCTCCTCGGCTACACCCTGCCTCGTGTCATCACACGACATGGTCATATGCCAGCCGGAGAAGGCGCACACTGGTCATATGTCACATGGCAATGTGTTTGTGGCTCTGTGGAAGTAGGCACGCGCAGAACACATCCCACATAGCGATACCTCATGGATAAGGCACATGCAGGTACTCGTTGTAGCCAGAGGTATACATGGCTAGGACATACCCATATGCTAACCGACCCAACACTGTCGAAAGAAAACATGAGTATCCCTCTACAAGTGTGTGAGGCCCCATTACGCTCATCACACAAGTAGGCTAGCATAACACAATCTCATAGTGCACCTTCACATGTCTATGCACATGGCATCGTGACCTCGAGCCCAACTCACTACCATCAGCAACACGACATCATCACCAACACTATGTCGGAACATCAATGGGGTGTGGCATCGTATCCATTGCATCATGTCGGAACACGTGCGGATACGGTGTATACAATACATATATGAGTATATCAATATGGGGCTACTCGAGCTTCACCTCTCATACAGACGAGGTTGACTCGCTAATGCCAGCTCAACGTCCCTACGGACGGCTAGGCATAAACTACAATCCAATGCTGCTATACTCAAAACTGTGGGGTTTAGGCTAGCACATATGGATCAAGTACCCCGATCCATCGTAAGGGGAAGTAGTGAGTATGTTTCCTTAGGATCGGTTGAGCTAAGATCGCTCTACGTCGTAATGTGCGTACGCTACACACTCCGCCCAAGAAAACTTTGTGACTTCTACTACCCCTTCACGGATTGAGGGGCTGAGAACCAAAAGAAAAGAATCTATGAAACTACCTTTTGGCTACTCTTATATATATATATTTTCAACCACACGTGGGTTGGCCCTCAATCAGGTAACAAACATATAAACACACATAATGGTATGGTTAATCCCACACCGAATACAACTTATTCCGAATGGATGGGTACACCGTATCACCATCCTTTGACTTGTGGGTTATGGGCCCACAAAGCAAGTACGGGGTATTCACAACACTCAACCGATGCACAGTTACTGGTTTCTCACATTTACAAGGGAAGTACAATTACATACATAATTCCACAAGTACACTTATTTTCCAACAACTACGTGGCTCAAATCTTTACATCCTTTCCACAATCCAACATGATCATCATGATCACTTAAGAACTTCACTTAACAAATTCACTAGGACAACATAATGGGCTCATATGAAACCAGAGTGCCCAGTATATGAACCTAGTGCTCTGATACCAATGTTGTAACGCCCCACCGTGTGAACCCCAAAGGACAACAAAATACCACAACAAATTTTTTTTTTGAAGGTGAAACATTACATAAGGTGAATATGTACAAACATTAAAATATGATCAAATATATGTTACGTGACAAAACCTAAATAGTCCCATTAGGTTACATGGTTGCATTAGACATAAACGTCCCCAGCCAAGACATCGTTAAAGATAATGCCCAGAAGTTAACAAAAGAAGCATGCATTCACAAGATAACATAATCATACATTCATCCAGGATCCATAGCGATGAAAAGATACATACATCATTCTATGTCCTCTAGGGTACATGGGTTGGCATTACGAAACCTAAACTTTTACCAAAAATGAAAGCAAATAAAAACCAAGATTACATAGTGATGACATACAACCCTTATGAACAAAAGATAGGAAAATATATTCATTATGTATGACATTTCAGCTCATAGATCAATATTACAAAGGTGGAGCATATTTCTAAAAATACAACACATCATGAATACAATAGTACATTACATAATGCTTCCCTTATATCAACGAGAAGAGTATATCAAATACAAGTATGATACATCAATGAAGAATATGGTACAAAATGAGGTCCAATCTTCAACCAAGTGGAGCTCTGGGAAGTCTGCATCCGCTTCTACATCGCGAACACAACCTGGGAACCCAATGGGTGCATAGCATGTTCCACCCGACCATGTGGACCCGAAGGTCCACCCCTCGTGCTAGAAGATGACAAGAAAGGATCCACATCCAAACAAGGTCAAGCAAAAAGGGCTAACTCAACACTGACATAAATCAACATCAAGCAAGTACAACACTTGTTTATGAAACCTTCCAAATAGTTATGAGACAAGACTCACAACAACAAGGGTGTACTAAGCATAGAAGCCACAAAATGTCTACACGTGCGAGGCATGAACCATCTCGCTCATAATCATAACCAAAGGCAAGGAAAATCATGGAACATGGTACACCCACGAACTCAAAATAGAAATACGATCAATGGAAACACAAAGGTCTAATCATGGGAAAATTCCACATAAAATAGGTTTCCCATCGCCTCTGGAAGCCTAACAACCTACCACCCATGACTATCCATCAGAAGTAATTTAACATTTGGGTTCCCATCATATCCAATTACCTCAAAAGAGAAATAAAACAAGAGGAAAATTACCTCAAAAGAGTAAGTCATGTCTAGACATAAAATTACCTCAAAAGAGAAATAAAACAAGAGGAAAATTACCTCAAAAGAGTAAGTCATGTCTAGACATAAAATTACCTCAAAAGAGAAATAAAACAAGAGGAAAATATGATCGACATAGACTCACTAGTATGCATAAAGAGTCAATTCCAAAGAGTACTCAGGGTAAATAAATAACTATCTAACATGTTCAAGATAAACTATAAGTGTCCATTCACTTAAGCGTACACACAATCCAATTCTACTAACGATAATGTAGAGAATAATTAATTAATTATCTGTAATTAAATTTATTTCAACCATAAAATCATTTGATCAAATAAGCACTATGGAACTCTTCATATAAGAGCTATCAAATTTCTCTCAATTTAAAATCCTCAACCTAGACATTTGTTTACTTCAAAATAATTAAAATTTAATATATATAACCTAAATTTATATTTTTTAAAATAATAAATTTAGTTTAAATGTAGCACATTTGTTTTTAAAAAATAAATCTAAGCTAAATCACAAATCTATTAGTAAAGGAAAATAAACTTAACTTTAACTAACTTGTAGTTAAAATAAATCTAATAATTTTACTTATTTATTTATTTTTTTTACAAATAAATTTAATCTAGATGTAAAATTTACGCAAATCACAAATCTATTAGTAAATGAATTTGTAAATAATTTTAACTTTAAATAACCTGCAAATAAAACTAATTTTAAATGCACTACCCCAATATTCACGACACTCATTTTAACTCCCTGCCATATCCATAATTACAAATAACCTAACTTGGTAAAAACATGCATTTATTACATGATATTATAAATTCATGAATTAATTAACTCTACAAAGATTTAAATGTATATACATAAACTATGAGTAAAATTTTAATTTAAAGAAGGATTGGCATTGTGTTCTAACAAATTTTACCATTTAAACAAGATAATTCAAACAACCTACTTGACATTAAATAATATTTGTATTCATTTATAAATCACAACATGGATAAAATAAATTTGATATTCAGCTTCCTACTAGCACTTTAATCTAAAGAAACTTGAGATAAAGTTACAACCTAATAGACAAAAATTCATGTTGATAATTTACCTTGATAATTCAAGAGAGTGGATAAAATATTTATAGTTTACTTTACTTGTGAGTAATAACTACCTATTAAACTCAAATGATCATATATTTATCTTTCAATCAAAATTTAAAATTGTCAATACGAATATTAATTTACAATTCCAATTTAACAAAAGAAAATTATAGGGTAACACTCTTTATCCAATGTAAGCTAACTAATTTATTTATCTAAGTGAGGAATGACAATAATAACTTGGCTAGGGTTAGGTAAAAAGGTAACTGACAAGGTTTCCACTCGGACAATTCTAAACTAATGGAATTAACAACAAATTTTATTTTGTTTTATTTTATTTTTAAGTAACTACCATTTCACTGGATTATAAACAATTAATCTCAGATGTCTTAATCATTGTCCATATATATATAATGATATATACATATTTACTTATGCTTATCTACAAATTCATTTATATAAGTATTTATTCTTTACGATAGAAAATAGCAAATATTTTATTTTATTACATTGATCTTTTTATAATATAAATTTAATTTAATTTATCCCTGTATAAATATAAATATTTATAAGGAAGAAAAGGGGATTATTTAATATACATAATATATATAATATACGGTTATAAGTAAAGAAAATGGTCTTAAACATATTAATTATCTTTATAAGATGCAAACACCTCTTAATTAAAAGAGCACTGAATGTGGCAAGCTTTTAGGGAAAAGAAGAAGAATTGTTTTAAAATCTCAGAAATAATCTTTAAAATCAGATTTTATTTTATTTTATTTTATTGTTTTAACTAAATGCACATCACATGCCGTAGAGGATTTATTTCTTAATTCGAATCACAAACCTAAATTCAAGTGTTGCGGAAGAGACCGGATGCAAAAGTGATCAGAGAAGCTATTTAATCCACTACATGAAATCATGTCTAAATGCAACAGCTGTGGAAGTTTTTCAAAGGTTTCAGGAAGGTTATAGAATTTACTATGCTCTTCCAAGACTAAATGTTGCTGTTGAGAAGAGTAGCGAAGGGTAAAGGGAGACTATTTAAATTTACACACCCTAAAAATATAAATACTGCAACTGAGATAGATTGTCAAGATATCAGGGGAAATAAATATGTATGCAACAATTAGAAGGAATATCCCAAGGCCACTAGTGAAAGCAATAACAGTTTAGCATCCATTGAATAATCAAGAAAGGGGTTTAAAATTAAAATGGCACATGAAGCATAACCATAGAAATTACCCTCACCCTTCTGGAGTTTTTTGTGATTACATTGACCATCTGTGATAGATTGTCAATTAAAATTTTAAGAAGGTTATTTAAACTTTAATACTCCCTATTTTGTTTAGTGTTACAGCTGAAAACAGTTGACAATGGAATAAGAGAGATTATCAATTTACCCTGGAGTAATCTCCATGAATCTTTAACCTAAACAAGACCATATATTTATATTTATTGTACAAAGATTGGAGAAATACAGGGACATATTCATCAAATGCAGCCAAGTCAGAAGTAGAAAAATTTATTTTACGGTGCAAGAAGAAAACCTCTTGAAATCTAGATAGGGATAGCCGCAAACAAATAATTGCATTAAGAATTTAAACTTTTATTGACTGAAGTTTAAAATGAATTCAATGATTAAAAACTCAAATTCACTAACCTGGATTTGGCAGTCCGTGACAGAATTTTTCCCTTCTGTAAAATTACTATTCACACTCTCCATTAATTCCTTCCTTTCGTATCTTTTTTCTTTACGAGAGCCAATTTTTCTTGTTTTTTTTAACTTAATAGTGTTGGGATGAAGCAGGACAAGTGGCCAATTCCCAAATTTCATTCTCACCACCCGTCACTTTATCTTTCTCCCTTTTTCCACCTGGAGGAAATTCCTCCGTTTGAAACGAAAAATAAACCTACTGCCACTAAGGATTTAAATATAATTTTCAATGGCCTATATTAATTTTTCTTTACCTTTGGTTATATATCGTGACAGGTGAAAAAACTTCATCCTTAGTTTAAAATTTTACCCACTATTGAATACATTAATATCTTTTAAATTAAATTAAATTAAATTAAATTAAATTAAACTTACCATGCAATGCATTCGAGCATTCTTTTTAAATAAATCATGCATATAAATATATGTTTTATTTTCCTTTAAACTTTTCCGAATGTAATATTGAAAAACTATTTATTTTTGAATAAATCCAAGTAGTAACAAATAAATAAATAGTATTATTTAATTAAATGGAGAATATTATATAATAAAATAAACAATATTATTTAATTAAATAAACAATATTATTTAACTAAATAAACATTATTATTTAATTAAATAAACATTATTATTTAATTGCCAATTGAAAATTCATAAAGCTCCAATTAAGATATTATTCTTTTAATTTTAAAAACATAATTTTAAATTTTCAAACTAATTTAGCATTTAATTAAATCTTCACAACACACATTAATAATTACGTTTAATGTTTAATTTCAATCATAATACTAACCATAATTGTATTAATTTAACTAATTAACAGTAACGATACCATCTAAATCAAATGATTAACACATTAAAATTTCCACCAAAAAAAAGAAACGACGTAAAACAAGATGATACCAAATAAAGTGGGAACTGACGGATGACATCATCAAACAACGATGGGACAATAGACATGGATGGGGATACTTTCTTGCCAAATCCTTAAACCACATCATATCCATTGGGTATGTTGGGCATGCTCTCACCTGACAGTGCGGGTGGAGTCGGTGCCTAGTACCTGTAAACCTGCATAAAACCAAGTGTCGAAACAACATATATATATATTCAATGTACTACACACCGTGAGAGAGAATTGCAGTGTGGCAGGGCACTCACAGATGAGCGATGCAACACCGTCCCCCTCACCCAAACCTCAAACAATAGCACATCATCATAAATATCATGAAGCAAGTATTAAACAATTTGCATAACCACACAGTATAATATAATCAGTTAAAGACAAACACCATCAATCATTATATCATTAACATCATAAAACAGTATCATGTGCATCCAAGCAAAACATATAAGTCAAATAGATGAAATAATCACCAACGTAATCACGAGTATACATCAAACATAAGCAATATTCGAATAGCAACAACCACATGCACATAAAGGTATCATAGGAGTACAATAACACGAGAGGCATTACAAAATACAAGATGAGTTAGTAATGGAAAATATATAAGAGTGAAGAAGAGTGATAAGAGAAAAGACAAAGTGCAGTTTGGTGTGAAATTGATTTTATTTAGTAAGAGTGTGTGTTTAGAGTGTTGGAGATCAATGTGAAGCTTCATGTTGAATTTTTGGATGCAGTGAGCAGAAGGTGAACTCTATCATTCATGCAAGTTGATCGAGTGACTGTGGTGGAATCCTTTGTTGCTTTTGGATTGTAGTCTCTTTGTAACAAGTATTCTTTGTCTTCTTTTGTATATCTATGGTAGTTAGCCTTGTGGGTTGTAGCTCTATTGGATAGTGAGTCCTTGTTCTAGATAGTGAGTCCTTATTTCAGGTAGTGAGCCTTTTTGTAATTAGTTTTTATATTCTCTATAGTGTGAGTTAATCCTCACTGTGGTTTTTCCCTCATTGGGCTTTCCACGTACATCTAGTGTTGTTGTGTTTATGCATTGGATTTGAGTTTCTACATTGGTATTTGATGATTAATCATTTAAGTAGTATTAAGTATTAGTTTCGATGATTGAATTAAATTTTTAATTCTATGACAATTGATTCACCCCCCTCTTAGTTGTCCTATTCAACAAGTAATTTGTAGTCTATTCAACATTTTATTACTTTGCATTAGTTATTACCACATACTTGTATATATAGTCCATTTTTTATATTTGATAATTCTGATCCATGTTGGTCCACTTCCCAATTGCTTGTTGTAAATACTCTTATCCAATCACAGGCTATGGAAATTTTACTTGGGAAAATGCTTAACATAAATCCCAATTTGAGTGCCTCACAATTAGAAGACCTTATTGCTATGTTTCCTTCCCACAAAGATTCCTTTTCTTGGGATTATCAAGAAATGAGAGGAATACATCTTGCTACTTGTACACATCATATATACATAGAGGAAGGAAGTAGACATGTAAGACAACCCTAGAGAAGATTGAACCCTATCTTATGCAAAATTGTTAAGGATGAACTTCAAAAGCTACTTAACGTAGGATTTATTTATCCTATCTTAGATAGCCAATGAGTGTCCTCACTTGTGGTATTTCTTAAAAATAATGGAAAGTGGTGAATATTCATTGATTATAGGGCCCTTAACAAGGCTACTAAGAAAGACCATTTCCCACTTCCCTTTATTGATCAGGTCTTAGACACCCTTGCTGGAAAGAAGTTATTTTTCTTCCTCGATAGATTTAGTAGTTATAATCAAATCCGTAGAGCCCCAGAATATCAAGACAAGACTACCTTCAATTTCCCATGGGATACATTTTCCTATAATGTCTTACCTTTCAGGTTGTGTAATGCACTTGTTACCTTCCAGCGGGTTGTCCTAAGTATTTTTCGCAGATTTAATTCATGATTGCGTGGAAGTGTACATGGATGTTTTTACTATTTATGGTGATACATATGATGAAGCAAAAGAAAATCTAGAAAAATTTCTTAATTCACTGTGAGACCCCATTTCTACAAGGCAATGATGTATTGATACTAATCTTTCTTTAAGTCATAAAAAATGTCATATTTTAATGACTGAAGGTATTGTTTTGGGACATTATATTTCTGAAAAAGGAATTGAAGTAGATCCCAAAAAGGTAAAGATAATTCAAGACTTGCTAGTGCCTACTTCTCAAAAGGATGTGCGTATTTTTTTGGGTCAAGCTAGATATTATGGGTGATTTATTCAAAATTTAAGCAAAATTCCCTCTCCTCTTTTTCTTTTGCTAGGAAAAGATGTTGATTTCTCATGGACCCTAGGATGCCAGTATTCCTTTGAAGAAATCAAAGAAAAGCTCATCTCTACACCAATTTTGTGAGGACCCAATTGGGAACTATCATTCCATATCCATACTTATGCTTCTGACAATTCTATAGGGGTGGCACTTGGGAAAAAGGAAGATTATCTCTTTTACTCCATCTATTATATCAATAAGAATTTTACTAGTGCAAAGGTAAATTATACTGCCTTTGAAAAGGAACTTTGGGTTGTAGTCTATGCAGTAAATAAATTTTTCCATTACATCATAGGGTATAAAATTTTTGTACATATAGATCATTCTGGTATTAGATTTATGATGAACAAGCCAATTATTATAGGATGAGTGATTCAACAGCTACTTCTCTTACAAGAATTTGACATTACTATTCTTGACAAACCCAACCAATAAAATGTAGCAATTGATTTTCCATCCAAACTGCAGTGTGATAATGATCTAGTTCCCATGGATGAAACTTTTCTAGATGAACATCCTTTTATCATTTCTATAAAAATCCCATGGTTTGTTGAAATTGCTAACTATCTTGTCACCTGCAGATTTCCACCCCACTTTTCTCCAATAGAGTGATGAAAGCTTATAGGATTAAGTGGGAAATATAGTTGGATTAATGGTATACTTTTTTGTATTGGAATTAATAATGTTATGCATTGATGTGTTGTAGAGGAGGATGTCTTTAATATACTCCACAGTTCCCATTTTGAGCCTTGCAGAGGCCATTTTATGGCACAAAAAACTACTAACAAGGTTTTAACTGTAGGATATTATTGGCCAATGGTCTACAAGGATTGTTAAAGGTTTGTTCAAAACTGTGATAAGTTTCAATGTATAGGCCAGCCTACACACTTTTATGAGATACATTTACACCCACAATTATCAATAGAACCATTTGAAAAATGGGGTTTAGATCTTGTAGGAACCATTAATCCTCCTCAAAATAAAGAGTATATTTGGTATGTATAGATTATGTCACCAAGTGGGCAGAAGTCTAGTAGCTTTAAAGCATGCTAGGGATACCAAAGTTGCTAACTTTTTATATTCTGATATTTTTACTAGCTACAATGTGCCTAGAGAAATTGTTATAGACCAGGGGACACAGTTTACCTCTGATTTGGTTGATGCATTGGTGCGGGAATATGAAATCAAGCATCAAAAATATTCCCTGTACCATCCACAAGCCAACGAGAAAGTGGAAGTGACCAATCGAGAGTTGGAGAATATTCTCATGAAGAAAATGGCATTAAAAAAAAGGATTGGGTGAACAAACTCCTTGAAGCAATTTGGGCCTACTAAACAACATGGAAGATGACCATTGGATTGACACCATATGAGCTTGTCTATGGAAAAAAGGTTGTTTTTCCAATTGAATTTGAAGTGAAGACTCTTTGCACTACTCTTCAACTTGGGATGAGTCTCAATGAAGCCCAAAAAGAAAGAATTACTCAATTCCATTCTTCAAATGAGATGCATCAAGAGGCCCTTCTTCATGCAGAGGTAGTGCAAAAGCAATGAGAACAATGGCATGGCCACTTCATTCGATCATGAACATTCCAACCTAGGGATTGGGTGTTGCTTTATGACTCTCAATTCCAAGATTTCAAAGGGAAGTTTCACACTTGATGGTTTGGTCCCTATGAGATTGAGGTTGTTTCTGATAATGGTGTTGTTAAGTTGTGTACTATGGATTATGAGTGCATGGCTCTTCTTGTTAACAAGCACAATTTGAAACTTTACAAATGGCCCCTTTCAAAATAAACTTTTGCTTGTATTGTGATGAAGGAACTAACTCTTGTTCCTATCACATCTTCAGAATAAAATTTAAAGAAAAAAACAAAAAAAATACAATAAAATATCCCATAACAAAAACTTTCGGGCGTTGTTGGCCAGTTAATGCTTGAAAACTAGTTTTCAGTGGGTATTAATTATTGAATAAAATTAGAGGTGAAAAATAAATTTTTGACACCTCTAGGTGGTGATAAAGTGAAAACCGGGATACCAACACTCTATTGTTGAAAAAAAACAAAAAAAAAATTGTTCTACAAACTTCCTGTCACTTTTGTGACAAGACTTCTTTGGGGGAGGGGAATTGATGTTCTGTCGCTACCTATTCTATGGTGTGATAGGATTGTTCACTTGGTGATCTCTTTCTATCATCATTACTCTGATCCTCCCAATTGATTCCTTTCCTTCCCTATTCAAATGAGTCTTTTAGTTCTCTGAGGAATTGTTTCTTGTTGTGCTCCGGATAGGAAGTTTTGTTCACTATCCACACTTTTTTTATGTTACTGGAATCCCTCCGACATGAACCTTCTTCTTTTTCTTATCATTGTTGCACCACTATTGTCTGATCGATTGCTAGCTATACTTCTTTTTATGCTATGTTGTCCTTTCCACATTTTTTCTTTCGTCAGCAGTACAACTCATCTATCCTCCTTGGTATGTTGCCAATCATTCTTCATCATCTCACATGCCTACTACATCATCCATATTTCCTTGTACTGATGTGGATTTCTTTTTAGCATTTGGTGTGGCTACCTCAACTTTGTACTGCATATTTATTGGTGATGTGACAATGATCAGTATTGCTATTGGTATTTTTGAAATTTTTTATTTTCTTTTGCATTTATTAAATATTTTTATTTCTTTTGACAACTAGTGGCATGCCCCGTGAATAGTTAATGATTAATCTAGCGGGAAGATGTCCATTTCATCATATCATTCGCCTTATCTGTCACTTCCTTTCATTATGACAGTTCAATCCTCTACCTTCACTATACCTGTCCACACTCTCTGTCATAACTCCATCCCTGACCACGATTACTATCAAATTTGAAATGACATTTCCCAATTATGGTAAGTGGTTTTTTCCTACAGATAGTCATTCATGTTTTATGGGTAGCTATTCTTGTTTTGTTACTGTTAAGCCATCACTTTTGAACCCATCTCTATTCTATTACTATTACAACCTCTTGGAAAAACCATACCATGGCCAATGATAGAAGAACCTACTACGAACCCACTTCAATGGAGGAGCTGCAGGCTTGTGAAAATAAAGAAATTTATGTAGTGTTTAAGCAGGCTAAGTGGGATGTCTATTTCAAGAAATTGTGGGATTTGATAAAAGGGCTGCTCTAGAATTTGTGAAAAAAATTGATGGGAAAAAGGTCTCCATGAGGGGTGTCCAATTTCTTGTCACTATTGAGCTCATACAGGGTTTCCATTTTCTAGCGAAAATTACTTCCCAAACAACAAAAAGAAGGTTGTCGACCTTCAACCCATATGCAAGGAATTTATGAGGTGAGGTGAGTCTATGGAGATGGTATATGGCCTAAGCACTAAATTGGCATCATTACCTAGAATTTGGAAAGGTGTAGCCAATTTTATAATCCAATACATCACTTGCAAAGGGAGGTATGTGTAAGTGTATGCCCAATAGTTCAGGTTAATGTTATATTTGAGATGGAATCATTTAGTTAGCATGCCTTATTTTCTCCATTTCTCTCTACACCGTATGAGTAGGGTAGTTTAGAAAGGCGGGAGTACTTCATTAGCCCACCATGGTTTAATTAGGTTGTTAATTATTCATGCCCTTAAAAAACTTTCTTCCTTGGCTGACTGGGACTCATTTGTTAACCTAAATGATGAAACTAGTTTTGAAGACTCTGAAGACTCCTCAGACGAACCCTTAGATGCCTCTAATAAAGCAAAAGGAGTTCCTGGCATGCCCACAAAAGGTTCTGAGGAAAATAGAGACCCTAGTATAGGCACTTCAAAGAAGGAAACTATTGAGGAGTCACCCAAAATGTCTTTCGATAAAAAGAAAATGAAAACCCTTGAGGCTTTAGGGTCATTTGACAAAACAACCAAGAGAAAATGAATCATGTCTACAGAATGTCAAAGCAAGCCAAATTCTAAGCTAGTTGGTGATAGGAAGGGGAAATAGATTTCCACTATCCTTGTAAGTTGATTAGATGACTTGGCCAATATGGCCAGTCATATGGATAGTCCAAAGGGAGCCGATTCTGGTTTAGACATTGTAGTTCTATCTGAAATCTTGAAGAGACAGGGTAAGGCAAGTAGAGAATATAGAAGAACAAAAAGGAAAACTGCCCAAAAATTAGAAAGAAAGAAAATGACAAAGAAATAAAAAAAATAAGACCCCACTCTTGAATTTTTTTTTATTGAAGATAATCAAGAACTCGAAGATTCAATTGCTAGAATCCCCTACAAATGAACCCTTGGTTGAGCAAGAAGATAATATTCCATCTGAGTCACAATGTCTCTCTCCATTGCATCATAATGATGAGGAATGGTTTGATGAGATTAATGTAGAAACAAAGGGCATAGCCGTAGAAGAACCATTGCATTAGAATGATAATGTGGACATATAAGAAGTATTGAATCAAATTGGCAAGGACCAATTTGTTGGGATTAATCTAAAAACAAGGGAAATAAATGCAAAGGAATAGGAAGGGCATGAGAGTTCTCTTTCCCTTGTTGCTCGATATGGTGAGGAAAATTTGATGATGATTAAACGTGTAGAGCCAGAATAACTCAAAGACAAATAATTTCTTAATCAAGGGGATCAAGAGGCTAAAATAGAGGTTGAAACAAGGGTTGAAAGAAAGGATGAAATGGAGGCTAAAGAAGAGTTTGAGGAAAATGAAATCCTCCTAAATCAAATTAAGGACTTGCAAGGTTCAATTGAAAGGTTAAAGGAGGAAAAACAAGAGTTGTAGGGTCAACTTCAATAGGTCAATTCTACTTCTTAATTTCAGGAAAAATAAATTCAAAGATAGAAAGTGGAGTTGTAATAGGAAACTATTTCTAGAGAAGAATATATGCTCATCCAAGATCATGAGGTGTAAATGGAGGAATTGAGACAACATTGGTCCTAGGAAATCTCCAACACCATCTAGCAATTGATTGGGTTATCTTGGTTTGTGATTTCCTTCTTTGCACGTGGACATGCAAAACCTTAAGCTTGGGGGAAATGATGGGGGTTAAAGATTCCTATTATTTTTACCATTTTCTTACCATTATCATTTTCCCTTTTTGTCCTCCTATCATTTTTAGTCATAGGAAGTATAAATATTTAATAAAATGTGATAGAAAATTAAAACAATTGGAAAAATCCAAATATCTATCAAATTGCAAACTAATTTGTGGAGTAAATGGTCAGAGATAATCAGGAGGTGTTAGAATTGTAAGAGAGGGGGACCAACCACATTCAAGGCCTCAAGTCATGGAGATCTAAGAGTGGAAGGATTCCCTAACTTAGCGTAGCTTAAAGGGGTGTTAGGAGATGTAGGATGAGAATGATGAGGACTATAAGGTCCTTCAGTCACTCTGTAGACCTAAAACTAGGAATGAGGCTAAGCAAGCTAGTTTTCAATTTCAACACTATGCCTCAGGTAGCTCTCTGCCTGCAGATGAAAGCATGGTTCAGGGATGACAGCATGGTGCCCTAGCGTCTCTCAGGTGTGTTGGCATCCGTACGACTAGAGGACCAAAACGACAAGGTTGAACACTAGAAAATAGACTAACGGCCTAGCTAATTACTTCCAAAGTGCCAAAACAAAGCTATGAAGTAGGAAAGATATGCACGAATATGATAAAGTAAATATACAAGAGTTAGGGTGGTAAGAATGATCTCACAAAGGTACTTGTTCACTAGCTAGCTCCAAGAAGCACATCCACTTCCACACAAAGAAGAGGGAAATTGTTGGGTGGTTGTATGGGGGCCTGCCTATGTTAGACCCTCATTTTAGTGTTTCCACCTCCACAGATAGCCAAGTTTGCAATAATGGAGAAATATATGATAAAGAAGGAATAAAGTAAAGAACACAAAAGTACTACCAAATAGTAATGTGCTACTTAACCAAATTGTAGAGGAGAGGAGTAGAAAGCTTACCACCTCCACCAAGAGCTCACTAACTAATGGAGGAGAAAATGAGAGGACTCAAGCCCCTGTTGCAATGGTGTTGGTTCCACACTTGCTCTATGGAGTTGATGGAGTAGTGTTGTTGTTGTTGTTGCTAGGGAGTGCAAAGTACTGCTTGAGAGTGATGGATGCAAGAAAAGCTATGTAGAATGCTTAGAGAATGGATTGGAGAGTGTGCTAAATGATGTAAACAAATGAAAATCATGTAGAAGGAGTGAATTTGAAGGAGAGAATGAAGAAAACAGCCATATTTGGGTCAGTTAGTCGAAGGGGGTGTTACAAATCAACCTCCAATGGGAAGTGTAATGCCTCTACAGGCTCCAAATGTAGGAATCTGTCAGGGACGTAAGCGCACCGCGTGGAAATCTATGTGTCGCACAGGCGTCCCTGACAGTTATTCCTCTATTGACACACAAAATAGACACCAAGTGGAATGAAGGCAATAGGCTTATGTGGAATTTAGCCTTCGAATTTGGTTTTCTAAAGTGAGGAAGGGTAAAAGGGGAATTTGCATAAGGGGTGCAAATTTTCTCCTATATGTGTTTCCCCCACTTTAGCGAGCATGAATACTAATGAGTGCTTTAGTAAAGTAGATCAAAGAAGTAGTAGATTTAGAAGTGTATACCTAAATCGTTAAGGAAGCATATCGCGATTTTGAAAACTTGAGTGCAAGACAAGTAAAGGACTTCATAGCCCCACAGAACTATGAAGCTAAAGAATGAAAGCATCTTATAGGCCTGCAGACCTATAAGGAAGCAACCCCCAAGATCTCTCACATGAAGGAAACCCTAGAAAGAAATCACCTCATAGGCCCATAGACCTGTAAGGAAGGTGTCCCCCAAGATCTCTCACATGGAGGATACCCAAAAAAACACCTTATAGACCCGCAGACCTACAAGGAAGCATCTTCCAAGATCTCTCACATGGAGGAAGCTAATAAAGAACCCTATAGACTTGAAAACCTACAAGGAAGGTGTCCTTCAAGATCTCTCACATGAAGGAAACCCAAGAAAAAGCACCCTACAGACCTGTAGACCTACAAGGGAGCCACCCCTAAGATCTCTTGCATGTAGGAAGCTCAAAGGAAGTGCCCTACAGGCCCACAGACTTGCAGGGAGGTATCCCCCAAGATCTCTCACATGGAGGAAACCCAAGGAAAGTGGACTCCATAGAGTCAAAAAGTGGCTTCACAGGTGCACCCATAAAGCAACATGTTTACCCGTAGATAGAACATGTCAAAAAGAAGCCACGCAGGCAAGTAAGCAAACAATCGCATAGACCATCAATGAGTTGGAAGAATTTCAAAGGGCTCCCTCGGGAACCCTGGTGTGAAGAAGGGGTCCACTCAAAGGACGTGTTGTTTGAAAGCAGGTGTTTTCTTTCTTGAATTGATTCATCATCAAGGAATCATTTTGAAAGATGTTCACTTTATTAAGGAATTTGAAAGGAAGAATATGCCCCCATGCAAGGGGAGATCAAAGATGTTCCCACTTGAGAGGAAGGTTTTCAACTTCTTTCTTTACGAACCTATGATGAAGGAAACATGTTCCATTAGGGTTTCAAGTCAAGAATGCAATCCTTGAAAAGGAGTTTGTGAATATTCTTGAGAAAAGATTTGTTGGAAACAAATGCATTTTCTGAAAATAAAAATGTTGAAGTGGTGTTGTCACACATAAGAGGTACAACTCAAGCAAAGAAGAGAGAAATATTTAAAGGAAAATAAAAAGAGAAAATATAACACAAACAAAGGGCACAGGGGTAGCCTAGTATTTTGGGGTTAGAACTGCTCATAAATATATATATATATAATGTATAATAATAGTATATAAAATGAACTATCATCAACCCCTTACTATATCAGACCATGTGAAGAATGCATGAGAAGACAAATTAAAAATTAAAAAGTTGGGTCAACATGGAAGGGAAGCCTAAATGCACCCAACGCTTTGCATCATCCCCAATTTATCAAAAATCAAGTCACAAACATGGAAGAATGATGATACAAATAGAAGAAGGTTTAAGACACAAGAACCACACCTATATCCAAGAAACAATAGGGGTGACGAGGGTCATCCAGGAACACATAGCACAATCACAAGGTAACACATCACAACACACACACACATCTAATCTAAAGATAAAGAAGGGGCCTCCCCCTAACACTGATCGACCAAGAGATCATCTACTTCCCACTCTAGATCATTGTAGGGGGATGAAGGATGAGCTTGCAGTGGTGGAATGTTAAGAGGATGAGAATCTAACCCTCCTGAAACAAGGGCTAAACAAGAGGGGCCCACAAGGTCCTCTCCACCAAGCTCTTGTGGAGCTAAGGTCAACAATTTTGCAAAGATCTTCGAAAAGGTTGGAACCTCGTCCAAAGATTTAAACATGCACTTCATAGGAGTGCCATGTTTTACCTCAATGGATGGAGAAGGTTGCACCTAAGATTCACCTCTAGGCTCATTAAGTGATTCGGGAGCAGTGACGAACTCAAGAGAAGCTGGGACTAGTTCTATCACTAGGACATAACAAGTTAGCGCAAGACCACCTTTTAGAGAAGGTGGGATCCTCTTATGTTCTCCATTGTTGGAAGGACCACTCTCTACCTTTTGCTTCGTCAAAGGAGGAAAAATCCCCACAAACAAGGCAAGAAGTGTGGAGGAAGAGGAGGAAAGAACCACAGTAGATACGACCAAGGTGTTCATCATATCTACGGGTTTTAGGAAAGGCGGGATATCTAGAATGGACATCAACAAAGGTGGCTCCATTGAAGGAGTGATGAATACCTGCATCTTTTTTGGGTTAGGTGCATTCACACTCGTAATGGAACCTGAAAGCGATACAGATCTATTTTGAATGGAAGTAAAGGGGAGGAGAGAAGAGGATGCAACGAGAGGCCTTGATACAAGGGTAGTCGTCTCCTCTTCCTTCCTCTACAAGGTGGCTTGCTCAACCATGAGAGCCTTTCACCAGTGCTTACACTCGTGCACAAGGTATTTTTTGTGACTCTTTGAACTGGAGGCCGAGGGTTGTGAAGGAACAAAAGGTTCTTGCTCAACCATTGGAGTTTCCACTATAGTTGTTTCCGACAGAGTAACGGACTCCTGAATGTGAGTACGAGGAATAGGTTGAGAAGCAATAGGGGGAGTCGGCTCAAGTGCTTCGACAACAGGCCTCTTCTCATTCATTGCTTTTGGAGCAAGAGTAGTAGGAGGCCATAGAGGTTGAGACAAAGAGGACTCTCCACAAGAGCCTTTCTTCCTGTTATACTAAACGAGCCTAGGCTCCATAGGAAAAATAGGAAGCTCAAATGTGGGACACTTGGGATTTCACCAAGAGGGCACCGCAGGATTCTCTCACAAATGTGAAACAAGATCTGATGGCACCTCAACAGGGTGAGAGGAAGCATCAGACTGAATAGCAGAAGAGGAAGAAGGAGGATTTTGGGACCACTTCTCTTCTTCCCTCCTACATGCTTTAGAGGCATCACTATCAACTTTTAGACAAGCCCTATGTGAAACAGCATAAGGCAACGAAGGGTATCTAACTTTTGGCCTTAGGAACCCTTTCTTATAATTCTAATACATTTGGTGTAGGAGGTCCATCCTAGGCAGGAGAGAACCAACGAGCGTAGGCCAAGAGTAATCCAAGGAGTAGCTACCATGAGCAACCAGTGGTTTATAACCAATGTCATGAATCAAATGCACGAAACCCTTTAAACATTTATGCATGAACGAGGGTACCACATTCATAGCCACTAGCCAAGGGATACCCAACTTCACTCTAAAGAGTTTGGATCCAGGGATTATATTGAATAGAAGCTTCATAGATTTAGGTCCAACCAAAACTGATAGGACAATACTACCCAAAGGGGGCACGAAAAGTCTGGCATGTGTGCGGATGGTGCTTGTAGGTGTATTGTACCCATATTTATGTAAAAAGTTGATTAGCATGATCTCCTTCGTTATAATGTTTATTTGAGATGTTGGATCAATGAGAACACCTGCTATGACGTTTCTGTTGATTTGCGCAAGGATGTAGAGAGGAGATGGTTCCCTATTAAAACCCATCAAAAGGTCCTATGAAATGAAGGTTATACCAGTAGCACTATCTATGGGTTGGGAAAAGGGGATAGGTTGATGTAGGAAAGAGGCCATTACACACACTAGACTATACTTTCACAGAGTCCCTAAAGGTTAAAGGATAAGACGGTGACCCAATTAAGGTTTCGTTATGCAGCACCTTTGGAACCTTCCAACTACACCTACTAGGGGTTGCAGGTTGGGTTGTATGGAAAAATCCTCACAACACTTACACTTACAACACTCCTAGGATACGAGGAAATGAACTTTTAGTATCACAAAACGAAACCAAAATGGTTCACGTTGGGTTCACCAAAAATGAAAGAGAGGGGGACCAACCACATTCAAGGCCCCAGGTCATGGAGAGCCAAGACCAGAAGGCTACTCTAACTTACCTCAACTTAAAGGGGTGTTAGGAGATGTGGGACAAGAATGATGAGGGCTATAAGGTTCTTCAGTCACTTTGCAAACCCGAAACTAGGAATGGGGCTAAGCGAGCCAATTTTTAGGTTCAATATTGTGCCTCAGGTAGCTCTCTACCCAAGGATGAAAGCATGGTTCCAAGATGACAACACGACGCACTGGCATCTCTCAAGTGTGCTGGCATATGTATGACCAAAGGACCAAAAATACAAGGTTGAACATTATAAAATGGACTAACGGCCTAGCTAATTACTTCCAAAGGACCAAAACAAAGCTATGAAGTAGGCAAGATATGCATGAATATGATAAAGTAAATATACAAGAGTTAGGGTGGCAAGAATGATCTCACAAAGGTACTCGTTCGCTAGCTAGCTCCAAGAAGCATGTCCGCCTGCACATAAAGAAGAGGGAAATTTTTGGGTGGCTGTATAGGGGCCTTCCTCAGTGAGACCCCTGTTTTGGTGTTTCCACCTCCAAGGACAACCAAGTTTGCAACAATTGAGAAATATATGATAAAGAAGGAAATAAAGTAAAGAACACAAAATCACTACCAAATAGTAATGTTCTACTCAACCAAATCGTAGAGGAGAGGAGTAGAAAGCTTACCACCTCCACCAAGAGCTAACTAGCTAATGGAGGAGAAAATGAGAGGACTCAAGCCCCTGCTGCAATGGTGTTGGTTCCACACTTGCTCTACAGAGTTGATGGAGTGTCGTTGCTACTGCTAAGGAGTACAAAGTGTTGCTTGAGAGTGATGGATGTAAGAAAAGTTGTGTAGAATGCTTAGAGAATGGCTTGGAGAGTATGCTAAAGGATGTAAAGAGATGAAAAGCAATTAGGAGTGAATTTGAAGGAGAGAATGAAGAAAACGACCATATTCAGGTCGGTTAGTTGAAGGGGACATTACAAATTGACCTCCAATAGGAAGTGTAACACCTCTATAGGCTCCAAACACAAGAATTTGATAGGGATGTAAGCGCGCCGCATGGACATCTATGTGTCGCGCAGGCATCCCCGACCGTTATTCCTCTGCCGACAAACAAAACAAATGACAAGTGGAATGAAGGAAGTGGGATTATGTGTAATTTAGCTTTCGAATTTGGTTTTCTAAAGTGAGGAAGGGTAAAAGGGGAATTTGCATAAGGGGTGAAAATTCTCTCCTATACAAGAATAGATTGAGAGCATGGATAGAAGGAAAGGTGAGGAGATGCTGAGTCTATTTTAGTTTAATCGGTTCATAACTATTTTTGAAATGATATTTTTTAAAACTATTGTGGCCAATGGCCATCGTTTGTTTTGTATTGAACTTATTTGGTTTGTTGGCCATCAGCCACAAACAAACCATAACAACTCTTATCGATGCCCATCTAGTATAAATATGTGCAATCCAAAGACTTAAGATATAGATTTTTAATATAAAAGTTAGATTATTGTTTTTGAATTGATATATTCTAGAAATTTTTTGCATGTGTGAGTAATTTGAAGTAGAACCACGTTCATATTTTATCACCAGTCGATCAAGGAGGCATGAACCACTTTTTTCATGGCTTGGTGACTTTTTCTAGTTAAGTTTCAATGTGGTAAATGTGTTTGTTATTTGATTTCTAGTATTTCCTTTTAACAGTTATTAAATGCTTATCATTTTTTGGTTTTTAATTTGATTGCGATTTGATTTAAAAGACAACTTCTTTCAATCATCTGCTAATGTGCTTATTCATAGTTCAAGAATTAAAGTTCTAATTGTTAATGCAAAAATTTATAAAGTTGTTTCTATCGCTGCACTTTCTGTGATAATTTTTTTTATAGTAGTTCCTAGCGTAATTCTTGGCGTAGTTTCTATCAAGAAATAGAAACAACATAATTAAACTAAATTTTTTATTAGAAGTTTAATGTGTGAATTAGTTGCATTCATCCCCACTCAGTTCATTATTTTTAGCCCTTAGGTAAACTATCGCAACACCTTTCACAAGTCTACGATTCCCGAATTGACATTTAGGAACAAACGAAGGAAAACAACACAACATTCCCAAGGATTGATCTATCCACAATTGTCAATCTAATAAGAGTCATAGGAGCAATTTATCTCTATTTATTAGTCCACATTTTTTTCCAATCAATGAAGATTATACCATTGGTGACAAAAGCAAAGGTGTATTGATTCTATGGCTAAAGAACATGTAAATCTATGTTTACTTTCAAAAGTTGAACCTAAAACAGTGATTGAAGTATGCAAAGATGAATATTGGATCAAGGATATGGAAGAAGAACTAATGCAAATTGAGAAGAATCGGACTTGGGAACTTGTCCCAAGACCAACAAACAAGAATGTGATTGGAACTAAGTGGGTATTCTAAAAAAACCTAAATGAGAATGGAGAAGTGGTAAGAAACAAGGTCAGACTTGCATGTAAGGGCTACTCACAAGTAGAAGTTATAGATTTTGAGGAGATATTTGCTTCAATGGAAAAAATGGAAGTTATCAGGATGTTTTTGGATTTTGCAGCACACAAATATTTCAAAGTTTCTCAAATGGATGCGAAGTCTACATTCTTGAATGGTGAATTAAAAGAAGTATACATTGAACAACCGGAAGGATTTCAATTATCAGACAATTCAGATATGGTTTGTATATTGAAAAATACATTATATGGATTGAAGCAAGCTCCTAGAGCTTGGTATGCAAGGTTGGATAGGTACTTGATACAATAAGGATTCAATAAAGGTATTGTTATCAATAGTTTTGCACCCTGCTAAATGCAATATTCAGCAAACTACTGAAACATGGAAACCTCTTTCAGATGTGGGTGATCTGCATGAAAGAGGAATCTCCAGAGTGAGCTGGTTCTCTGAATAATAAATCCTATTCTAAGTGGCTTTTCAGGAAAAAGGATAGAAGGATAAACTGGATTTAAAATCTAAAACTGAAATTCTATCATTCTAAAAATATGAATCAACTATAGGAAGACCCTGATAATAACTCACTCTCACCAACCCTTTTAAAATTAAAATCTCACAATCTCACAACACATGCAGTTCAATCAGTGATTTATGCAAAGGTTAAATTAACACAAGGCGTAACCTGAACTAGCATGCACTCCTACAAATCACTTGACAATAGCAAGAAAAGAAAAGGATTCAACATATTTGAATCATAAGACAAATAAAATTGCTATTCCAAGTCATGAAAAAGAAATGAGAAAGGAAAAGCTTTGCTATTTTATTGAATGATGGAGTGGAACTTCTCAGAATTTGAGCACCATCAGTTTACAAGCTCCCCAAAATGTGTCAGGGCAAGAAACTCTCATTTGAACTGCTGAGAATGGAGTGCTGAAAATACTAAGTCTTTGAAAAGAACTCTCAAGAAAACCCTAATCCGAGCTCAGAAAAAAGCTCAAGGAAAAAAGGCCTCAAACAATCTCAAAAACCGCTTTAAAAGCAGAAAAAGCACAATGCTTCTATGATCATATAATTGAGCCTCTAAAAATAGGCTAATTTTGCTTTAAAAGCTCAAAAAAAAACCTTATCTCTCCAAGACAAGTCTCAAATCCGACCAAGAGGAAAAGTCAGTCAAAGATCTACTAAAATAGCAAGAAAACATAAAGCGATTTATAGAATATCGCTTTCATGATTCTGCTTTACAAGATGCAGATTTTTACAATTTGTCTATTTTTGCAATTCAAAGATTGAAAATCTTTTGCAAAAAGAAAATCACCTTATTTCTTCATTACAACATTCTGATTTTCTCAAAAAATCATTAAAATATTAATACATATCAATTATCCCTTCAGCTCCATAATTGATTTCTTCAAAATCAATCAAAAATAAAAAAACCTAAAGAAAAATTGACCCTCAGTCATAGGGCATCGTAACCTAATCTTAATCACAAGATAATCATCAATTTTATCATTTTTCACCATATAATATTTCACCAAGGTATGGGAAATAACCTCCAAGAGCTAATCCGTAAACCAACTTAGGAATCTGAAATTCGGCCCCCAAACATATAGCATTAAACTCATACTTCAATAAAGACATAAGGCATAAGTTATAATTTCGACCTCCATTTGATATTCTCCACATGCCTTGAATGAACATTCTAGATGATGATGTTCAAATTAGGGTTCGGTCAAAACAGAATCGAACCCTAATTATCACTCATTTTCACACTCTCCACTTGCAAGAAAGAACTCTGTTGCCGCCATGACTCTGTCAAGTTCGAGCTCAAAAATGCATAAGGAACTATTCCACATTCACCAATGGTCTGAAAACTTCAGTGGGTAAGACTTGTGCTATTTGTATTGAAGTTTTGTCACTTTCTATTGAACACCAAAAGGGATAAGGCCGCGGCCTGTTAAGAGCTTACTCTCTGATTTTCTCTTACCTTTGCTTCTCCATGCCGTTATGAGCTCGAGCTCGATTGGAGACTATAAGAGAGGGCTTCACGGGTTTTGCTTTCACTTTCTGTGCACAAGGTGAGCTGTGTGTTCTTAGACTTTATAGCTTCATATTTCTTGCTCATTTCGGCCTCAAAGCCGTGGCTAACACACTCTAATACTTCCATTTTTATATCCTTCTGTATTTCACCTACTATTGTGTGAGCTCGACCCTCCTGTGAGAGCTCGAATCTCGGCCTCAAGATACTTAACCTCAGCACGGAACTGGTAACTCTACTTTTCCAGCACTTGTCCACTAGAGACTTTAAAAAAGACTCTTCTTTGCTCATAAATTTCTGGCCATATTCAGGCCGCGCCAAATATGCATTGTAGGAAGCATTTTTTATGGATTTCGGGCTCGACCCAGAATAGAAAATTACCATTAAGTCAATTTAAAAGCATTTCTATTTGTGGGTATCATAGAAAGTTGAATAAAGTTGTATCTTCTTCCCTCTGCATTTAGACCCAACATCAGAGAACTTGCATTTGATGTATATTCCTTCTATTCAATTCCATACTTCACATGGTTATCTTTGTAATTGATTTTTATGTGTTTTGATACTACACTGAAAGTGGGTCTTTGAGATTATTAAAGAAAATTGCATTTTCTTCTCTTCTAAAGCTCGACCTAGCACAAAAATCTTCATATTTGTATTTTACTATTGTTTATGTGAAACCCATATGGGCATCATAGATTATCATATTTCCTACATTTTGAAAACAAACCCACAGGTGGGTATTTGATATTTTTGAAGAGAACTGTATTTTCGTCTTTGTTTAATCTTAGAACTGAAAGCAATTGCAAGAGTTAACAAAATCTGTGTATTCGCTTGAACTCGACCCATCATTTATTACATGTAGTCTTTGCATTTCGGCACGAGCACTCATATGGGAATACCACATTTCAAAGAACAATCTATGCATTTTCTACTAGAGTTTGATTCACAATAACTTCATATGCACTTAAATTTCAGAAAAGACAATCACATTATTAGTTGTAACAGGAAACTCCATATTGGCATTTGATATTTGAAGAAAAGATGCTCATTTTTGTATCTTTCATTACTCTGTTTGTCATCTCCACATGGACTCGAGCTAAAATAAACAATGATTTATTTTCAACTTCTAGAATAAAACAATATCGTGAGTATTGAAAATTCTCAAAGCCAAAATCATGCACTCTTATTTTCTGACAGAACTCTACCTCCCATATTTGCTTGAAATGGTGATAAAACTGTATATTTGCTTGCATTTATTCTTAAGGATTTGACTCAAATAATCAGTGATGTTTTACTTTCACTTCCGTAACAAAAAGATGCCTTGAACATTTGTCTTTACTTTAAACCTCCTTAGCATTCTATTCATCTAAAAAAAAAAACAACTCATTGCATCATTGTTGCTTGTTTTAATATGCCTTCAGAAATATAAAAGAACATGATGGGAACAACAAGAATCTGTGTGCTTGTTCATACTCATTTGACTCATATACCCAGTTTTCCATTTTGGCATTTCTGTAACTTTCTTTGATAGTTATAACACCTGAGCTCAATTCACAGAACTGTCCTTGACATGGAGTTGTAAACTATCCTTAAAAAGAACATCCAATACACATTCTGAGAATAATCTCTAGGTACTAAGAATCTTGACAGAAAAAATGTTCATTTGTTATTTCTGTTGAAAGTCAGTATGACTCTCCATGATGTCCACAAGATTCTGAAAGATCTGTCTTGAATTTAAAATCTCATATGTGCATTAAGCTTGAAATTGAACATTCCATTATGGTCCCCAACTGTATTCTATTGCTCATCTTGTAGATATGACAGAACCTTTACCTTACTACTCTGACAAGACCTTGACTGAGTAATCTGAAAATGATCAAAATCTTGCATATTTGTTATATTTAATTCATGGCTTGACCTATCACAAGTGATATCTTACTTTGACACTTGTAACTCACTGAAAACAAAATGGATGTGTATCACATTTGATTGTTTTCCTCCACTAATCATTGATACACGATCCCGTTTGAGGCACCATCCCATCCAAAATGAGTTCATTGTCCTTGCTGTAACTTCTAATAACCAGTACTCAATATTTAAGTATTGTATCACTGATGCTCATTACTGTGTCCAACTACTCCCTTGAGATAGAACTTGTCATAGTTAAGATCTCAAATCACAATTGATCCAAAGTGAACTCCTTCTTTTCCTCTTTTAGCACCTATGTAGGGCTTTAGCTAAAACATTGAGCTAAAAATGGACTGTACCTAGTCTTTTGTTCTCAAGCATAACTGACACCTCACAAACTTCCTAGAAAGACAAAGCTTACTCTTTCTTTAATATTCTAGAATGATCACTTTATTATTTCAATCCATAATGCATTATGTACTTACTAATCAACTGGAACTAGGGACTTATCTGTCTTTTGAATTCTTGAGCAACACGGTACCCTTCATGCATTTTTATATCTCACAGCACAAACTGCTCTTAAAATCTATTCTCTTGACAATGAAAATTAAATCAAACCATTAAGGCATAATGTATTCATGTTCACTATCCGAGAAAGAATTGATGAATTGAAACTTACATGACATTTGATTACAATCAGCACAGAAAATGAAGTTATTCAGCAATTTCTGATGTAAATGTACTCAGTTAAATTCCTTAAGTGACTAAACTCATTGTTCACCTGTAGCCTTCAGAAAGAAAACCTGATCGTTATGAATGCACAGTTGGTTTCGTTACTTGGTGGATTCTCTTGTTTTACTCTCTCAGTTGTTCTCATTTCATTTGATGAATATAACAAGGTATCTTTAAAAAAAATCAGCCCATTTAATGAATAGGGCAGCATGCCGAGCTCTACCCTTGTGGGAGCCCATTTTACTCCACATGCTTGGTCTTCGAATAATGTTTCAGCTTCATGACTTTACCTATACCTGCACAAGGAAACAAACAATGTTAGCATAAAAATGAAACACGATGATTATGATGTTGTTATTTCTCCTTCAGCTCACTTCTTTCATACTGCACTTGATTGATTGTTTCAATGCATTGCTAATAGTATGTTGTAATATTTTAGGTGCATCATATAAGTTATACCATAGTCAGAGCCACTGACACCCCTCTTTTCCTCCTATTACAGGTCGACGAAGCTCGAGAAGGAAAGGTGCACCATTCGGCATCGAACGTCGATAATCAAGCAATGATGACTATGTCGTTGCTTATGTGTTTTCCTTTCTGCATCTTCGGTAGTGCAATGTGTTATAGAAATGCATTGTAACAGTTACAGTTATATCCACGGCTTGTGTGGATCTTTGATTTCAATTTTTCTTTTCAATTGAAAAGAAAATGCATTTTCATGCAATGTTGTAATATCAATCTGATTGTGAAATCAAATGAGCCCCTGTAAAAAATATGAGTTCTTTATTAAATGAATAAAAGCATCTGAAATTCTACTTTGCTCATGTACTCAATTCTGTATTTCTTTTTAAAACTGCAACATCTGAAAACCACTCTAAAACTCCATAACTTCACTAAAATGCATAATTGTTACTTAATGCAAAAAGTAATGCGAAACAGCATTTAAAATCCAATCTGCAATTCCACTTTATGGAAAATAGCAATCAACCAGCTCCTCCATTTGAGCTGAGGAAAAAAATATGTAACAAGTACCACAATTAGTAATCTTTATTTCAAAGTTGAAAAAGATCAAATATTGATTGTGGTTTTGTATGTTGATGATATAATTTTTGGAGGAAATGAAGCTATGTGCAAGAGATTTGTAGAAGAGATGTGGAAAGAGTTTGAGATGTCTATGTTTGGGGAGATGAATTTCTTCCTTGGACTTCAAATTAATTAGATAGAGAAAGGTATATTCATTTTACAATCAAAGTATGTCAAGGAAATGTTGAAGAAGTTTGGAATGGAAGATTCTAAACCCGTATGTACTCCTATGGTTACTGGTTACAATCTAAGTAAGAATGATGAATCTCCTAAGGCTAATCAAAGAAAGTATAGATCAATAATTAGAGGAATGCTATATCTAACTATTACTAGACCGAATATCATGCATGTAGTTTGTCTTGTGGCTAAATTTCAAGAAGATTCTAGAGAGTCACATGTTGTAGTAGTGAAAAGGATATTTCGATAGTTGAAGGGCACTTTGGAACATGGCTTGTGCTATCCAAAGGATTTCTCTTTGAGTGCTTACATAGATGTTGATTGGGTAGGATGTGTTGATGATAGGAAAATTACAAGTGGCAGTGCATTCTTTCTTGGATGCAGATTGATGTCTTGGTTGAGAAAGAAGCAAGATTTAGTATCTTTATCTACTGTAGAGGCAAAATTGTTGAAAATGGAGGTAATTATGTAGCTTAATACTTTGTAAAAATATTTTAGTTGTAGATCTAATTAAGTATTCTTTGTTACAAATTCTTTGTAGATGATTATCTGCTTAGATTCATTTTACCATTTGTAGAAGTAGACAGAAGATTGTAGAATAATAATACTAGAAGAAAGAAGTTACACAACATATACCATGGAGAAACCCTTTCGGGAAAAAACTCCACCAAGAATCAATGTATTATTTAATCTCAGAATAAGATTACAATAATTCCAATCCTTGCTTGAGATGCTTATTTTTCCTTCAACAATTCTTCTTCACAACTTGCAATAAAATCTGATTAACTCTCTTCAACTTGTTGCAATATATAGACAATAATGAGCCTTATAAACTCCAAAGAGTTTACAATTACAAAGCACAATGCTTATCTCACAAAACCCACGCCTATTCTTTGCAAGTAGAGTTCTACCATGAAGAACAATGTCAAAACAAGTGCTTCATCCATTTGGGCATCCCAAACTGAAGTCATAACTCAATGTTGATTCTGAAGATATCTTTGAAGCTTATCCTCAAATTTGGAAACCAAGAATGGGCCCACTTAACTCAACCTTATAAAATATCTTATCATGCAAAAGTGTTAACTCCAAGATGCCAACTTGGGCACCCAAGGTGGGTCCAAGTCAATCTCTATTAACTGAAACATATCTCTCCACCATTCATGCAAATATCATGCATGATTGATCATCCCCACTTAACTGAATGTGTCACCTATTATCTATCATGCAACTCAAGTCACTAGTCATGCATTCCAAGTCAATTGAAGTCAACTAGAATTCAACTAAAACTAACTACATGCAACTGAAGATAACTGAACCATAACTAAACTGAATTGAACTGAACTGAATTGAATTGAACTGATACTAAACTGAACTAATACTAAACTGAACTAAACTGAACTAAACTAATATGAACTAAACTAAATTGAACTCCATGCATGTAAACATCAATCCCTAACTTCTAGGATCTTTACATGCATTACTAAAGTGTTATCTTTTCTCCAAATAGTTAACTTAACTCAAGGTGGGTTCCATCTTCCATGTGGGTGCCCCATGTGCTCCTATTTTGTAGGAGCTCTTCATGGGCATCCCCACATGTTCCTATCATTTAGAATTAATTAAAAATGTCAATTAACATGTTCATTTCTATTGAATTTAATCTCTTTCTAATCCTAGTGTTGGGGAAAAATTTCTAAGAACTTAGGAGATACATGAAATAATGTTTAGGATTGCAATTAAATGGCATCCTATTCCCAACAAAAATAAATTGCAATAGTATCTTGTTGCACATAGGTGTTTTGTATGAAGCAAACCTTGAAGGATATCAGAGTTGTATATGATGAACTAATCTTTATCTTTTGTGACAATAAAAGTGCCATTAATATTTCAAAGAATTTGGTGATGCACTCAAGGAAAAAACATATCTCAATCCAGAATCACTTTTTGAGAGAGAAGGTTGTAGAGAATGAAGTGAAGCTTGAATATGTGCCTACAAAGGGTCAAGTTGCTAATATATTCACTAAGTCTCTTCCTAAGGATACTTTTGAGTATCTATGGGATAAGTTAGGGGTTATTTCACCTCCTTATTTAAACTAAATGCATAAGGATATGCATCAATCTGGTGCATTTCAAGCAGTCATTTTTTTAGTGGCTAATATTCACCAATTGGCTAAAATTTGAAATTTGGGAATCCAAAATTGGCTAATAGTTTGAGCTATAATGTGACTTGAATCACCATTTTTTACAATTTTTTGTTATTTTCTTATTTAAATCATCAAAAAAAATATTTTAATAAAAAATTCAACTCAAAAATTTTCCACAACATTCGATATATGTTTAGAATAGATTCGCCTAAATTTTATAAATTATAGTAGAAATTTATATTAATTTGCTAATAGTATATCATAATTATTAGTTGCTTTAGGACCATATTCATAATCTTTAGTTTCCACCATTGATTTATAATATAATCTAATGGCCCTTGTTCTGTTCCACGAGGTAAAATGTACCCACGATTTGTAACGCTCATAGGGCCCACAATTTTGTGTCTCATGAGCAATATAGATTGTGGGTACATTTTACCTTGTAGAGTACAACAAGGGTTGTTAGATAAATGATCTAAAAGTAATTTTGAGCCCCATGAGAATTAGAGATCATGGGTACATTTTACCTTGCAAAATTCAATGAGGGATATTATATTATATTTTAAAATAATGGTGGAAAGTAAATATTATAGTCTACCCCTTAAACCCATCAATAATTTCCACTTTTGGTCCCCTACTTTTCCATGAGAATTATTTTTAGATTGGATGGGTTCATCATCATAATTAATGCATTTTCCTATTATTTTTCAAGATTCACCAAAAAAAATTATAAAATTTTCGTGATGTAAAAAAAATTGCCAATAAAATTTATATTTTTTTCAAAAAAAGGAAAGATTTACCAATAGAAATTAATATTTTTTCCTAAAAAAGTGAAAGATTTACCAAGATTTTATATCTTTTTTTGAGGGGGGTTTCTTAAAGTTATCACTAATTTCAAGATTCATTCCTTGTTTTGAATTGATGTTTGAGGCTACCTCTCTAGGGGAGTAGGTAGTACTTGGTTGGTTGTTACAATCAAGGGGAGTTAGTGCTAGTGCAAGTTGATGTTGTCCTTTATTGCTATTTGGTAGTGTTTTTTGTGTGCTCCTAAGGGGAAGTGTGCTCCTAAGGGGGAGTATGCAAAGTAGTAAAGAGAGAAAATATGTATGTTCGATGTCAAAGGGGGAAAGAGATGCAAATGTGTTGCCCTTTTCTATTGATGTCAAAGGGGGAGAGCAAGCAATATGAAAAATGATCAATTGAAAAAGGGGGAGAGAGGAAGTAATTTGAAAAGGATCAGTTAAGAGAGAGAAGTTGGTATGGAGCAATATGCTGGTGATCAGAGTTGTTATGTTTGTGGTTGATGGTTTTTCACATCATGTGTTTCCATCAATGACAAAGAGGGACATTATTGTAAGTATGTGTATTTGGTGTTGTCATTGATGTCAACAAGCTTATGTTTATGTTGTCATTGATGATTGGTTGTTTTGTTTCTTTGATTAGTTTCATAATGTTGTCATTAGTAAGTGCTATTGATGTCAACCTCTAGTGTTGCTTTGATAAGATTTTGTTTATGGATGTATAGTTGAGTTGTAGTGTTGCAGTTGGCTTAGTGATGATGAGGAAGTGTTGAAAATGATGAGTATATGTCTTTGGTGCTTCATTTTCAAGTTATTTTGAGAAAATTTGAATAAAAGAGGAAAACAATGTGTTGCAAAGGTGTTTTGGTATATAGTATGGTGTTCTAGTTTTTCTCCGCATTTTTTCTGTGTTGAAGATATACTTGTGCAATTTGAATATGTTCATTAGAGGTGTTCATAGGTGTTATATCCAAAATGTGTTGTTCTAGATCATTTTGTAGAATAAATTGTGTTCACCAGTTTGTGAATTGTGTTGCAATAATGTCTGGGAGAAATGGTTTTGCTCCGCAGTTTAGTTTTTGGTCTTGCGGTTTTGGAATTGTGTTGATAAGGTTCATATCTACCTTTAGTTGAAGTAGTTAATGGTTTGATGCTCTGCAAGTTTGTTTCTTGAGTTGTAGTGTATGGAAGGTTGTCTAAGTGCACTGGGTGTGTACATTCTTCAAGTGCAAGTTGTTGTGAAGGAATTTGTTGGATTTCAAGGTGTTTGTGGAATATTCTAGATTTTTTTTAATTGTTGTGTGTGGTCTATGAATCATTTTCAGATTTGAGGAAATGTGTACTTAAATGTTAATGGTGTTTACACAGGTTCAACTAAATTTGGGTGTTTACACTAATTATGGATTTGCTTTGGTGATTGTGGAAGCATGGCATGGTGTATATGTATGATTTGGGTCTGAGTTAAGATGTGGTGTGGTTCACTTTCATTCCTTTCCACTGCGGGAATGCTTAGGACCGACCTAATTTGAATTTGCATGGTTGAGGTGCATAGTCAACCTTAGAGAATATTTTAAAGGTTGAAGATGGTATAAATAAGTGTCAAGTTGATGGAGAACTATGTGTGAAGTGCATGGTGTGAGTTGTAGAGTTGTGAAGTACAAATTTATGAAGTGTAGTGTGAGCTTAATGAGTTAGACTACTAGAAGTAGTGAGCAGAAGGTGTCTACAATCTTCAAAGAGGTTGTGAAAGTGTTAATGATGTTGTGGTGGACCTTTTTGTTACATTGAGATGGATTTCTCACTGTAACATTCTTCTTTCTTCTTTTCAGTAATCTGGCAGTGAACCTTTTGCAATGAGCTCTTCTTTTGGATAGTGAGCCTTTTTGTATTCAATGTTCCAATTACTTTATATTGTGAGCTAATCCTCACCATGGTTTTTACCTTCTTGGGTTTTCCACATGTCCTATATGCATGATGTTGATGTGTTTCAGTTTCTATTATTTTCTTTTAAGCTAAATCATTCTAACACATTAAGGGTTAACTAATTGGACGTGGATCTAAATTTTTATGAGGGTTTTTGATGTTTTAATGTACAACTAATTCACCCCCTCATAGTTGTCTTGTGTGCATTCAAAATATTTGGATGAGAGGATGCCTGAATTTATAGATTTTGGAAATGGGGAATGGATGACTAAAATTGGATTGTGAAATCAAGGTTGGAGAATGGTTGAGAGGAATTCCCTATGATCTAGGAGAAGAAGGAGGGTCAAGATGAAGGTAGTTAGAATGTGAATGGATAAGATTAACTTAACAAATTTAGTTAGTAGTTGTGAGCATGGGGGAGATTAGGGACATGTGCACCTAAGAAATCTACAACTTTGGGTTGTGTTGAGAGAATAAGGGGACCATAAAGACAAGTGTTCTTAGGTGCCAAATAATTTGGAATGTGTTGAGAGAATAATGTGAGAACAAGGACAGTTGTTCCTAGGTGGACACATTATTCTTGGAAAGTGGTGAGGGAATATAGACTTCATTTAATAATCATATTTGTAAGGGAATGGAAAATGTAATAAATTAAATAATAATATGATTTAATTTAAGCAATGGAATTTAAGTGAAAGGGATATGTCCTAGGTTAATTAGGATTAGGTGATGGGACATAGGCTTAGGTGATTAAATTAGTTGATTATGTTGCACTATATTGTCATTAGTGTTATCATTGATGTCAACCTCTAGTGTGGTCATGGTAAGAAGGTGTTTGTGGTGTTGAACAAGTGTTATAGATGCAATAGGAACACTTTGCATAAAGAGTGTACAAAGTGAAAAAGGTGCCTTTTGTATTATGCTCCACATTTCTTCATTACTGAAGATGTGCTTGTGTGCTTTGGATGTAATATTTATAAATTTTCAGAGGTCTTATATCCAAAATTTTAGGTTTTGGATCGTGCGATAATAAAAGATGTGTCTGACAATGTCTAGCTTGTGAAGAAGGTTGTCTAGGAGAAATGGAATTGCTCTGCATTTTTGTATGCTAAAGTTTCTTGTCTTGCAGATTTGGGAATGTGCTAATTATGCTTGTATCTATCTTCCCTTGGATGGTTTGGTGTTTAGCTATTCTGCAAGCTTGGTTCATGTGTTGTGGCTCAATGGTAGTTTGACTGGTTGCACAAGATGATAATGTTCTCAATTACATATGATTGCACTAGTTATTTTGAGAATTTTTTCGGTGTTGGAATATTCCATGATGTTGTGTGATGTTTCTACGTGGTTCGTAGGATTTTTATGGACCTAGTGAAGTGTGAATGTGGTTGATTATTAGTGTTAATGATAGTTTAGCCAACTTGGGATGTTAGTGTTATTTACAAATGTGCTTCATGGATTGTGGAAGCTTAGTGTAGCGTGTCGATGTAGATTTAGGTCTTGGTTAACCCTTGGTGTGGTTCACCTTCACTTCTTTACACCATGGAGGTTTTTGGTGCTAACCTATTTGGTGGTTGCAAGTTTGAGGTGTATACATTTCATTGAAGCCGACTTGGAGAAGATTGTTTGAGGTTGTGAAGGATATATATACAAGGTAATTTATTGGAGAATCATGTGGTGTGATGTATGATGTGAAATGATGTGTATGTGATCAAGTGTTGAGATTCGAGTACGAGCATGAACGCCTAAGACTACTAGAAGTGGTGAGAAAAAGGTGTCTACATTTCAGTGCACACATGAAGTTGCTGGAGGTAGTGAGATTAAGGTTACAGATGGTTGTGGTAGATTCTCCTATTGCTTTGAGGTAGATTCTTTGTAATCTCTTTCTATTTGAAAGAAGTGATCTTCCTTAGCAGTGAGCCCTTGATTGTTAGCCTTTCTTTCTTTCTTTTAGATAGTGAGTCCTTTGGGAAGTGAGCCCTTCTGGCAATGAGCCTTTTTTAATTGGTGTCGATATTCATATATATGTGAGTTAATCCTCACCGTGTTTTTTCCCTTATTGGATTTTCCACATAAAATCTAGTGTTCTATTGTGTATCCAGTTGTCATTGTGTTGATGTTTCATTTGTTTACATTCATACTAATGCTTAATAAGGGTTTGGAGATTAATGAGGGTTTGAAGGTTTTAATGCACAACTGATTCACCCCCCTCTCACTTGACTTGTGTGTCTAACAATTGGTGTCAAAGAAGAGGTTCCTTAGAAGAAGCTTAACCGCTTGAGGTAGATCTAGATGACACACAAGAATGGTGTCAAAGTCCCTATGTTTGATGGTAAAAATTATGCTTTATGGAAAGAAAGGATGGAAGACTTTCTTATTTCATTAGGGTTTGGTGTATGGAAGTCAGTTGAAGATGGATATATACTATGCTTGCTACTACTTCAACAAGTGAAGATGATATTAAGGACTATGAGAATAATGGAAAAGCAAGGAATACTATCTTGAGTGGGCTTTCTAATTCAAAACTTGTGAAGGTGATAAGATACAAAACTACTAAAGAGGTATGGGAGAAGTTGAAGAGAATTTATGAAGGTGATGCTAAGGTCAAACAAGCAAAGATGCAAAATTTCAAAGCTAAATTTGAAACCCTAAGGATTTCAAAGGATGAAGATATTGCAGGCTACATGCTCAGGGTGGATAAAATTGTCAATTCCATCAATGGTCTTGGTGGAAAACTAGAGGAAAGTGAAGTTGTGAAAAAGGTATTGAGAACCCTTCCTAAATCTTATAGTGCTAAATTTTCTTCTATTGAGGAAGCTCGTAATTGGGATCAATATTCTAGAGATCAATTGTTTGGTGCATTAACTACTTTTGAATTAAGAGAGTTTGACCAAGATGCTTCAAGGAAATAAACTACTTTTAAAGTTAGCAAGAAAGAGACGAATGATGAATCTGATATGGGTGATCTTGATGAAGTAGAAGCAAATTTGGTAAGAATCTATTGAAAACGAGCACTGAAAATATAGAGGTAAGTTACCCTTCAAGTGTTTCAATTGTGGTAAGATAGTTCATTATGCTTCAAAATTTCCAGGAAAAGTTTCAAATGACAAACAAAAAGATCATAAAGGAAAATCCTTCAAGAAGATTTATTATGTTAAAGAAGAAAATGGTACATTTGTTGATGATGAATTAGACTATCTAGATGATGGGAGTGATAAATGCTTGTTCGTGGTTTTGAATGTTGGAACTAATTCCACTATCCTTGAAAGATGTGTGAAGGAAATTGCATCAAAAATAGGTCACGATATTGAAGGAACTATGTTGATTGCCTTTCATGCAAGAGATAAGAAAAACTACTAGATAATTGACAACAAATGCTCAAATCATATGATAGGTGATAAGAGTAAGTTTCTTAAACTTGAGAAATATGATGGTGGTTTTATTAAGTTTGGTGCTGGCACATTTGCTAAGATATGTGGAAAAGGCTGAATTAGTTTTGATGGAAAGCATAAGACAAATGATTTTCTTTATATCAAGGGTCTCTGACATAATCTTCTTAGTGTAGAAAAAATGTGTAGTAGAGGATACAATCTAGTGTTTCAAGATGATGGTTGTGAAATCAGAAAAGGAAGCTCTGAAACTCTGGTTGTTGTAGGAATAAGGACAAAAGGAAATTTTTATCATCTCAAAGTTGTTGGTGGTAAGTGCTTTATGTCACAAATGAATGAAAGTTGGCTATAGCATAGAAGAATGTGTCATATAAATTTTCATAGCCTAGTAAAGATCAACTCTACTCGTGCTATGAGACACATACCAAGAATTATAAAGCCTATCAATGCAATTTACAAAGAGTTTTAGGTTGGAAAACAAACAAAGAAGAGGTTCAAAACTAAATAATACTCTACCGCAAGGCCTTTGGAGTTGGTGCATACAGACCTATGTGGACCTACTAGAACAAGAAGTTCTCAAGGTGATAGGTATTTCATGTTGTTGGTAGATGATTATTCTAGAATGACTTGGGTGACCTTTCTCAAAGAAAAATCAGACACTCTAGATAAGTTTAAAGCATTTAAATCTATGGTTGAAAATGAAATGGATTTGAAAATCAAGTGTTTAAGGTATGACAGAGGTGTTGATTTCACATCCAATGAGTTTAACATTTTTGTGAAGATCATGGGATAAAAAGACATTTATCAACTTTGAGGACTCCATAGAAGAAAGGGGAATTGTGGAGAAGAAGAATAAGACAGTTTAGGAGGCTACAAGAACCATGTTGAAGGAAGCAAATCTATCAAATTCCTATTGGAGAGAAGATATTCATACCAAAGTTTGCATTCTTAATAGAGGACAAGCAAGAGTGAATAGTTCAAAGACCCCCTCTAAGCTATGGTATGGAAAAATCCTACTATGGAATTTTTTACGGTGTTTGGAAGTAAATGTTATACAAGAGAGATAAAGAGAACTTAGGAAATTTTTATGCAAGATCAGATCCTTGGATATTCTACAAAAAACAATGCTAGGCTTGTGTGTAAAGGCTACTCACAAGTGGAAGGAATAGATTTTGAAGATAATATTAGTCCTATACCAAGGATGGAGGCTTTTAGGATTTTTTTGGATTTTGCAACACATAAAGACTTCAAGGTATGTTTGATGGATGTAAAGTCTACATTCTTGAATAGTGAGTTAGAAAAAGAGGTATACATTGAAAAACTAGAAGGTTTTCAATTATCAAAAGATCTAGATATGGTTTTTAGGTTGAAAAAGGCATTATATGGGCTCAAACAGGCTCCTAGAGCCTGGTATGCAAGATTAGACAGGTACTTATTGCAACAGGGATTCAAAAAGGGTAATGTAGATAGCAACCTTTACTTCAAAGTTGAGAGAGATCAAATCTTGATTATCGTTGTGTATGTTCATGGCATAATCTTTGGAGGAAATGAGGAAATATGTAAAAAGTTTACAAAGGAGATGCAAAATGAATTTGAAATGTTAATGTTTTGGGAAATGACTTTCTTCCTTGGGCTAAAAATTAGTCAATTAGAAAAAAGGTATATTCATTACACAATCAAAATATGCTAAGAAAATATTGAAAAAGTTTGGAATGGAGGACTATAAAATAGTATGTACTCTAATGGTTACTAGTTGTAAATTGAGAAAAAAATGATGACTCTCCTAAGATAGATCAGACCAAGTATAGATCCATGATTGGTGGATTACTATATCTAACTACAACTAGACTGATATCATGCATGCAATATGTCTTGTGGCAAGATTTCAAGATCCTAGAGAATCACATGTGGCAGCAGTCAAAAGGATATTTAGATACTTGAAGAGCACTCTGGACTATGGTCTATGGTATTCTAAGGACACTGAATTTTCTTTGAGTGCTTATATAGATGTAGATTGGGTAGGTTGTGTGGATGAAAATGGAAGTACAAGTAGAGATGCTTTCTTTCTTGGAAATAGATTAGTTTCTTGGTTGAGTAAGAAGCCGAATTCAGTGTCATTATCTACTGCAAAGGCCAAATATATTGCTGCAACATCTTATTGCACACAAGTGTTGTGGATGAAGCAGATATTGAAAGATATCAAAGTATCATATGATGAACCTATCTCTATCCTATGTGATAATACAAGTGTTATCAACATTTTGAAAAATTTGGTAATGCATTCAAGAACAAAGCATATCTATATCTGGTATCACTTTCTAAGAGAGAAAGTTGTTGAGAATGAAGTAAAGTTAGAGTATGTTCCTACAAAGGATCAAATAACAGAAATTTTCATAAAGGCTCTACCAAAAGATACATTTGAGTATCTCAGAAACAAGCTAGGGGTTATTGCCACTCCTTTCAACTAGATGCATAAGATGGTGCATCTGTCTAGGGTGCAATTCAAGAAGTATTCCTTGTCTTAGAATAATGAAGGCTACCTCTTAGGTAGTGGTGTCTTTGGTTGGTGCAGTTAGGAGGAGCATATCTAGTGCCTAAAAGTGAGAGAGAGAAGTGAAATGTGTAGGTGTTTTCCTTTGCCATTGATGTCAAAGGGGGAGAGAGAAGTCTGAAAAACATAGGAAAAAGGAAGTGGAGAGAAAGAATCCTAAAAAAACATAAGAGAAGTGGAGAGAGAGAGAGAGAGAAGTTTGAAATCTAAGAAATATCCAAGTGAGGGAGAGAGTTTCTTGAGTGTTGGAGATGCAAAGTCGCTTTTGTTGTTGATGGATTTTTAGTAGGTGTTGCCATCAATGAAAAGGGGGAGATTGTTGCACTATGTTGTCATTAGTGTTAGCATTGATGTCAAACTCTAGTGTGGTCATGGTAAGAAGGTATTTGTGGTGTTGAGCAGGTGTTGTAGATGCAACAGGGTCACTTGGTTTCCAAGTGCTTTTGAGAAAAATTGCATAAAGAGTGTACAAAGTGACCGAGGTGTTTTCTCTATTGTGCTCCACATTTCTTCATGCTTGAACATGTGCTTGTGTATTTTGGATGTGATGTTCAAAAGTGTTCAAAGGTGTTATATCCAAAGTTTCAGGTTCTGGATCAAGCGGTAGTAGAAGATGTGTTTGACAGTGTCTAGCTTGTGAAGAAGATTGTCTAGGAGAAATGGAATTGCTCTGCATTTCTCTATGTTGAAGTTTCTTGTCTTGCAAATTTGGGAATGTGCTAATGATGATTGTATCTATCTTCTCTTGGATGGTTTGGTGTTTAGCTATTCTGTAAGCTTGGCTCATGTGTTGTGTCTCAGTGGCAGTTTGATTGGTTGTAGAAGATGATAATGTTCTCAATTGCATATGTCTACACCATTGATTTTAAGCATTATGTTGGTGTTGGAATATTGGATAGGATGTTGTGTGATATTGTTACATGCTCCATAAGATATTTTTGGACTTGGTGAAGTGTGAATGTGGTCAATTGTTAGCGTTAATGTCAGTTTGGCTGACCTGGTGTGTTACCACTATTTGTAGATGTGCTTCATGGATTGTGGAAGCCTCGTGTAACCTGTTGGTGTAGATTTGGGTCCTAGTTGACCCTTGGTATGTTCTTCCTTCACTTCTTTCCATCATAGAGGTGATTAGTGTTGACCTATTTGGTGGTTGCATGTTTGAGGTACATAAGTTTCGTTCAAGCTAACTTGGAGAAGATTGTTTGAGGTTGCAAAGGATATATATGCAAGGTCATTTAATGAATAAGTGTGTGGTGTGATGTGTGATGTGAAATGATGCGCATGTGATTAAGTGTTGAGATCTGAGTGCAAGCATGAAAGCCTAAAACTACCAGAAGCAGTGAGTAGAAGGTATCTACATTTCAATGTGCTTGAAGTCACTAGAGGCAGTGATCCGAAGGTTGCAAATGGTTGTGGTGGATTCTCTTATTTCTCTAAGGTAGTGAAACTCCTTGTAACTGTTACATATTTTTCGCCTCAGCTCAAATAGAGGAGCGGGCGGATTGTTATTTAACTTTAAGTGGAATTGCATGTTGATTTTCAAATGTTGTTTTGCATCCCGTTTGCATCGAACAACAGTTATGCATTTTAAAGCAAGATAGAGTTTCAGAGTGCCATTTAGATGTTGCAGATTTCAAAGAAATACGGAATTGAGTACATGGGCAAAATAGCATTTCAGATGCTTTCATTCATTTCGTAAAGAACTAATATTTTTTACAAGGCTTCATTTGATTTCACAATCAGAATGATATTACAACATTGCATTCAAATGCATTTTCTTTTCAATTGAAAAGAAAAATTGAAATCAAAGATCCACACAAGCCGTGGATATAATTGTAACTGTTATAATGCATATCTAATAGCACATTGCACTACTGAAGGTGCAGAAAGGAAAACATATAAGTGACAGATAATCATCATTGCCTGATTATCGACATTCGATGCCAAATGGTGCACCTTGCCTTCTTGAGCTCCATCGACCTGTAAGAGGAAAAGACGGGTGTCAATGGCTCTGATTATGATGTAACTTATATGGAACACTCACAATAGTACAACATACTATTAGCAATGCATTGAAGCAATCAAAATCAATCAAGTGTAGTATGAAAGAAGTAAGCTGAAGGAGAAAGAGCAACAACATAATCATCGTGTTCTATTTTTATGCTAGCACTGTTTGTTTCCTTGTGCAGGTATAGGTAAAGTCATGAAGCTGAACATTATTTGAAGATCAAGCATGTGGAGTAAAACAGGATCCCACAAGGGTAGAGCTCGGCATGTTGCCCTATTCATTAAATGGGCTAATTTTAAAGGATACTTCATTATATACATCGAATGAAATGAAATACAACTGAAGAGTAAAACAGAGAATTCATCAAGTAACGAAACCAACTGTGCATTCATAATGATCAAAATTTCTTTCTGAAGGCTGCAGGTGAACAGTGAGCTTAGTTAACTTAAGGAATGTAACTGAGTGCATTTACATCAGAAATTGTTGAATAAATTCATTTTCTGTGCTGATTGTAATCATATGTTATGTGAGGTTCAATTCATCAATTCTCTTTCGGATAGTGAACAGGCATACATATGCCTTAATGTTTTTTTCTATTTTTCATCATCAAAGAGGACAGATCTTAAGAGCATTTTTGTACAGTGAATATAAAAATGCATGAAGAGTACCATGTCGCTCAAGAATACAAACACAGACAGTGCTTTTGAGTGTTGAATGAATTTTTGGTTCCAGTTGACTGATTAAGTAAATACTGCATCATGAATAAGTAATAACAAGGAGATCATTCTAGAATAATAAAGGAGGAGTAAGTATTTTCTTTCTAGAATGATTCTAAGTTACCAATTATACATATAAACTGGTGAGCAGAGGAGGTTTGTACTGATGTAATGTTTCAATCCAAAAGAAAAAGGTAAAACCTCTGCAGAATTCAAATGTAGAAAGTGAAAACTGTTGTGTTAGAATTAAGGAAGGTTAAAAGAGACACATTTGTTTGTACACACAATATACATGGGGAGTTATAAGTATTAAGCTAGTGATCTTCATACACTATCAAAGAAGGAGAAAACAATTTGTTTCCAAAAGAAGGTTTTGAGGTGTCAGTTATGCCTAGGAACAGAAGACTAGGTTCTGTCTTAGTGGAGGTGGCATGAGTTCAATGTCCAAATAATGCAGAATGTGAATTAAAGGAGTCTAAATGCTTAAAGGGGCCCATAACCGAATATAGATTATCATAGATTTTGATCTAAACCATGAGTGTACATTTCTGAAGGAAGATCTAAAAGCAAACATCAAATTCCAATATGGAGTTTCTTGTTACAGCTACCTGTGTAAGTGTCTTTCCTGAAAAAATAAATGCATATGAAGCTATTGTGAATCAAACCCTAGTAGAAAGTGCATACATTGTTCTTTGAAATATGGTATACCCATTTGAGGGTTTGTGCCGAAATGCAAGACTATGTGTAATGAATGATGGGTCGAGTTCATAAACTGAGTTCAGGCGAAATATACAGATTTAGTTAACTCTTTCAGGTGCTTTCAGTTCTATGGGTAAACAAAGATGAACAACAGTTACCCACATGTGGGTTTGTTTTCAAAATACAGTAAATATGGTAATCTATGATACCCATATGGGTTTCGCATAAAAACAATAGTAGACTACAAAATATGAATTTTTTGTGCTAAGTCAGGATTCAGAGGAGGAGAAATGCAATTTTCTTTAATAATCCTAAAAACCCACTTTCAGTTTAGCATCAAAATACAGAAAAATGCAGTTTCCCTTAAGAATTTCAAGCCCATTTTCAGGGTTAGCTTCAAAATGCAGAAGAAACAATTACAAAGGTAACCCATATGAAATCTGGAATAAATAGCAAGAATATAAAGCAAATGCGAGCTTCCAGAATTGTGTCAAAATACAGAGGGAAGAAAATGCAGATTTATTAAACTTTCTATGATACCCACAACCAGAAATGTTTTCAAAAAGACACTATAAGTTTTATGTTTTGGGTCGAGCCCGAAATTCAAAGGAAATGCTTCCTACAGTGCGCCTTTGGCACGGCTTGATATGGCTAAGATCCATGAGTAGAAGAGAAACTATTTAAGTTTCGAAGAACAAAGGTAATGCAAAGGAAGTTACCCAGTTTATATTACTGATGAAGTACTCTAGCCACGGCTAGGAACTCTGAATAGCTTTCAAATGTCAAGGGCCCAAGTTCTTAAAAGAGTGGTCGAGCTTTCTGAGGAGGGATCAACGATGCTGGTGTATGCACAGGAAAGCACACAGGAAATGCAGAATAAAGATATTAGAATATGCATAGCCACGGATTTAGAGCCTGAATATTTTTAAGTAAGGAGCCATAGAGGTTATTAAATCATCAAATAAAGCTTACCTTTGCACAGTAAAGGAAAACAAGAGTACAAGTCGAGCTTTCATGGAGCGAACTGCAGAATTCGAGCTCGAGCTCGACGTGGCCAGAGGAGGGCAAGTACAAGGAAAGGTCATAAGAGAAAATATGACAGTCTGTAGCCTTAGTGGCCTGCTTTTATTCAATAATGAAGTGAAATCCATGATATAGATGGCACGAATCTTACCCACTGGAGTCTCAGGTCTCTGGAGTGCGTGGAATAGTTCTTCTAAACATTCGAGCTCGAGTTTGATAGAGTCATGGTGGTGGCAGAGCTCTTTCTTGCAAGTGGGGAGTGTGAAAGTGAGTGATCATTAGGGTTTGACCTTGTTTTGATCGAACCCTAATTCAATCCATCATCATCCAGAATGTTCATTTAAGGCACGTGGAGGATATCAAAGGGAGGTCGAAATTACAACTTATGCCTTATGATTTTATTGAAGTTTGAATTTAATGCTATATGTTTGGGGGCCGAATTCCAAATTCTTAAGTTGGTTTATGGATAGGTCTTGGAAGTTTATTTCCCATACCTTGGTGAAATATTAAATGGTGAAATATGATAAAATTGATTTGTATCTTGTGATCTGAGATTAAGTTATGATGCCCTATGACTTAGGGTCAATTTTCTTTAGGGTTTTTATTTTTGATTGATTTTGAAGAAATCAATTATGGAGTTGATAGGAATATGATATTATGTAAATGTATTTTTATGATTTTTGAGAAAATTAGAATGTTGTAATGGAGAAATAAGGAGATTTTCTTTTTTGCAAAAGATTTCCAATCTTTAAATTGCAAAAGTAGACAAATTGTAAAAATCTACATCTTGTAAAGCAGAATCATAAAGGCAATATTCTATAAATTGCTTTATGTTTTCTTGCTATTTTTAGCAGATCTTTGATTGAATTTTCCTCTTGGTCGGATTTCAGACTTGTCTTGGAGAGATAAGGTGTTTTTTGTGCTTTTAAAGCAGATTTAGCCTATTTTTAGAGGCTTGACAGTGTAATCATGAAAGCATTTTGCTTTTTTATGCTTTTAAAGCAGTTTTTGAGTTTGTTTGAAGCCTTTTTCCTTGAGCTTTTTTCTGAGCTCGGATTAGGGTTTCCTTGAGAGTTTTTTTGATAGACTTAGTCTTTCAACTCTCCATTCTCAGCAGTTCAGATTAAAGTTTCTTGCCCTTACACATTTCGGGGAGCTTGTAAACTGATGTGTGCTTAGATTCTTAGAAGTTCCAACTCCATCATTCAATAAAATAGCAGAGTTTTTCCTTTCTCATTTCCTTTTCATGACTTGGAATAGTAATATGATTTGTTCTATGATTCAAATCTGTTGGATCCTTTTCTTTTCTTATTATTGTCAAGAAATTTGCAGGAGTTGCATGCTAGTTCAGGTTGTGCCTTGTGTTAATTTAACCTTTGCATAAATCACTGTTGAACTACATGTGTCATGAGATTGTGAGGATTTAATTTTAAAGAGTTGGTGAGAGTGAGTTATTATTAGAGTCTTCTTATAGTTGATCAATATTTTAGGATGATACAATTCTAGTTTTAGATTTTAAATCCAGTTTATCCTTCTATCCTTTTTCCTAAAAGGCCACTTAGAATATAATTCATCATTCGGAGAACCAGCTCACTCTGGAGATTCCTCTTTCATGCAGATCACCCACATCTGAAGGAGGTTTCCATGTTTCAGTAGTTTGCTGAATATTGCATTCAGTAGGGTGCAAAAATATTGATAACAGTAACCATTTCTTTGTAATCTCTTTCTATCTGGAAGAAGTGATCTTCCTTGGTAGTGACCCCTTGGCAGTGAGCCTTTCTTTCTTTCTTTTGGGTAGTGAGTCCTTTGGGCAGTGAGCCCTTCTGATAGTGAGCATTTTGTAATTAGTGTTGATATTCATATATGTGAGTTAATCCTCACTGTGTTTTTTCCCTTATTAGGCTTTCCACATAAAATATGATGTTCTATTGTGTTTGGTTGTTGTTGTGTTGATGTTTCATTTGTTTACATTCATGCTAATGCTTAATAAGGGTTTGGAGATTAATGGGGGTTTGAAGGTTTTAATGCACAATTGATTCACCCTCCCCCCCTTCTCAGTTGTCCTATGTGTCTAACAAATTAGTGGTTAGGTGATAGGTTTAGTGATGATGAATAGACCCAGGAAATATTTTAGGTGTCTACAATATAAAAAGACTATGGGCATGAGGCCAAATTCACACCATATTAGATCATTTATTCATGTACATATATTAAGACATTACCCTAAATAAACATATAACTAAACAAAATTACCGTGAATATACTAATTTCACCATTATAGTAAAATACTAGTGAAAAAAATAAATTTATTTTTTTATGATTGAAGCGATAACTACTTGTTATCTAACGTTATTGATTTCTCTCTAGAATGGCCAAACACTTGATTACATTTAATGATGAGCAATGCTTCTTTATTTATTAGAATGATTGCATTAAATGCCTTTAATTACTAATACATAACATCAAAATTGCACCAAAAGTGTGTTTAATTGACTCAAAGTAGAAGTTAGTGAAGGGGTTTAAATAACCAATTTTAAATTTTAAATTGGAAAGGAACAAGTTTATGAGTGCAAAGTTGCCTCTATGACTCCATTGTGACCTTGAGCTTATCTTGATACAAAATAATAGTCAAATCCATGTGACAAACAACTAATTAAAGATATGCACATACACAAGTATGATAAACAAGCATATTAGACAAATGTATAGAAGTATGTGCAAATGGATATAACAAGACAAAACATATAAGATTGTGTAAATAGACTAACTAGGAACATGAACCCAACTTCTACCATATCATATCATTTATCCCTATACATATATATTAAAACATTACCCTAAATAAACATAAACTAAACAAAAATAATGAATATACTAATTTGACCATTACAACAAAATACCATTGAACTTTTTTAACTTTTTATTACTCATGACAACTACTTATTATCTAACCTTCACTCCTATGTATTAATGAAGAAGTTTTTATCATATCATATTATTTATCCCTATATATATATTAAGACATTAGCTTGAATAAATATAAACTAAACAAAAATAATGAATATACTAATTTGACCATTACAATAAAATACCATTGATTTTTTTTCAACTTTTTATTATTGAACGAAAACTACTTATTATCTAACCTTCACTCTTATGTGTTAATGAAGAAGTTTCTATCATATCATATTATTTATCCCTATACATATATTAAGACATTACCTTGAATAAATATAAACTAAACAAAAATAATGAATATACTAATTTGACCATTACAACAAAATACCATTATAAATATTTTAACTTTTTATTACTAAAAGACAACTACTTGCTATCCAACCTTCACTCCTAAGTGTTAATGAAGAAGTAGTACTCTCAAATTGGTGTAAACTCACCTGAAATTAAAGGCAAAGTAAAACTCACACCTAACCTCGAATGCCCGTGGGCCCCGCTTAACCTCCTCCTAATACTGAAGCGCAACCACAGTTGACCTATAAGTTAAAACGCATGCTCCTCCTATAAAGGGAACACTTTCAGAAAGGCTGTTTAGCATGCAAACTAGTAACGTAAATACCGAAGTAGCAGGGAAGTCTTAATATTGACCTACCTTGTCTCATTCGTAAATCTTATTTAATGGTCCCTTGTTTGAAGCGAAAATTTTTATATTCTCCATTCTTGTTTTTATCCGGGAGAAGCATACTTCAGGGGATAGAAAATCATTTGCAGAGGAAAACAGTAAAAGAGAAAGAGAAGTCCAATAAATTTTCAGTCCAAGAAGAAGATACACCATCCTTTTCAGACAGTGGAGCTGGGACCTTCGTTTAGCCATACGTGGCTGTGGATCCTTTATCGAAGGACGTACGTGCGTTATAGCTTGACAGAGCACATAAAATTCTGAGTGGGCTGTGGTGTTTGATAAATTAGCAATGGGCAAAGATTTGTTGAGGCCTCTGCAAATTTATTTCTCAAAGCTCAGAGGAAACAAAGTGTACGAGTTAAGGTGCAATGAAGAGAAAAGCTCCTGGATTTTTTCCTGTAAACACCCCAGGACAGAGTCTTTGAGCCTGGCTAGAGGAGGAGAAAGCGCCCAATCTGGACAGGATGGTTATACATGCTATAATTCTCTGTATGTTGTTGCAGAGGAGGGGTCGCAGGGTCGAGTCCCACTGGATGAGAAGGAAGAAGAGGATTTTGAGGATGGGATGCCTGATGAAAGTTTAATGTCAAAGAGGGCTTTGTGTATACCAGAGGATTCTGATTATCTTGGCTTGTCCTCTAAATGTAGCAGCGATTCTAGCAATTTTTTCTCAGATTCAAGCAGGTCTAGCGATTTGCCGCCAGGTTTGGCCAGCGGTTTGACATCGGAGCGCTTCTTTTTCTCTCCCGGGAGGTCAAATTCTATATTAGAGGAGGCGAAATGCAAATCTTTTCGGACTGAAGGAGAAGAAGATGGTGTAAATACGGGGGAGAAGATCGATCTGTTAGCTGGTAGTTCAGACAGGTGGGATTTGGTGAAGAACAGTCCATCCTGCCACGATTTTAACGGAGCGCCGGATGCCTACGACATATTTAAGCGGGAAAGCGTTGCAGTCTTCATGAATTCTCCAAACCCTTACCGGGACTTCCGAATCTCTATGCAGGAAATGGTGGAGGCGCATAATTTCACAGATTGGGAGTCGTTGCAGGAGATGCTAATCTGTTATCTCAGTCTCAATCATAAGAGAACGCATTCATTTATTCTTGGCGCCTTTGCGGATCTGGTCGCCGGAATCATCAATACAACGAGCTCTCAGACTCAGTCTCAGATTCCATTGTTAGAGTGCGCTGACTGACTGATGAACTCACGGTTTTGGAAGATTTATTTATTTCGTCACCGGAACTGTTTTGCAGGAGCATTCTGCTGCTCGAGTGCCTCTGTATATATTGCTATTTTGTCAAATTTTAGAAACAAAGTTTGTGCCCTGGGGACATGCCATTGCTCAATCTGTAAAATTTCAAAAGAAACACAACCATATCAGTTGTGACTTGTATGCATTTTTCTGATGATCTAACATCAATAGAAGATTCCAGAAACATTATGTGATTACAGAATGGTAGGTAGACATGTATGTAAGAGCCTGATTCTTTTCACAGTAATTTGTTTCAAGTTCAGCAATCGGACGGTAGATATGTGCGTACGGGGCTTTTTATTTTGTTATAAAGGAAAATTACAGCTTATTTCCTTTTGCAGCAACGATTTTTTTTTTTCCCAGTAAAGTACTGCACAAACATTTCTTACCGTTAAAGAAGTTCATTCAATTTAATTTTCTGTGCTCGGAAATTCTTAGCATTGAAGGAGCCCCGTTTGGGTGGGCAGAGTAATAAATTTAGCTCTACTTTTGAGGTCACTTTATCATTTATTGTCTGAAATTGTGGACCTCTCCATGTTCTGTCTTAGTACGTCGTTACCCGCTAATTCGGCGTCTAGCTAACATGTAGTTATTTACTACTCCTGATCATGGAGGCGGGAGGCGTGCCCGCTAAATTTGGCTCCATCTATGTTAAGTTATATCATAATTGTCTGGATATTTGGGCCGAAATGGTCGCGTTTTGATTTCCGTATACAAATACAATCTCCCAAATATTAAAACCCACGAATTTTTTATGAACGTATGGAAGCTAATCTTGAATAGCTCGAGCTCAGGCACGCGTTATAAGTGTGAGTTGTTCTATGCAGGTGTCGGCAAACGTCCGGGCGTGGAAATGGACATTTGAATGCCTCCATTTTCGTGTGGAATGGAATCAGACCCGTGAGTGATTTATTTACTTACATTTATGAAACGCTCAATGAAAAAAAATTCCCTCGTCCATTGCAGATTTTAAGGGAAATTATCTAGTGCATGATCATGAGCCGTTGCAATCAAACTGTGACTTGCGTGCACGGTAATCCTCATCACATTTGCATGGAGCCAATGAATCACACACCTGCATGTAATGTGTTGTATTTCAAAACAACGTGTTTTCTAGGAGTCGCATCTGCTTGGAAGTTTTAGTTTTCTTAAGAGAGGGTTGAACTAAATCCGGTACATTTGGAGTGTATACAGACTAGTTTGTAACGCTTGAAGTATTGACAATGGGTTAGGCGTGCTCCCAAGTTTTCGGGATAGCTAACATCTAAGCTAACGGAGAGTTATTCGGGCTTTATCTTCTAGAAAATAAACTTCACCTAATCATATATCTCAGAATGTAGTTGTTTATGACTGGGAAACCGCAATGAAGTCATGGTTGTTCGAGGGTAATAGAATTCAACCTACCTTTGGACCTTAAATTGTAATCGTCATGAGAAACATACCTAACAAATTATTAATAATTTAGTGTAAAATATATTAAATATATTTATATTTAAATTAAAAGTTGAATTAAAGAGTAGTTGTTTAATTGGTTGAACATAATTGTTGAGGGATGTTATGTTTTTTGATTGCAACATCTATTGAGATCTAAATCTTTTTGAGGTGCAATAAATAAGGGATTAAGGTGTGTTATTAATTTAAGCTTGTGTTCTTGTTTTGGATGGTAAAAATGATCCTCCAACAACAACAAAAAAATAAAAAATTGAAGAATAATTGAAAATAATAAGATTAGGAATGGGTTAGTTATTTAAAATTGCAAATGTCAATTTTATTTTTTGTTTGGTTGTTATATTGTGATTAATGTGATAAATTTTAGTTTGATAATAGAATGGTGGTTTAAAAGATAGATATATATTGATAAATGTGTGATTTGGTTTTCTTAGCCTAGTCTAGTTCTTGAAGCATGCAAATGTCCTCTACTCCTATAGAATTACAAAACCTATTTCCTTATGTGTTTGGATGTAAGTGGGTGCACCTTGTGAAGATTGCAAGTATGTGTTTGGATATAGGTGGAAGCGCATTGTGGAGACAACTAGTTTGTTGAGGGAATTATTAAGTTTTGTTGACAATTAGTTAGCTCCTTTTGTTGATGTATGAGGTTGGAAGATATGGTGATCAAATGTGGAAAGTGTCTAAATGGTAAATCATTATAGTATGATTCAAGTTAATGCATGTTGTAACATGCTTTTGTATTGTTGTGAATTGAGTGTATTCAATGATTCAAGCATGATGACTAATGACTTAAGTTTGTATTTAAAAACAATATTCTAGATTGTTCAATTTGGTGTGTTATAGTATATAAATTCATTAGGTATTAGTCAGATTTTCCAAAAAAATTAACATTATAAAAAATAAAATATTAATCAAAAAACATAATATTTTCACAATTCATAATAGAAAATATAAAAATACATCTAAATTCAACAATGTAATATTTTTTTACATCACCATTTTCAAAATCACACTACAATCCACCATTCAAATAAAAAATTATCGTAAATAAATATATTACAAAACTACACCAAAAAACAACCAAAAAATATACTAAATAAAACTTATAATAATAGTCACCACAAATATACATTAAAAGACTCTAATCAAACAAAAATCTTATCAAAGATAAAAATATATGGAAGAAAAAAAAAACAATTATAAATTTAAGAACAATATTGATTTTAGATTGGGAAAGTTAAACCGCATAAATAATTTTGTCCCAGTACAAGTCCAAAAAGATCAATCCTATTCTAGAACTAGAATAAAATAAAATATAGTTAGTGAGATGCATTCACCAACCCAAAGCGTAAAACCCACATTTTATATATGTGGCAACCCATTGTAACCAAGTCAAAGCGGCAGTTGAATGATCGAACATAAATAAATAGAAGAAGACGAGTATTTTATGAAAACGGCGTGTTCTGGTTTGCATCATCTATGGACAATAATGTACGATAAAATAATTAAAATGATGAACTAGTTATTCGGCTTCTATTTAAATTAATACATATGATTACGACTTAGAGATTATGTCCATGTTCTTGCCCCGACCATATGCATTAATTTATTTATATGCGAACTGACAGTGTCTACAATAATGTCAACACTATCGTATTTAACCTTTACATACACCTCATCCATCTTTATTGACTTGTATAAAATACTTTACAACTCTCCATATGTTTTTTGTTCCTTCTATAACGCAATGCAATGTGTATTGTTTTATATCTTCTTCTATTAAAAATAGATAACTAAGTGTAAAGAAAATAAAATGATTTAAAAAATTAAATTTTAGTTAATTAAATAAATGTATTCAAGGAATAATTGATTTAATATATTAAGAATTTAGTATTGAAATTAAATGTGAAACTGAAATAAATAGATACGATATTTAGTTTAAAATTTGATCATGGAGATGTGATGTGAGTCGTTGATGTTTAGAAATTTTAGAATTGTTTCAAATGAAGATTTATACTCTATAGAATGGCCTAATTTATAGTGGGTCACTTCACAAATGCATAATTGATCTCTACAAGTACAAATTTGAACCTATGCTTAGACTTAATTTGAAGCTTGTGGATATGACCTAGGGGAGAGGGGCCCAAAGTAGGGTGGGAGCCTATAGTGGGGGCGGAAGTAGTCCCACATGGGCCCCATAGTAGATCGCCTTAATATGCAAATGTAAATCACTTTTCACCCACAAAGTCAACAAAGGTACTCGATTCACTGTACCGTAAAAATTGTATTATAATTGGTTTATATTTGTCTTTAACACAAATTATTTGTCGCAATCTTACATGTCAAAGAATATTCAAAGCACATTTGACACCACAAACATACAAGCCATATTAATTCTAATTGGCCTGTAGCTTTACAACTTGCAGCCATAATAAAAAATTAGTATAACCCAGACTCCCCTTTAATATCACCACTTGCATTAGCTCACGCCTAGTATTTTAATACAAGTGGCACGAGGAGAATGACTACGAGCTAAGAATGTCCCATCAACCAAATCCTATCCAACCCACCCCTTATCCCACTATGCCATCAATACAACACTGAAATGAAAAGAAATCATTCATAACTGTCCCATTTGTCAAATCCATTCGCACAACAATTGGTTCAAACTCCTCTTTTGCCACCTGCAACCACCTAAACAAAGGCAATATGGCCACTGCATTTGCCTGAGCAGCAAACAAAAAATGCACGCCATAAATACATACAAACTATGCAATTGAAGGCACCCAAACAAATTCTCAAATTTGAAAAAAGATGACCGAAATTAAAGACTCCATACCAAACAACATTGAACATATAAAGAGATTTTGAAATTCAAAATTGCATTTCCATTAAGCACATCTCACTTTCATATTCACTGCAACGTTTTCCTAGAGGCAGATGAACAAAGAGGAGAAGAAGCAGCACCAACAACACACTATCAACATTCAGGTACTTTACAAAAACACATTGTTTTTGCCTACAAATGACAATCTCAAACTTCTTTTTCATATTAACTATTCATATCCATATGACAATATGTTTAAAACCATGGTAACGTTTCTCAAAAAAACATGTTACTCAACATCTGGGGTTTCAACTTACACTGTTTCAGAATGTCCAAGAAGTTCTTTTCATTTTCTGGGTTCTTCTTACGTTCTTATTGTATTTGAATATAGATGTGTTATATTCACTATATAAGTTATGTGACCCTCAAACCTATAACTCAATATCTGAGGTTTCACCTTACAAAGTTTCTATATGTTAAGTTATTTAAGTTTGTTTGCTGGAATTTTCAAAATGGTTGCCAATATAGATCAGTTCTATGCACCCTAACTATTTTTCGAGCATATGAAAGTGACAATTATATCAGGTGTTTCAACTTTATCTATTTATGATTGTCAAGTAATTTTAGTTCAATTTCTGGTATTTTTGTTATGTTTTATATGCATGGGTATACAAATCAGTTATTTGCACTATAAATGTTTCTCACCCACTACATGTTGACTCAATATCTAGAGTTTCAACTTAACACTGTTTATGGATGTCAATGCTTTCCAGTTCCTTAGATTGTGATTTTTAAACCCTATGTGATTGTTGCACAAGGCTAGGTAACTTTTTTGCATGACAATGTCATTGTTGCAACTGATTCTTTCAGACTCACTTTCTGGGGTTTCGACTAATACTGTTTATGATTGTGTATAAATGTTCAATTTCAACATTTTCATATATCAGAAACTTGTAACTCATTATCACGTTGTTTCATGCTTGATGCCTCTTAATGAATGACAATGAATTTCAGTTATCTACATTGTTAGTTCCATTTGGATTTATGGCATTACACAAACTACTTGCATTTCAATCAAATAAATTTTAAACATGTCTATAAGGAAAGCTAGATGCGGAAACAACTCTCCTAACGTCAAAACCTCAGGGAAGAACACAAAGACACTTTTAAATTTTACAATTACAGTCGAATTGAGATGCACTTGAAAGCAATAACAGAAACAAAGTATTTGACAAACACATATGAACACCAGATTTACGTGGGAAAACCCTTACGGGAGAAAAACCCACCACACTAAGAGAAATCACTTTGTATTACAGTAATGGAGATTACATACAAATATAAAACTTATCTTTCTGATGTCATTTTATAGCAACATTCACCATGAAAAACCTTGTTACAGAACATTCACGTTACAGTCTTCACAGAATAGAATTCATCCACTGATCATACAATCACACAACAATTTGTCAATCCATCGAACCAGACATCATCTACAACTACTGAGTAAATCCATGACGTCCCTGTCTGTCGAACTTCCTCATAGAACTGCCACAACGAACTGTCTTCCAACGGTTCCCATTCGGCTTCTCTGATTGGTCGACAATGAGCCACATAGGATAGTCTTCACTCAGTCAAAAGGCTTCAATCTGTGTTGGCATGTCGGTGAGACACTAACCATGTCTCCTCGATGCCACACAACTTAACATTCGATATCGCCAAGAGTTCACCTATCAGCAAGATGTCATACCGAGTCCAAAAGACTATCGCTAAGACTTCCTTGTGTCGCTAAGATCTCATACCGAAGTTCTTCACATGTATCGCTATCACCAAGACTCATCGCTATCGGTGAGACGTCATACTGAAGCTCCATAAGTCACATAGACATGAGTGTTCACATCGGCAAGACAATCGTTTTTCACCAAAACATCCCACCGAGCTCTTCATGTTATACCGAAGCATCTCAGTCAGCAAGACATTCATCTTTTGCTAAGACATCCCACCGAGCACAACATGTCATCCCGAAGACCTTTTACTATCGGCAAGACTTACCGCTTTCGCCAAGACTTCATACCGAAGCATCGTAAGTTACTCCGATGACCACATGTGTAACACCCTGTCAGCAAGAGAATCAACCTTCGACAAGACTTCTTACCAAGGCTTCCACATTACAGCGAGACCCCAAGTGTATACCATCGATGAGACATACCACTGTTGCCAAGAGTTCTTAGCAAATCCTCCATGTTACATTGAAGACTCCAAGTGTAACACTGTCGGTGAGACTTCCGATATTTGATGTGACATCATACCGAAACAAACCTTCCGGCGAGAGTTTCCCCAATATACGATATGAATGGCCTGTCGACCAGAGATCTCCACTCGGCATAGGGTTACAACGACAGTCACAAGTCACAGCGATAAGCTCCTTTGACATGACTTAAACATTGTCTCAGCGACCTATACAAACCACAAGATCCAAAGCTGCTAGTCGGCCAGACCCAAAGCATGTCACACCGACTTGTCTCTCTTAGAGGTTTCAACCTGTGGGATTGAGGCATATATTTCCAACAATATCCTACTTGATGAAGATCACACAGGCACCTCCAAAGCACAACCAAACTTACTGAAAATCATGGGCACTAAGGCCCATTGAACTGGCACACCACCTGAACTTGTCTGTGCTCACTAGCTTCGTCAATGCATCTGCAACATTCTCCAGAATATCAACTTTTTCCAAACTGACCTTTCCATCCTCCACCATATCTCGTACAAAGTGGTACTGTACATCTATATGTTTTGTCCTGGCATGGAAAGTAGGATTCTTTGCCAGACAAATTGCACTCTGACTGTCACAAAAAATAGTTATTTGCCCTGCATCAAAACCAATGTTAGAACACAAACGTTTTAACCAAACTGCTTCTTTACAAGCATGTGTAGCTGCCATGTATTCAACCTCTGTAGTGGACAAAGCGACTACAACCTGCCGCTTACTCATCCAACTCACTGCACCACCATTCAACATGAAAGTATATCCACTGGTGGACCTCCTATTGTCAATGTCCCCTGCCCAATTAGAATCCACATAGCCTCAAATACTGAGAGTCCTCTATGATTCAACCAAGTTCCCATGGTAACACAAAGCAAACTCTGAAGTGCCCTTCAAATATCTGAAAACTCTTTTCACAACATCCCAATGTGTCCTTCAAGGATTAGCCATAAACCGACTAAGAACTCCCACTGCTTGGGCAATGTCTGGCATTGTACAGACCATTGCATACATAAGACTGCCAACCGCACTAGCATAGGGTACATTGGTCATGTCCTCCATCTCAGTAGGATATTTTGGACAGTCTTCAACAAATAGCTTCGTTCCCTGCAAGACTGGAACAACTAGCTGCTTGCAATCATTCATGCAAAATCTCTCTAGAACAGTCTTGCTATACTTACTCTAATTGAGCCAAAGTTTTCTACTATTCCTGTCCCTGGTTATCTCCATCCCCAGAATATACCTTGCTGCACCAAGATCTTTCATTTCAAACTTAGCAGACAACTGAGACTTAAGATTAGAAATCATCAACTTACTATTGCCTATGAACAACATATCATCAACATAGAGGGAAATAATAAGCACTCGATCACTTTCAGCTTTATAATACACACAATGATCAGATTTTGATCTTACAAATCCCAAAGACAATACAAAAGTATCAAATTTTTGGTACCACATTCTAGGTGACTGCTTTAACCCATACAAAGAATTTTTTAACTTGCAAACCAGTTTCTCTTTACCTTTTTCAACAAAATGCTCAGGCTGGGACATGTAAATCTCTTCTTCAAGATCACCATGAAGAAATGATGTCTTCACATCCATCTGTTCGACCTCTAAGTCATACGCTGCTACAAGTGACAAAATAAATCTAATAGATGTCAACTTAGCTACAGGAGAAAAAATTTCCCCATAATCAATTCCCTCTACCTGGGAATAACCTTTTGCAAACAACCTCGCCTTATATTTTTCCACACTACCATCCAAACCAATCTTCTTCTTAAATACCCATTTGCAGCCAACAACTTTTCTGCCTTTAGGCAAGGGCACCAAACACCAAGTGTCATTCTTTTTTACTGATGCCATTTCTTCATTCATGGCTTCCAACCAAGAGTCTGAATCAGAAATTTTAATTGCCTCTTTTACAGTCCTAGGCTCATCAATCCTAGAAATCAAAGCATAGGCACAAGTAGAATCTATCAAAGAGAACCCATACCTATCAGGTTGTTTTCTTTCATGAGTTGACCTCCTCAATTGCTGAGGCTGAGGTTCTTCTTCTTCTAAACTTTTAGAACTACTTGAGCTCTCCTCAGTTTCAGGTACATTTTGAATTTTCAATTCCTCTTTTTCTGGTGTAGGAGGAATTACAACTACATCCTTATTTTTTTCTGACTTTGTCTCTGACTACATATCTAAGGTAGAAGGCTTCAACTCACGAAAGATTACACTTCTACTGTATACAACCTTCTCCGTATCAAGATTCCAAAGCTTGTATCCTTTTATGCCAGCACTATAGCCAATAAAAATACATTTGACAGCCTTGTTTTCCAATTTAGATCTTTTCACATCCGACACATATGCATATGCCTCACAGCCAAAAACACGAATGTGTCTCAAAGAGGGCTTCTTACCATACCACGCTTCGAAAGGTGTTTTCTCAACAAGAGCAGAATTTGGAGAACGATTTATCAAGTAACATGTAGTAGCTATAGCCTCAGCCCAGAACTTCTCCTCCAAGCTAGCACTACTTATCATACTCTGTGATCTCTCCATCACTGTCATTTTGAACCTTTCTGCAACTCCATTTTGCTGTGGAGTATAAGGTGTAGTCTTATGTCTTTTAATCCCATGGTCTTTACAGTACCTCTCGAAATCATCAGAACAAAATTCATTGCCATTATCAGTCCTTAAACATTTGATTTTTCTTCCAGTATGATTTTCTACAAGGTTCTTAAATTCCTTAAACTGACTGAACACTTCTGATTTACTTTTCAAAAAATATACAAATGCTCTTCTTGAATAATCATCAATGAACGACACATAGTATCTGGACTTAGACAAAGAAGGAACATTCATTGGACCAAAAACATCATAATGAATATAATCTAGTAAACCAGAAGATTTATGAGGATTGGAATAAAAAGAAACACGGTGCTGCTTTCCATATATACAATGTTCACAGAATTCAAATTCAAGGTTACAATCTTCAAGTCCCTCAACCAAGTTTTTATTCTTCGAGGTTTTTAAACCTTTTTCTCCAATGTGGCCTAGCCTATGATGCGAGAGCATAGTCTTTTATGCTGGAAGTTTAACTTCCATAGAGTTTACAGAATCATGAATTTTTACATTCTTTTCTCCATGAGTAGCTTTCTATGACTTTACAGAGACACTATTACATTGAACAACATGTGCATCAAGCTTATACAAGGTACCAATACGAACACCCCTTGCTAGCACCATTGAGCCTCTAGTCATCTTGCAGCCATTTCCAGAGAACGTGACTTGCACTCCAATATCATTCAACTTCCTAACAAAAAGTAAGTTTCGAGCCAGACTTGGTATATGCATTACATCCTTGATTCCCTTCACTCTTCCATCAGGGAATTGTATTCCGACTCTTCCACGGCCAACAATCTCCAAAGTTGAATCACTTTCTAAGTGCAGCTTTCCACCATCATATTCTCCATACCTCGTAAACCAGTCTCTATGAGATGTCATGTGGAAAGATGCCCCTGAATCAATCAGCCAGGCATCATTTGATGCTTGTGTAGCCAAGGATGCAATGAAGGTGTCTACATCACTCTGAGAAGAATCATTATCGGAAGAATTCTTCTTCTTCTTCTTTTTCTCCTCTTTACAATCCTTTCAGACATGACCAGGTTTCCCACAGTTCCAGCACTTCACCTTGGACTTCTTGCTAGGAGACTTTGATCTCCCCTCTGATTTTGATTTGGACTTCTTGTCCTTCTTCTTTCCTTTCTCTTTCGATCTTCCTCTAACAGCAAGAGCCTCCTTCGCCATCTCAAAAGATTTTCTTCTCATCTCTTCTGATAACAAAGAAGCAACAACATCTTCCATCTTGAAATTCGATGTTGTACTCCCAATAGCCATCACTAGGTGATCCCAAGAGTCTAGAAAAGAACACAATAGAAGCATACAACGATCCTCTTCATCAGTCTTTACACCAACAGAAGTTAACTGTGCAATCAACATGCTGAATGTGTTCAAATGATCAGCTACAAACCCTCCTTCCTGCATTCTCAAAGTTTTCAGCTTCTTCCTCAAGAACAGTTTATTGACCAATGACTTCCCTTGATAAATAGATGCCAGTCTCTTCCACAAGGAAGATGCAGTTTTCTCTTCATGCACATTCAGAAGAAAGGAGTCTGCCAAACAGAGCCTTATTAGCCCCTTAGAATTTCTATCTACAAGGTCCCAATCTTTTTGCTTCATGCCTGTAGGTTTAGTTCCAGACACAACAAGCCACAAATCACGATCCACTAAGAGATCCTCCATTTTGAGTTTCCACAACTCAAAATTGCTGCCATTGAACTTCTCTATTTCAATCTTTCCTAACGTGCTAGCCATCTCAATCTGCAATTCAAATTAACAAACTTCTACAGGACTCCCACTGAATAGAATTGACTCAAAAAACCCAACGTACCCACAAGGATAACACAACTGGCCAGGCTCTGATACCACTTGTAAGGAAAGCTAGATGCGGAAACAACTCTCCTAACGTCAAAACCTCAGGGAAGAACACAGAGACACTTTTAAATTTTACAATTACAGTTGAATTAAGATGCACTTGAAAGCAATAACAAAAATAGATTATTTTACAAACACATATGAACACCGAATTTACGTGGGAAAACCCTTACGGGAGAAAAACCCACCACACCAAGAGAAATCACTTTGTATTACAGTAATGGAGATTACATACAAATATCAGACTTATCTTTCTGATGTCATTTTACAACAACATTCACCATGAACAACCTTGTTACAAAACATTCACATTACAGTCTTCACAGAATAGAATTCATCCATTGATCATACAATCACACAACAATCCATTGATCCATCGAACCAGACATCATTTGCAACTACTAAGTAAATCCATGACGCCCCTGTCTGTCGAACTTCCTCACAGAACTGCCACAACAAACTGTCTTCCAACGGTTCCCATTCAGCTTCTCTGATTGGTCGATAACGAACCACATAGGATAGTCTTCACTCGGTCAAAAGGATTCAATCTGTGTTGGCATGTTGGTGAGACACTAACCGTGTCTCCCTGATGCCACATAGCTTAACATTCGATATCGCCAAGAGTTCACCTATTGGCAAGATGTCATACCGAGTCCAGAAGACTATCGCTAAGACTTCCTCGTGTCGCTAAGACCTCATACCAAAGTTCTTCACATGTATCTCTCTCGCCAAGACTCATCACTATCGGTGAGATGTCATACCGAAGCTCCATAAGTCACATAGACATGAGTGTTCACATCGGCAAGACAATCATCTTTCGCCAAGACATCGCACCGAGCTCTTCATGTTATACCGAAGCATCTTAGTCAGCAAGACATTCATCTTTTGCCAAGACATCCCACCGAGCACAACATGTCATCCCGAAGACCTTTAGTATCAGTGAGACTTACCACTTTCGCCAAGACTTCATACCGAAGCATCGTAAGTTACTTCGATGACCACATGTGTAACACCCTGTCGGCAAGAGAATCAACCTTCGGCAAGACTTCTTACGGAGGCTTCCACATTACAGCGAGACCCCAAGTGTATACCATCGGTGAGACATACCACTGTCGCTAGGAGTTCTTAGTGAAGCCTCCATGTTACACCGAAGACTCCAAGTGTAACACTATCGGTGAGACTTCCAATATTCGATGTGACATCATACCGAAACAAACCTTCCGTCGAGAGTTTCCCCGATATACGATATGAATGGCCTGTCAGCCAAAGATCTCCACTCGACATAGGGTTACAATGACAGTCACAAGTCACATTGATAAGCTCCTTCGGTATGACTTAAACATTGTCTCGGTGACCTGTACAAACCACAAGATCCAAAGTTGCTAGTCGGCCAGACCCAAAGCATGTCACACCGACTTGTCTCTCTTAGAGGTTTCAGCCTGTGGGATTGAGGCATATATTTCCAACAATTTCCAATTCAAACAAAATAGTATGATCAAATAAAACTTCAACACTTACTAAATTTACCATTATAAACTATCAACTAACACAATAAAGGAATTAAAAAAACAAACATGCATCACTTTCTCTTTAAGGGTGTCCAATGGTGTTTCTTATTTCAAACATGTCTCAATAATGTGTGTAGGTTCACTATAAAGTTGATATGAGGTCCAAGCCAATGAAGAAGAGAGCCACAACAAGGTGGCTTGCAAGTCAATGAGGGGTTTCATTCCCCCCCGAAGAACAAAATGTAGAAGTAGAGACAGTTGTAGTTACTTCTCCATCAGGCAGGCAGACAACAACATCACGACATTAGGAATTGACAATGAATGAAATAGTTAATCATCAAAAAAATGACATGGTGGATAGCCACTATGAGGAACATAATGATGCCTTGAATCTTCCCTCAGCCCCTACCCCACTATTTTGGTTAGTAGATGGATCTATGAAGGAGGGTAATGATAGTCTAAGTCTTCCATCATCCCCTCCCCAACCCTTTTGGTTGGTTGAGGGAGCTACTGATGAGGGTTATGATGGTTTAAGTCTTCCCTTGACCCCTACCCAACCATCTTGGTTGGCTGATGGAGCCAAAAAATTGGGTATTGTCTTGCAGTGCAAAGAAGAGCAAGGAACTTATTCATTGCCTTCTCCACCTGACACTTTTTCCATACCACAGTTGGTACATTACTATGCATAATTGAAAAAGGAAATAGAGTAGAAGAAGGAGGAAGACAGCTAGAAAGCAACAAGATAGGAAGGAGAGAGAGTAGAAGAAGGAGTGAGAGATAGTTCAAAGGATACAAGATATGCAGGAAAGAGAGAAAAAGAGGGACCAAGACTGAGTTCAAAAGAAACAAGATAAGAAGGAAAGGCAAGACAAGATGGAGCAATAGAGGGTTCAAAAGAAACAAGATAGGAAGGAAAGAGAAATCAACTGGGTCGATAGGTCAGTGCAACGAGAAAGACATATAAGCAGTCCTACAAACCTGTTTGCACACAACCATGCCTTGTTTTGGGATATATTGCACATATACATCCCTCTGTTTGGGGAGTTGAATGTCAATTCAAGTGTCAGCCCAAATGTAGGTTGCACTCCGCTCTCTGTTTCAAATAGTTGTTCAACACCATTGCATCTAATTAACACTCAATTTACAAATGCAAATGCAAATCATGTAAGGACAACTTAGAAAGCACAAGCAGGAGATGAGAACACATCTCCAGATGTTTATCTTAGCATGCTTGATTGATGTTGGGAGGGACCATCACTACAACTATATGACTGATTGGCTACTTTTTTGCTGTGTATTCTGGGTTGCAATATATAGTTCAACTGTTTGTTGTTTAATTTTGTTGATGGGAACTAAAATACCCTGATATTAAGCAAAAAAAATTTCCCGCCATGTCACCCTGCCACTTATGCATCGCCCCATATTATTTTTTAAACAAATCGTTCACCCTAATACCTGTCAAGCACATTTTACGCCGATGTGTCCAAAATTGGTCAATTTTTCCCTTCGCCCGAAAGTGGAGCCCACCCGGCTCCTTAATCAATGAACACATCTACATACAGTGGATAAGACGGTTGCATGTAGATGACAACCTCGCCACCTCCTTCGTTTCCTCCACTGACCAACTTGCCTTATGCGTCGCTTCACATTTACTTGGTTTGCCAGGCAAGTAAATTGAAGATCAAGGTTCATTCAATGCTCCAAATTCTTGCATATCCCACTCATTCTCATTCCTTTTGTCTACAAACATTCTCGACTATTCGTTTGGTTTCGCACCAAAACTTGTTCGACCATGCATTAGGGAGGCTTCTTTTCACCAAAACATTTTTAGTATTAAACCATGTTGCATACACTGATAATTTTTAAAGTATAATGATACATAGTTTAATACTTAAATGCTCTTCTAAAAATTAAGTCTCCTCTTGATGCTATAACCTCCAATGCCACTACAAATTTATGTCCTATAATATGTAAATGTTGTTGCCACCATTATGCACATGCCTATATTTAATATTTGACATCAAATGGATCTGTTTATTGGTTTATTAAATGGATATATTTATGGGCTTAATTAGCAATATGATGTCCATGTTGGCAGTGTAGTGCGATTGCTTGTTAATGGAAGTCTGCTTAATTATACTCAAACTTTGTTTATGATGATTTCTTGATTGGGCTAAATGTACAACACACTTTGAAAAACTATTGAATGTATACAACATTATGCATTAACAACCACTAACAATATCACTTGAATCTTCATATAGTCATGTACACAACACTGGCAACATCATTTACATGATATAGAATGTATAAAGTACAACAACCTCTTCTGTTTAATATAATGGAATTGGTGACGGGACAGTCTTGGCTCTTTGTTTGAAAATATTGCTAGTGATGTAATGCAAGTGGTGATATATTAGGAGAGTATGAAATTGGTGCCATTCGATGTATGAAAATATTGGCAGTGATGTAATGCAAGTGGTGATATTATAGGGGAGTGTTGGTTATACTAATTGTATATTTTGGCTGCATGTTTTAATGCTATGATCCATTAACAGTCAATATGGCTTGTATGTTTGTGGTATCAGATGTGTTTTGAATATTCTATGACATGTAAGAATGTGAATAACTATTTGTGTTTGGGACATATATAAACCAATTATAATACAATTTTGGCGGTACAGTGATTCGAGTACCCTTGTTGGATTTGTAGGTGAAAACTGTTTTACAATTGCATATTAAGGGGGTCCTATAGACCGTATGTTTGGAGGTCCACATGTTTCTACATGAAGCTGTTTACAATTGCTTACATGAATTATTTTTCTTACCAAGAATATAGAATTGCTAGAATTGATGAGGCATAATATATATATATACACACACACATACATACATACATAAATATATATATGTATATGTATATATGTATATATGTAGATATGTATATATATTTCTCTTATCTCTTATCCTTTTTGTTGTTATAAGAATGCCTTAAATTCTGGAGAATTCACAAATTCATTATCTGCTATAAATGACTTGTACTCCTCTTGCCTTGCATCTATATCTAAACTCTCTTCAGCACTCAATTCCCTAGCAGGGCATACGTAATCCTGAGTTCTCAATCTTGACATCTTATTAGGTAGACTTTGTGGCACATTATTCCCAGATGTCTCTTCCCTAGAAGATAACAACTTTGTATCTTGCAACCCTTGATTATATTCTTCAACCACCATCTCTACTTCTTCTGCTTCCAAGTTCCTGATCATATCATCAAATTGATAAGGCACATGTTGATACCCTCCAAAGTTTATTTTTTGTTTAGCAGAATTGATATATCCTTCTGGATCAAAATTCTTTCTTGGTGGTCCTCTTTTCATGTTGCATTGTAGTAACTTATCAAGAATCAAGTTGTACCCTTCCTTTGCCAATATAATAAAATCACTGAAGCATAGTGTACTAGGTGTAGACATCAAAAAATTGTCCTCTTACAATACCTTGTCACAACATCGCATCAGTTAGACACCTGGTAGTATGTTTTTCCCTAGGTACCCATGTCATCATCTAATTAGTTAAATAAATCTTATTTATTTGACTAATTTCATTTATTCCCTTCCTATGTCTAATCCATCCATTAATCCATCCGGTCCTCTAATGTTAATTAAATAATTTATATTATTTAATTAATTAAATCATTTATATCCCTTCCTCTAATGTTAATTAAATAATTTATATTATTTAATTAATTAAATCATTCCCATCCATTAGTCTAATAATTAAATAATTTATATTATTTAATTAATTAATTCATAATCTATCCATTCCTCTAATGTTAATTAAATAATTTATATTATTTAATTAATGAAATCATAAATTCAACGTTAATTAAATAAATCCAAAATTTATTTAATTAATAAAATCCTAAAAAGATCTTCTCGCTTTCTTTCCAAAATTGAACTCATGTGTATCTAATTAATTTATTTAATTAGATAATTCATCAATTATCCTTCTCATCTTTTTCAAGATTTATTTCCTTTAAAACAAGAAATGAAATCTTTCTATCTTTTTTTGAAATCTTATCTCATCTCATTATATTTCCTCTTTTGTCAAAAATCAAATCCTTATCAATTTTATCAAATCTTATCTCTGTCCACATTGAAAATCTATAAATCTAACCTTTCACAGGCCATTTGGGTGGATCTTCTTCGGACATCCTCATTCTGCCAAAATCATTCCTCAATCTTTCATCAGTTTCTATCATTCTCCATTTGTCATCATATCCAGTCGTTATGCTGCAATAGTGAGCAATCAACATTCCTCCTCTATTATCACCCTTCGAAATATTGCATCCTTGTGCAGGTGGAGAAGAGCGATGGAGATAAATCGAGTTAGCGCGGAAATCTGTTTGCATTTGTGCTTCGTATTGTGATTTCCTTGTTATTTCGTACTCTATTGTGCTTGATAGGGTTTAGTTAATTTATTGTTTTCAACTCTAAATCTAATTGATTTTTCCCTATCTACATTTGGCGCCCACCGTGTTCTAACCCTTGTTCTTTTGAGCCTTTGTGAGTTTGATTTTGTAGGTCAAGGGATTTTCTAAAGAGGGCTTGGAGATCAAGTTTTTATAGGAGTCCAAAATCAGAAAAATAGCCTCACCATTGCGATCAAGGGGACTGAGAGACAAATTTTGACATATAATTTGATATATTTTGCTTGCAGAAATTTTTTTTGAAAGAAATTTGAAATCCCTATTATTGCAAGTGAATACATAGTGAATCTTTATCAAAAGAGTTTTGTTGAATGCATAAAATTTTTATATTGCATATTTTTATTACTAATATCTTCTTTTTTCTCTGTATATCGTATCATTTTTTTTAATCTACTATAGGTTTTCAATGGCAAAAATATGTGAATATATATTCACATGACACTCGACCTGTGGAGTATATCCATAACACCCACGACCTGCATCATCACACAGTGTTTAAAATGCAATTCACTCTTTATTAAATAGATAAACTGGTCGCATGCTTTCAAACCCTGAAACCTTCTATTCGAATGCTTTAGTCTTTCATTTCTTTATGATTACTTTTTCAAAAAGTTTCAAAACAATTTTAATTCTAACTTTATTTTTATCTTTATTTTTTTAATTTTTTCTCTTTTCTTAGGGATTTAGCCCTTGGTCATATGGAGGACCAGGGGTCCCATTAATAAGCACCCAATATCATTTTGCAAGCTTTTGGTCACGTGGGGATTAAATTTTGACGTTTAGGGGCTTAAATATTGCCCCTTCTTTCTTTGCACATCATTAAAATAACAGTTTTACTAAAATGGGCATAACTTTTGCATAACAGATCGGATTTTCGAATTTCAAAAGGCATTGGAAAGCTGACTCAGAAAGCTACGTAGTGGAAAATACCATTTCAGGTGACTGTATCAATTTCAGGATTTTTTTGAGTCAAAGTCAAACTTGCATTTAAACTTCAAATGAGCATATCTTGAGCAAAATTGATCCAATTTCGATGATTTTTTTTAAAAAAGTGCCTAAAATCTGCTGAATTCTCTATTTATGCAATCCATTCAGCTGTATCAGGTCATATAAATCAGATTTTATCAGAATTCCTCTTTTTTCACATGACTTTCTTCTATGCAAGTTTACTTGGTCTTTCTCGATTTTGTGGCTTGTAGGTGAATCAAAGGAGCTATTGCAAAATTTGGATCAGTCACAACAACAATTTGGAAAGTGAAAGTAACTAGGTGCACTTGTTTTATCCTTCATCTTGTTAATCTTGTTTGTCACACATTTCAATTTGGGGCATAAAATCAAATCTTGTTTGATCACATATTTGAAATTGGGCTTAAAACAAATCTTGTCTTCAATCACATATCGAAAATCAGGTCTAAAATTAACCACTATCTTCCTACACATTTGATTTGGGATCTAAAAAGAACGAGTGCTTCATTGCTTTCTTGCACACATTTCCTTTCTAAGGGTCAATTAATAATTGTGAGTGTGAATCAAGTGTGTGTTTCCTTCAAAACACCGCATTTGGTTTTCTTTTGTCATACCCTTCGTAGGAGGCCTGCTTGGAGCACACACCCCTCCAAGGGATGACCTCAATCGAGTGTGAATCCAAAGACACGCTCCTTTGGGAGTTGAAATCTTGTCACTCTGAGCTAAGCCTCAAAGAACTTTATACCTTTGGGAAGTGGAGGTGAAGGGTGGGTTACCCCTTTCTCTCGGCTTATTGGCAATATTTTTCTTTCAAATCATCCTTAGTCAACCTTGTGCAGATTAGCTTGAGACCTAATTGGCCATACCCACTTGACTAGTTCTAGGACTTGTTGATGTGCCTTCTTCAAGTGTGTGCTTAATAATCACATTCATAATTTCAAATTCAAACTTGCTTATGTGTCTTGCATGTGTAATTTATGTGTGTACATGTGTGATCATTCATTTAAACATTGCCAAATCAAGCTAAACACCAAACACATAAAGATAAGTCACTCTACACGTTCTTCCAACACATTCATATCCTATCACTTTCATCCTAATCAATTCAAGTCATCCAATCTAATCATTCCACATCATCACCATCACCAACCTAGTCCTAGTCACCACTTGTAAAAATGGTCATAATCATAAACAAGCCAAATCCTAATCATAAGCCCAAAATCATAATCCAAGGGGGCTATCCCTATAGGCCAAATCATGAGAAAAAACCTAAGCCTGAAGTCATAATTCAAGGAGTCTCTTTCTCTAGTTCAAATCATGAAACAAAACCAAAACATAAAATCAGACTTCGAGGGGCTTCTCCTTCCACCTCATACCAATCTAATCCATCCACTTCTTCATATGTCAATGCCACATCAACCTATCAAGCCACATCAAAACAAACACATGTGAACTTAAGTTCTACCTTGCAACAAGGTCAAACTTCCTCAAGTCTTAATGCCACTTTTGATAAGGGAAACACCAATCTAGTTCATGCACCCTTACCATCATCCAATCAAAACCAAAACCCTAAGCCCACACCTTCCACCCATACACCTACAAAGGATGTGACCCAAAGGCTACTAGCAAGGAATCAAACATCGCAATGGCATCCAACTCATATTTTTGAACATACAAAAGAGTCATCAAACATCATGCCAAGTCCTTCAAGCCAACCATGTCATCCACAACCCTTTGAGCCAATTCCAGAGTCTCCCTTCATAAGTCCAAGTCACCCTCTATCATGCTCCTATGTTGTTGACCATCAAGAACATGACAAGTCTCTCCATGAGAAATCCCCTTCCACCTCCATTCAAATAAGTCATGAGGTATGTCAAGAGAACAATCCTAAACATGAGGAAACATTACCCCCTCATCCACATAAAGATCAACACCCTCCCAATGATTTCATTCATAACATACCTAATACTATTCATGATCAATCTTTCATCTTTGATCAAGACCCCTTTTATGATCAAGAAGACCGTGATGATCCCCTTAGCCAACTTTATGCATTCCATGGTCAAGAGCTTGCCACCTCACCCATCCATGATACACAAACATCCACTTCCCATGATGAGACATATGCCTCCCCAACACACATAGAAGATCAAACAAATACCTTGGATCTAAGTGAACACAATGCTCATCAAGATCCTAATGATCCTTCATCACCCACTATGGACCCCATTGCAAGTCCTCCATCCTATCCTATTGGTCTTTCCACCCTCATTCATGAATGTTCCTCCTTAGAACAACAAAAACCATTATCTTCCCTTGTGCCATTTTCTCCATCCAATAAGGAACTCATGTCTAGCGTTTCACCTACACCTAGTCCCATTATCCATTGCACACTCCAAAAAATGAACCACTAAGGTAAAGGTATAGACCTTCATGAACAAGGTATTTTGGAGCCCATCCATGTCAAAGTCCCTCCACGCTCTTACGGCCTTGGACCTACACCCCAAGGACAACAACCTAAAGATGTTGGTACTTCCTCCATGCATCCTAAGTCCACTTTCCATCATAATCCCTATCATACACCCAAAACATATGTAGCCATTCCACCTCCATCATCCTACAAATGTCAAAAGCATGTGACCATACACCTTCCACCATCAAATTTGCCACCATTGCTTCTGACTCCTCATATCCCTCCATCAAATCTGCCACCATTGCTTCCAACTCCTAATATCCCTCCATCTAATCTACCTCCACTTCTCCCAACACCTAATATCCCCATTATCCAATCCCCTTATCCCTCCATCCATAAATACCCTAACATTCCTAATCATGGCCAAAAAATGCACACATTGTATAAACATGAAGCTTCCACCCATTCCACCATACCCATGGGATTCAAAAGCAAGAATTTCAATGCCTCTACCTATAAAGTAAAAAATCCTAAGGGTTCTCATGCCTTAGGAATCAATACAAAAAGTCAAAGCCAAGTACATATAAAAAGCTATATAAGCCCATACCTCCAAAAGAAAAGTCTAAAAACAAAATGGTTTGGGTACCTAAGAAAAAAGAAATCAAGTCAAATGAGGCATTCACATCACAAAGATCCCAACCATCCACTTCCATCCCACATTCTCATTCCATTCAAAAGTCTCAAATTCCTAAAACCCACAAGAAAAATAAAAATCATAAAAATACTAAGTCTATGTGGGTACCAAAAGCACTACACCCTCCACCTCCTAAGCAAACATCTCCATTGCTTCCTACACCCCATCCACATCAAAAGCTTCAACGTTTATCACAGTGTGTGCAACCATTGGTCATGGTTCCCTTCCATTTCACAACGATTCCACATACCTCCATCTCCCCATCCTTCACACATTATCCTACATATCTCCCCCACCATCTTCCTATGGTCCATGCTTTTGCATAAACCTTTCATCCATCCTTTTGCACAAGTCCTATTCAATCCACATCATCATCCACTATTCCCCATCCATTCTTACATAAGACTTTCATAATCTACCATCTACCTAATCCATCCCTTTCATGTCATCCCTTACCAACATCTATGAGCATAATGACATTTGACATGGTCAATGCAATGACATCCATATCTAGTGGGACTACCAACTTTCATGCAACTAGACACTTGAGTCCCTCCTATCCATATTCCCCTTCTCCTATCCAAAAAGACAAAAAAAAAATATAAATAAATAAATAAATAAAGAGAAATCCCTTTGTCCAACGGTGAAAACCCGGTAAATAGGCGCCCTGGATAAGTACCATGATGAAAACCTGGAAAACATGCGTCATGTGTAGGTTGATCTTCTATGTCGCTTACACTTGGGGGCACAATGTCTTATCTATCCAACCTATCATTTTCATATCATATGATTTCCATCCTACCTGCCATCTTTAGCCATCATATTGAGTCTATTCATACATATCTATCATATTGAGTCCATTTATCCACTCTTCTTCTTTTGATCTTGATGAAGACATAGGGGAAAAATGTTGAAACATGCTTTGGGTATCTCTTGACATACCTCATCCTTCCAAACAAACCTATCATTATCCTATTGTCATAAGTTTTGTCATAAAAAATACTAAGTATTGTACCTAGAATGGGGCATGTTATTCCTATGCGACATAGTCTTTGGAAATCACAATCCTTGCTCTCTTATGATGCATACATCCATTCCATTCACTATGACCTATCATTTCCATCCATCCATATATCATGAGCCTTTTATCCCTTTTCCCATCACCCACACTTTCATCCATCAATCCCATTTATCTCCTTACACCTAAACTTGGTTTTCCCCTTGTCATTGGTATCTAGCACAAAGGCTACTCAAATTTTCATCCTTTGACACCTCCAAACATTTCAAAAATCCCAAAAAAATCAAAACATTTCAAAAATCCAAAAAAAAATCAAAACATTTCAAAAATCCAAAAAAATCAAAACATTTCAAAATAAAGAAAAATCAAAACATTTCAAAAGTCCAAAATATCAAAACATCTCAAAAATCAAAAATCAAAACATTTCAAAGTCCAAAAAAAAAAAACATTTCACAAACAAAAAAAATCAAAATATCCCCAAAAATACAAAAAAATCAAACATCCAATAAAAATCCAAGCAATACAATCAATCCATCCAATTAATTCTTCCAATTTCATCTACTTAATCCATCACCTCAATCCAATCATTCATCCATTCAACCAAATCAACCATCTTCATCAAAACCATTGCATCCAATCAACTCAATCGAATCAATCCAAGCCATAATCCAAATGCAAGTCAATCCTTAATCCATACCAATCAAGTCAATCAATCTTGTCAAATTATCCAATCACATCCTTTGGTCTTGACCCTAATCTTGTCGTAAACCAAATCAGCCAACCAATCAATCAATTATCATCATCCTTGTGTTGCTCTAGGGACATGTCGCTCCCCATAATGACAAAACTATCATCATCATTAATCAATCAATCAACGGTTTACAGCTTGACAGGGGCAACACCTTGTTTGTTTTTGTATCATTTGTGCATGCTTGCTTGCTTGCTTGTGTGTGTTATCATTTTATCTTGCATTTGTATCAAATCCGTATCATTCCAACTAATATTCATATCTTGTGTATGTTGGAGTAGCTTTTTGCACTATCCTTTGCATCTAAGGTCACATCATACCTTTTGTGCATTAGGACTTTAATGCTCTAAGTCTACTTCCTCATACGTCTAGACAAGGTTGTATTATGCTGGGGCACGAGACACATCATCACCTTGGTCCTTATATCTTGGTGCATAACGTCTAGTGCTATATCAAACATCATGGTTGCTCACCTTCATTGCAACATAACGTAACATTCATCTCCTTCATCCACTTTCTATCTTGCATCATCTTTTCTATCCTTATCATTTCATTTCGAGAGCCTACCCGTGTTTGTTCAACCTGCCTATCCTCTCAAGGGGGCGTCATCATTCCATCATCCTATCTTTCTATCATTAAACCATTTTCTCTTACCTATATCTTAACTTCTTTGAAATGATGTTACTCGACACAAATCTCATCATCTCGAACATCATCTCAAAGAGGGGCAAAAATGTAGAAATCAAAAAATTGTCCTCTTACAATACCTTGTCACAACATCGCATCAGTTAGACACCTGGTAGTACGTTTTGCCCTAGGTACCCATGTCATCATCTAATTAGTTAAATAAATCTTATTTATTTGACTAATTTCATTTATTCCCTTCCTATGCCTAATCCATCCATTAATCCATCCGGTCCTCTAATGTTAATTAAATAATTTATATTATTTAATTAATTAAATCATTCACATCCATTCGTCTAATAATTAAATAATTTATATTATTTAATTAATGAAATCATAAATTCAACGTTAATTAAATAAATCTAAAATTTATTTAATTAATAAAATCCTAAAAAGATCTTCTCACTTT
>VDFB02058242.1:279292466-279482466 GCA_007258455.2 Sequoia sempervirens | reverse complement strand
AAAATGCATGTCTTAGTGATGATTGAAGTTATTTAGATTTTACATAATCCTTCAGTGGAAAATATATAGTCAATCCTACTCACTTATACATCCCGAAAAATATCATTCACACCCGCTATCGAAGATGATTATTCTTTTGTATCTCAAGGTAATGTGAATCTTATTTACAATGTTATTAATGTCGATCCTCCCCCTTTTGAGGAGTTGCAATCATGTTACCGTGTAGGATTCAATATCCTTTTTAAGCATGGATACAAAGGAAATGGTCTTGCACACATGAAACAAGGAGTTAAGTTCCCTTTGGAACCAACACTACACTCTTTTACAATGGGTTTAGTTTACATGCCTTTTCCTTTGTCTCCATCCCCTCCTCCATCGTTTGTTGTCCTTACATCTTCTTGTGAGCAGCCAAAGTTTTCTTAACAAGAGAAAGGGTTGCTTCCTTCTCCTTATCCTTTATCTAAACAAGAGCATATTTTGTTGAGGCTTCTCAAAGTCCACTTGATTGCTCTTCCTCCTCCTACACATAAGAAGTTTCACACAAGATAAAGTAAAACATTATTTTTGTACATTCTATTAGGTTCCTAGCCATTCGACTAGTGAATGTAAGGCCTTCAAGGATAAAATACAACTTCTTTACTCTGGTGTCATCAATCTTTTGCTTATCGATACACCTATCTCTTCTTTGCATAACAAATGATATCGAGGTTTACCTCTATCTTGTTTAGTTTATCTAATAAGCATCTTCTCATGAGGTTCTTACAACTCTGTTCTATTGTGTCACTACCCGCCATGTGGAATTCATAGCTTTGCTTGCTCATTGTCATTCATGGTGGTACAATATTGTGTGCAACCATACTTTATATGTGGTAGAAAAACAATAGCATTTAGCATGGTTATCCTCGTCTATGCATTCGAGGCAAGGACAACTTGTTTTGGAGGTGTGTCCCTCTCAAGGATTTCCTCTCTTCTTTCTTCCCCTTTTCTTTTCCTAAAACTATTAGCATAGAAAATATGTTAATGTTTTAAGGGGGAGCATATATACTCTGCTTGCTTGTGCATCCTTACCTACACCTTATCTATTTTCACTCGCTATGGTGATTTTCTATTTTTTTTGTCGACAATGGCGATTGTCTCTCTATTGATAGGGGCTTTCCTCCATAGTGAGGTTGGTTTTATCACACATCAATAGCAAATTTCCTCCATAGTGGGGTTGGTTCTACCACCTAATCAGCTAGTGGCTTTCCTCCACAGTGGGGTTGGTTCTACTAGTCCGTGATCACCTAGCATAACACAACTTGCTAGCTTGTGATCCATCTTTTTAATCATTATCATTTGCATGACCCCTAGTGACGTAGTAAGCTAGTGCTTGAGTCATGTAGTCTGATCGACATTGGTTACTTCCCTATCTTTTGGATATATTCCTTCCTTGAAGCAATCAATCCTCACATTATTCTATGTGTTATTTCTTGTTATTTTGGGGAAAACACATAGTACTAAGACAACCTCCTACATTGAGGTATCTTCACTTTGCTGACTCAAACATCTATATGTTCATCATGTTTTAACCTCATGATTTGGTAGCTTTTTATCTAAGTCTAACCTTGTCCTATGCAAATCTTTCTTGTCTAATATGTTTGTTTTGTAGGTCTTCACCCTAGGGGCATGCTTCCTTGGTTTAAAGAGCTATATGATCCCTCTACAATATCCTTTTTACGTCATGATGTTATTCATCTTCAGTAGCTTTACTTTAGTGCACATATTCTTGTAGATTCATAAGCTTGCTAAAGCGGGGGCAAAATGTAGAGTCAAAAATTGCATATCCTTGCAATTTCACCTACACTTTTGTATCCACTTTAGTGTCCACCACCTTAGTACTTGTGTCTACAGGCTCTCATCTTATCCGTTAAATCATCCTTTTTCCATCTCAAGATGCTCAAAGTCCTTGATAGTAGCTACCTTTGTGCATCAGTTTTGCATTAACCATGTGATTTTCTCATCTCCCACCTTTTTTAGTATGATTTGTCTAGACATTAGCAATCCACACAAACTTCCACTTTCTGCACAGACGTCCATGATCCACATGGATGTCCATGATCTGTGATAATGTCCCACAACATTTTAACATTCAAAGGTCATTTTTGAGCATTTTTCCACTTGCCACCTACCTAGGTCAGTGAAAATGGCTCAGGATAGTTTGTAACATCTCAATAGACCTTTCTTTCCTTCTTTTCACTTTTAGAGGGATCTGTTTGCACTCTATGGATCTCTCTCGAATTTCTCTTTGATTAGCTCTCTTTCTCTACAACTTACTACAACAATCCCAATGCTCTCTTAACAATCTTTATAGCTCTCTTGGCTCTAACAACTCTCGCTCTTTCTCCCTCTCTTTCTAGCTTCCTCAAGCCTTGCAGGTAATATATATTTTTCTTATGTCTTTGAGCATCTTGGGATTTATTACATCCCCTGTATATGTATTTATCATCTTGTCTAGATTTATCTTTTAATCTATCTGTCTATCTAGCTGTTGTGGAGGTGGAAACACCAAAGCAGTGACTTGACTAAGGAAAGTCCCCAAACAAACTCAAACATTCTTCCTCTTCTGCATGTGTGTGTAGGTTTATTGGAGTTATCCAAACATACAAAGGTTTGCTATGTTTATTTAATTCATTTCTTTACTTTTTTTCACATTTCCCATGTCTAGGTTTTGCAAGTTAGCTGGAGATTTAAGTTGAGTTTTCACATTCTTTGTATATCTCTTTATTCATGGTTCATACGAGACTACAACACACCACATAGATGTCTATGCACCACACTGTCATCCTTGGCTGTGATGCTCAGATTTGAGCCAGAGACTCTTTGTCCTTTGTTTCTCCCATTTTCATAGTTGGAAACTTTATTTTATTTATCTGTAATTAGATATTTTCACTAGTTGGACTAGTTGGAGATATTTGAGTGTATGTAGTGAAATTGGCCCTCAAGGGAACACTATTTTCCTTGTGCCGGGTCACACTTTTTACATTACAATTATCTAGACACCAAAATCTAGTGATACTATTCTCAATAATGTTCTATATGATAAATATTTTTGACTTCTCAATTTCACCCTCCTCATTAGCCACATTTATACTTTCTTTTGACTATCACACTACCTTTTTCTACATTCACTTTTATAATGACTATACTTGTGAGAATACTAACATTAAAAATTACTTTTTATTATAACTCTAATTTGAGCTATTGCACTATTTTTCTTATTTGTTTCATTTGGGTGTGAATTGCTTGCTCCCTCTTAATTGTTTTCTCTTCTAAAGCTACATATTTCAAAGTTAGTTTTCCCTCTACCTCTGATTTTCTTCTAAAGATAGTTCTTCCTCTCTCCTTTCCTCTCTTATTGACTTGAGATTTGAATGCTTACTCTAAAGGAGAAGGGACAAACCTATTAGGTTTTTCTTGTAGGTTTGAAGTAAATCTATCAACTCATCCACTATCATTTGTGATAAATATTTAGCCTCTTTTATTGTCATGACTATGGGGTCAAATGTTATGGGAAGACTCCTAAGGATTTTTTCAACAATCTTTTGATATTTAATATTTTTATTATTAAGTTTTAGCTAATTTTTTAGAATACAAACTCTTGTGTGGAAGTTTGAAATGGACTAAACATCCTACATTTGAAAGGTTTGAAGCTCTCTCCTTTACAATTGTAATATGACTAACCTTACTTTATAAATCCATTTGTAGAACTTTTGAAGAATCTCCCATGCCTCCTTTGAGTAGTTAGTTATTGCTATTCTATGGCTATTGTTGCTTCAATAATGCTTAGGACTTTTGCATCCTTCCTCCTAGTCTCCTTTGGTTGGGCCCTTTAGGCACTTGTGAGAGTTGCATATGTTGCTAGGTCTCCTACATCCATGAATCCATTCACAAATAATTCTCATAAAATTATTAGCTAATAAAATAGTTGCTATTTTATTTGACTAGACATCATATTTTCTCCTATAAACTATGGGTGACTACCGTTAATTTTTAATGTGTGTTCTATCCATGCTAGAAAATTAAGAAAAAACCTTTAATTCCTCAATCTCTAATACCCAATATAATTTAGAACGTTGCCTTTGGTGTCACTCTGTTGGAAAAAAAAACTACAAAAACTACTACTTTGATGCCAAATGTTAGAAAAAATAAGACTATGGAAACTATAGGAGACAACTTTTAAACTCGGAGAATATATTATATATTTTTATCAAAGATAACTTGTACAAAATGTTTACAAATAAATTATAAAATGTCTACAAGCAATTTCACTTGCTATTATAGATGCTCTTTTTGAGCAATTGTTGTGTATTCTCTCTCATAACTTTCAATGTATGTACTTTCACTAGAGCTATTAAGTGTATTCACCTTTTTGGAGTTGTTGTTGCTAGTTTGTGTATGATTTTTAGAGCTACTATTCTATTGTTTTTGTAATTGTTATTGCTTTTCAACCCTAATCTATTCTAGATCCACAACTTATTTATTCTTCCTTTTTGTTTTCTTCCCTTTTTAGTTTCCCCTATCAATAATTAATTTCCCTATAAAATTCTCGATGTTCAAAAATTGACTCAAGTTTTGGCACTAGAAATTGAACTTACAAAAATAAATGAAGTTTGATAATTGTGGTAGGATTGAATATCTTTGAATCCAAGAGCTCTTAAGAAAGAATGGAAGACATGTCAAAAAATTTATTTCTTCGACTCTAGAGTACATATTTCCAACAATATCAACAAATTGATGTGTAGGTATTCAATGTTTGACCATTAAGATTGTAATGCACAATTGAAATAAACATAATCAACATTGAGTTTAATGTTCATGATCCAATTATTTTTCTATCATAAAACTAATGTAAAAGATCCAAAGTTTTGCTATACTTTACACAATTTGCAGTAACAAGTTGATGTGTAGCACACCAAAGTTGAATTTTTACATAAAAGAAAACACATATGTTACAAGTTTTATCTCCACACTATTTTCTACATTTTCTATATTGGGTAGGTAAAGGGTAGTGGTTATGATCCAAAATTACTTAAGCAGGAGTTCTAAACTATAGTTGCTTGCAAAAGTCTATTCTCAGATGAACCTCATCCCTATGTTAGCCCCACCAAATGTATCAAATAAAAAAATGCATCATCTGTTGTGAGAGAGACAAAAGATTGTGTTAAATAAAAAGAAAGGCGTGCTAAGAGATGGTGAAAGCCTACTGGTTGGAACTGAAATATATGACGAGTGCCACCCATTTGTACAGTATATGAGCACATGGTTTTCCCTTATTTATTATCCTAAAAGTGCATGGATTTCCTTTCTGAATTATTTTATGACAGTGTTGTGTGGTGCAGAAGCATCTTGCATATGAGAATCTTATAACCACAACTCTGTGATGTAAGATGTCGGCACACCAACATCAGTAACAGTTGCCACTTACTTTAAGAATACTTATCCTTTCAACTTAGATTCTTTAAACTAAGAATACCTATCCTTTCAACTTATTAGTTTCTTTAAACTAAGAATACTTATCCTTTCAACTCTGTACATACTTGATAAAATATTACCTGCACAATATCAAGTGAACACCATCTGCAGTCCTGACTGAAAGTTAATAGTGGGAGAGTTTACAGAGATTGCACAACAATAAAAGAAGTCTGTTATCTGGAGCACAACATACAAGAAAACTTATCCTTTAAACTCTCTACATACTGATAAAATATTAGAGGGAACAGATAGTAATTGCACAGGTCTGAGCCATCATAAATACATGTACAAATTGAAGAAGTTGATTATTTTTGAAACCCCAGAAATAGATATAAGTATTGTGGTTACAGGTAAAGTACAGTGGTTTGTCTGTGCATAAGTTTGCAGTGTTTTGTGATTATTATACACCTTATCTCGGATAGAAGATCAGATTAGATATGGTATTTACTGTGATTTGTCAGGTTGATAGATGTGTCGGATGGTTTAATCAGACATTGTGCCTTAAAACACAGTTTTCATTTATATTTATGGCAAAACATCAATTTTCAGGTTATTTGTTCGTGATGACAAAGTTATCTTTGAGAGGTACATGGCGACATTAACTTTTTGAGGGAGGATACACGCACCCGACTGCGTACTATGTATGCATATGCACAAGATTTTTTCTTACGATTTGACAATGATATATAGTGGACTTAATGGCTTTGTTGTTAATTGTACTGAGTTTTTTTTGTTAGAGTGATAGAATGTTTTTTGTCTTGTTCGTGTTTTGGTTAACATGGGTCTTGGTTAAGGTGATTTTCTAAGGTAACATGGGTCTTGGTTTATGTGATTTTCCATCTATCTTAAGCAATTTTGCCTTGATAGCTTTTGAAGGTTCAAGCAACATGTGTGGTCTAATCATACCACATCACTCTCCATCTAATGGTGTATAAGGACATCAGATTTGGTAGCAAAGGTTCTTCAAAGGTTTGATAGTAGAGATTCTAAGGCTAGTCCTTTGTTATTGTCCATGGGCCAACATGGTGGGTCCATCATATTTCTTTTAGCATCAAAGTCTAATGTTAATAGTAAGGTCCACCCTCCAACCTTTTGTGTTTTATTCATTTTTTTTCTTAACAAATATCATGTGACATGTTCTAAAGGCTTTAGCTTAAAAGAATAACATACCTTTTCCCTTGAGTAGTGGGCATCATCCAATATGCCATGAAATATCTAATATGATGGGCCTAAGGAATGGAGCCCATTACTCAATGATTGTAATTCAAATTTTGAAACCCAAACCATTATGAGGAGGATCCAAAGTATTTTTTTGACTATTTGACACTTAATAAATTCTCCCACATTGGTTCGACGACATACCAATCATAGACATGCATATCAAGTGGGAATTAAGTGGCTCTTTTTCAAATGAACTCCATTGTATCGATAGATACAAACAAGTATTCAAGGCTCAATGACCACCACTTCTAGTGTCAACAAGACACTCAACCACCTTGATAGTTATATTGTAGTGTCGAAAAATGTACTCCTTTACATTTTCACACTATGTTTGGGTCCCTTAATTAATTGGACTTAATTAAGTCTCTAATTGGCCCAATTATGCATCTACAAGCCTAATTAATTGCAATTTCTGAAAGGGGAACCAATATTTAATTAATGCAATTATCATTTTTAACACCCCGAAATGAATAGGTCCTGGCAATTTAGGTCAGGACCCATTCACCCTTGGGTGAATGGGTCCCCTTTAGTTGCCAAATTCAAAATTTTAATATGTTTTTGGCAGCCTTTTTATGATCCAAATTCAAATTTCAAATATCAGCTTGTAATGTTCAATTTTTGGGAAATTAAAAAATTACTTATAAATACAAGGTCTTTTTATCAAATTCAAATCCTAACCAGCCTAGATTTTCAAGAGAGATTCAATTCTAATTTCACAAGAGCTAAGATTATTGCCAAAGGTGTTAAGAGTAGATTTCCCAATCATTTGTTGTAGCATTCAAGATATCAAGCATCATGTCAAAGTTATTTGCATCTATGCATGTTTTTGGAGCTAACATTGTGATGTAGGTTTCAAGCATATAAGTCAAGATTCAAGCATCAAAGATCAACTTCCAATCAAGCCATTTCATGCAAGATCAAGACCTTGGAGAGATGTGTTAAGTTTCAGTCCTTCAAGGGTTTGGTAAGTTGCACCATAGCAAGTGTTCATTCATCATTCCTTTCATGTTTCATTATTTCATTTCAAGGTTTAATTACCAAAATGAGGTTTGACCAAGGAAAACCTGCAATCACCAAAAACAAACAATTTTTCCCTCTTCTATGTGTTGCAGATCTTAGGTTGAAGAAGGATTGAAGATTCATCAAAAGAGAAAAATTATCAAAGTTGCCAACATTATCATCAAGCCGCAAAAACTCACTTTCAAAATTTAGTTTGAAATTTTCAACTGTGAAACTTGGAGGAATCAGGGGTGCAGATCTAGGAGCAAAGGATTGTGAAATCAAAATTTGAACCCTTGAAGTAAGACCCATTCGCTCTAGGGCGAATCTGCCCTAGGAGGACACTTAGTAGAGGCTTTTGGTGACAAGTGCATAAATGCATAACCTTCTTAGATCTACTGGAACTTTATGGATTTTTTCATAGTGAGGTTTTAAATTGATGTTTCAAGTGTTACATTGCATGATTGAGTTTATTTACTATTTTTAGTTTTTCTCCCAAAAGTGCATTTCAAGTTGATTTACCCTATCCCCAATCATAAGGAAAACAATAAGATCTCCATTAAGTTTGACTCACCTAAGGTTTGGAAGTCAATCTTTCCCTAGGGGATCTCTTTTTCCTAATGAAATAGGGAAAGTGTAGGTGCATCCCCCCCTTCAAAACCATCACCCACATGTTTGCTCCGTTTTATTTTAGTGAACTTGGCATTGTACATCTAAATTTTTGAAATTGGAGTCCATTCAAACCCTAGATCTAGGATTTGCATTAGTTTGCATCTCATTTAGGGTTGTTAACATTGCATTAGTTTTCATCCCATTTATGGTTTTAGGTTTGCATTTTGCATCCTTTAAAATATGAAAAAATGAAAAATTTGCATGCATATTAGTGTATGTTCAATCATTCACATTCAAAAATTGAGTCAAAATTGCATTTCAAAAAGTGTTATATTGTTCATCATTTTTCATTCAGTACACTTGCATTTAACATCAAAATTTGGAAAATTCAATCATTGAAACCACAATTTGTAGTATGAAATAGGAAACCATATCATTAAACCTTAGACTCAAGTTTAAATGTTTGCAAACCCTGTGTTAAGAGCCCTTCACCCTAGGGCCAATTAGTCCCTGTACAAGTGCTTTTTCAAAATTCTGGGAAGTGATTTGTCTCTATTTGCTTCATTCTGATTTGCTGTTAAATCTGGGTTTTAGTTTCAGAAATTAGAAAAATCAGTCATTGCTTGCATTTGGTTCAATTGGTCAAATTGAGTGCATTGTTTGAAAATCAAAATTGGCATTAAAAGATATCATTTTCAGCCTTTTGCATAGCATAATCAATAAATAATCTTATTTAAAATCTGAAAATTGTTATCTCTTTTTACATACTTGCATTATACTTCATACTTTTGGGTGTTGATTTCATTTGTTTAGTGCCTATTCTCCATTTTGGGTGCACTTATGTTTGGTGAAACTTGTATGAGCTTCACAATCTGGTGTCCTATTACCAATACTGTAGTGAGACATAGTTTGAGACTCATGCCATCTCGTGCTACTATATCCACCGTGGATCTTGAGTTTTCCAACTCTTTCACTAATAGTGTTGATACTAGTCAACCCATTATGGACCATAACGTTGATACCTCATTTCCCACATGACCACTCTACCCATAGCCAATGTGATTGATGTTGACACAATGGTTGCTAATGTCCCTCAAGAAGAGCTAAAACAAAGGGATGAAGATTTAGATACATTGCAAAACCTTGTGAGTTCTGAATACATTTCTTATACTACAATTCTCATCATATATAACATGAGGAAAATGCTTGATAATGAACAAGGAATAGAGGTTGTGTGTAGCTTAGCTCACATTATTGATAAACATGTTCCTACAGTGGCTATTTGTGCTCAAACATTGGGGTACACTCAAAGTCAAGGTGGAAATCCAATTCCTCCTTCCACAACTATGACCTCTATTCCTACATACACTAATCCAACTATTACAACAACTAAACAACCCACTAGTAATTTCAATACTACCTTAGGTATTTACATTGGGAATCCCTTTAGCTTTGTGCATTTAAATCTCATATCTCCTAATCCATATCCCCTCACAAACTTACAATTCACTTTCCCTATGAATACATATACACCTCCACCTTATTCACCTCCATCTCACAACACAAACAATGATCCCATCCTTAACCAACTCTTACAAAATTTTTCATCCCTCCAACAATAAATTTCCACATTGAACCAAAGTCAAAATGGCCAACCTTCATAATATGCCAAAAGAAACCCTTAATCCTTGGAGATATTGAGAGCACAAATGCCACAAGGCACAGAGATTCCTATATTTGAGAAATACGATGGAAAAGGAAACACTACTAACCATGTATTGACATACACAACCATATGTAATGACTTCATTTTTGAAGATAAACTCTTGGATAAAATTTTCCCTAGATCCTCGAAAGACATTGCCTTGGAGTGGTTTTGTTCCTTATCGAATAACTCAATTCATTCATTCAATGAAATGGTTGATGCCTTTCTTAACCATTTCCAAGTGCACATAAGTCCAAAGATAACCTTAGTTGAGTTAATGCAATGTAAACAAAACAAAGATGAAAAGGTCACTAATTTCATAGCATGATACCAATTGCTTTACTCATAAATCAATATTAAGATTCTTGATGTTGACCTTCAAAGAATGATCTTTGCAAACTTGCATAGCAATATTCAAGCTAAACTTGAGATGTTGAATTTTCCCTCCTTTACACACTTGTGCATGACCCTTCATGACTATCAGAATTCGGTTAGTCATCGTGAAGCAAAAAATCCTCCTAACCATCCTGAGAAATCCAAAGTTGTGCCCCATAACAATTTTCAACCTTTTAATAAAAAAAATAAGGGCTTTTTACAAATAAATACACCTCAAAAAAATCAAAGTGTTAACTCCCAAGTGGCTACTATAAAAAAGAAAAATCCATATCCATTTAGTGAGAGGAGTAGAAAATTTACCCCTTTACCCGATACACTTCACTCCATCATGTTGTGGCTTATAAGTAAGAACTTAGTTACCTTACCTCTTATTAGAGCTATTGATACCACTAAGCCCTTACCTCCAAACTTTAACTCAAATGCCTTTTTCCATTTTCACTGACAAAATGGACACGATACAAAACAATGTAGGCATCTTAAACAGTGCAAGACCTCATTGATTCCAAACACATCCAGATTGGTGGTGTTAATGATCAAGGAAACAAGTTCATTGCATTTGAAAATCTTTACCAACCCAATGCCAAATCATAATATCTCTTTTGTGAAATCTAATGATGCCAAGAATTATGTGATGAATGTTGACAAACTTGAAGACACAAATAATGAAAATATAAATGAAAATGAAGGAGACTTAAAATGTATGGTCAACTTCATTGATATTCAACCTCATAAGGGTCAAACCAAAATGCCCCTTGATATTTCTTTCTCAGAAAATGACATAATTAGACATGCATCCGATGGTCCTCTTTACATTGCCAGAAGAATCAATGATAAGCCTACTAATGGCATATTAATTGATCTCGTGTACATAGAGAATGTGATCATTGATGAATTATTATTTGTGCATGAACTTTATCAAGATTCTTATGAACAAATGAAAGCATGGATTAAAACATATAATGGTTTTTCTTGCCCTACGATAGGTTCAATCACCCTTCCTTTAAAATTTGGACTGAAACAATTGAATGTCTCATTCTCCATCTTCTCATCGTCAAACTAATTTCGTGTGAAGCTAGGTTACCCATGGCTATGCTCGATGGATTTTATCCTGTCGGTAGTGCATAAATGTTTTAAGTTGATGCTTGGAAATGAAATCTTTACTGTGCACCATAGTGGCTTTAATCCCTTGTCTTCTCGTGGTTTCTCGTTTTACATGCAGGAAGCAAAATGCTTCAAGCCTTTTACAAAAAGTCACGTTACTTGATAACTAAAATTCTTAAAAACATCAGTAAACATAAACATGAAATCTTTAGAAGTTCGCGGGTAGATGCACCACGATCCATTAATCTTCAACAGGCACTTGTGATCATTGAAGATCTGTTCAAGGTCCATACTGTTGATGGGTGTTTGAGCACTTCTCAACACAGGTAATGAATAGGTGCATCACCTCTCTTGAAAGACAATTTCCTACAAGCAAATTGTAGAAAACTATCCCAAGGTCTCTCAAGTGTCAGGTCATGACTTACTTGGAATATCTCAGTTTGTTCATGTGATTTTCTAGTAATCACAGGGCAACTTTACATATGTTAAGTTGGAGGGAGATTGGTTCTTTAAATGGAGTTCTCAAGGTGTTGGAGTTGATGTGCAATTGTTTCAAGTTCAAAATAGCAGTCTAAAACTCCACTTCTATCATCAGATTTGGCTTTACAATGATGGTGGAACTTTGCCTAAATTACTATTTCAAAGAAAGGTCAAAAGGGAAGGGGAAGGAGGAAGTTCCTAGATCTGCAACTACCGATGAATAGTGGTAATGGAGGATGCTACAGTGGAAAACCTTCCTGAAACTAAGTTCCACTTAACCAAATCAGCTAACACTATCATGAAACCAATGCTATCTTCTAAGGTCTACAAATTTTCAACTGTTCATTCACCATAAAGTATGAATAAAAGATGAAATTTGAGTGCAGCAATAAATCTATGTTTAGACTAGCTTTACACTGTTGTTTATCATCAACAAACAACAAAAATCATGAACAAGGAAGGGCATCAACACTGTAGAATTCTTGAATATCAATGAACAACACTTACTAAACTACTAAAGCATGTAAAAATACGTAGAAAAACAAAGTAAATCTTCTCAAATCTATCAACTATGGGGAGATGAATCATGAAACATGAAGGAAACTCAATAATCCACCAAAATCAATGAATTTCTATTAGAATTTCAGTAGCATGCCTTTACAACAACTCAACTCTCTCTTTGAAAATGAGAGGAGACCCCCTATTTATAGTTTTCAAAAAGTAGAATGAGTGACCAAGATATAATCTCATTGTGTGGCCAAGATTCAATACAAATTAGGGTTTCACCTACCCCCAATATTTTACAATTTAAAATTACATTTCTTGTCTTATCCCTATTTTGTCCTTTAGTTCCCTGTCACTGCAGCATTTTTGTCTTCTAGTTGGTTGCCATTTTGCTGCAGTTACACAGTGAGAAACTCATCATCAATGAAAGGATTTCCTTCATTCTTCTTCACAGTGGTGTACCCCACGAACTTTCCTATTAGCGCTTGAAGTTTATTCCATTCTAGGATGTCAGATTGGAGCACTTGGAAGGTCAATTTCTTGGCCCTGCTAGTGATTAGCTCCTAATTTTTTGTATACTTTGACATATTCTTGACAACCTATTTTGATTGGATGAAGGCTCGGGGGAAAAATCCATAAAATCCAGTGTTAGTGAATTCATAGCCCCATTCTCCATCTTCTTATGGAAATACAACCTTATCTTCTCGAGGTCTAGCTCAATGGCAGGCATGTCATAATCCGTCATAAGCTTCAGATATTCTTCACAATCAGCCTAATGTTCTTTTACCCACTTTAGGTCGAGCTCTACTTCATGGAGCACTCACTCCAAGACTTCTTTTCTATGGTCTAGAACCATTTTCCACGTCTCGACGAGCTAGTGATCATCCTTCGCCAAGGCCAACTCCTTCTCCCAAGTCTTCTCGGGCATCTTGAGAATAGCCTCAAGCTTAGGATATGTAATCCTATATAATTTCGGGAAGTCAACAAAAAAATTATTTGTGCCTTCGAGCTGCTTTTGCACTTCCCAAAACTTATTGGCTGTTGAGACAGTGAGACCAATGCCCACATCACCATTGTATATCACCCATTAAAACCATTCTTTAGTGGCCTTAGTCTAGTTATTTATTCTCTCTAATTTTCTTATGTGCTCCTTGGACAACAACAGTGGTGGGGCCGATGAAGTCATCGGTAGCTCCTCATTAGAAAATCACTATTGAATGTAGGCGGTAAGGTCTACCACTTGCACCTTCAGTTCCTCCTTGAAGGATTGGTCCTTATCCATCTAGTGCATAATCGTGGTGACGGATCCTTGGAGATGATCAATCTTTTGTTCTCTTATGGTTGTACCTAGGTTGCTGGTAGAGATATTATAACTCACCCCCTCTTCTTTGTCTATCACTAGGGTGGCAATTTGTACTTTCCTAGATCCTGATGCATCCATCGTGATGTGGGATCTGACCCTTGACTTCTTTTCTTTCTTTGCTCCTATTTGAGCTCACACTAGGATAGCCTCTAGTCTCTCCTTGGGATCCATTGGAGCGGGGGTCTTCTTTTGTAGTTGCTTTTGAAGCCATTCAAGCATCTAAGATACACCTTTTGGTTATTCAGGATCACCTTCCTCTTTGTGAGCATGTTGGATTTCCCTCTCCTCATGGTCTGAAGCTTCCTGCTCTGTTTTATCATCTTCTTCTTCATCTAAATCCCAGATGATTATGGTATTTTCTTCTTGCGGCCCAATAGTAGCTATGTTTTCCTTAGGAATATCTTCCCCTTCAGATGCTTTTTCTTCTTCTTGCTCGTGCTTTGTATGGTGTTCTAGCTGGGGACTCCCTTTTGTTTTAGCCTCTTCTTCAGGCTTGTTTTCTTCTTCTTAACCTTCAACGCCATCTTCTTTCTTTTCCTCTTCCTTCTTAAGGGGTATTTCTTCATTGTGATCAGGGATTTTGTCTTGTTCCTTGGTTTGAGGCTCTGTAGATACCTCCATGTCTTCGTCTATTTCTTTCTTTTCCTCGAAAGATTGCCCCTCAACTTCCTCTTTGATGTGCTTGAGTTGCTTGGAAAACTTGATGAGTCTAGTTTATGGTCTAATTTTGGGTAGAATTTATTATTTAGTTGCTGAAGTTATCATGGACTTTGATGTTAAGTATTGATACTTTTATGATATTTCCTCAAACTATAGACATTGGGCCTAATCCTATTTCTGCAAATCTTTAATGATATCGGCATGTTATATGGACTATCTATATTAATCCTACATGTGGTTAATGAATTTTCTTTAAGGTGGTTACAAATATGCAATTATTGTGCGTACTAACATTGCCATGCATATATAAATTGAGGATACTAAATTGAGAAAGACACCGCCAGTTGGGCATGCACCATAATGTCCAGCAAGGGAATTGTTCAAATGTCAAAGGTGGTTGATGGTAGGAGATTCCCCATGCAAATCAAATGTAACCACCTTGTGATGGTATTTACTGATGTTGAGTGAATATAGGCATTACTACTGTGCTGAATCTGCGGGAATGTCTGACCAGATTCCATGCATATGTAACCACCTCTCCACTTTCTTTGCTTTCCCTAAATGATGTCCTCCTAGTTCATGGAGTTGTCCGCCTTGCTTAGTTGATAGTATAAATAAGGATCAGATGCCCCTTCTTGAGAGGTTGCATGATCTGATATTGTACTTGCATTCTTAACTTTTCAACAATACAGTTATGATACTCTTTTGTACTCATGAATTCCAGTGAATAAAATGAAGTTCTAAGTTTGAGCATCTGAGTTCTCATTAGTTTTAGAGGATACTTATCCAAGGGGGCCCACTTGGTGAGTAATCCGTCCTTTAGTTAAGTATTAGTTTAGTATTACTTTTTGTTCAGTAATTAGTTAATAATTTGGCACCGACTGTTCCTGTAGCCAAAACAAACAGAGTAGTGTCCTGTTTGTTTGCTTAGATTTTCATTTTTGCCATGAATGTTAGCTTATTATAGTTGTTGTTTGATGTCCAACATTTATACTATTCCCTTCCAAGCAATTTACTTTCAACATTGTGTTTTTCTTAGCTGTAGAACGAAAATGGCTACTTTGGGTTCCTAGTGCACATACTGTGTTAGCCCATTTCAAGTTCACATCCTTGGGTTGACAAGTTAAATGCACCTTCATGATGATTGAAATAGCTATTTAGGTTAGATGTCCAATCTCTGAATCATGGTTGTAAAGGCCTAGTTGATAAATCATTGTAGGAGGGCAACACAACTCTTCCTCAAGTTCTTGGTTAGAGGATTCTAGTATGTACTCGATACTGGGGTCTTCGACATCTTCCTCTAAGGATTATGACCCTTCTTATTCATATACCACCTTATTGATGAGTATGATCTAATGTTTTGGATGGTCGTGGTAGTCATCCCTAAAGGGATCTTCAAGTTCATCATCTCCCTCTTTGGCTACCTCCCTCTATTGTCTCTCTAGCTCTTTTGAGATTTGCATTGTTGCTTCCATCTTGGGTGGTTCTGTTAGAGGAGAGACAGGGAGACCAGCAACAGCCTGAGCCAAAGTAGACTATATTGTAGGGTTCATCAGTACTCTAGAGATCTCCATAGGTATATTTTGCATATGTTAGGAAAATGCCTCCAGAAGAGTGAGAATAGGAATTGTCATTGTGGAGGCTAGAGGAATTGCAGTTGATGGAGAAATTGAGGAGGATGAGAGTGGGGAGGTTGTGGCAGAGGAGGAATCTCTCACCATAATGGGTGTAGTGGGTGATTGGAGGCAAGGTGAACCAATATGTCCACCGTGGGTGGAGAGAAAGCGGGTAATGTTTAAGATGCTGGAGGAGGAGTAATAGAAGTGGCAGTGATGATGAGCAGTAAGAGTAGAGGCAGTAGGTGGTGACTTAGGTTGCCTGACCTCTTCTTCTTCTCCTTCGTGTAGTGGATCCTCTTGGATCGTGGGAATCTAAGAGAATCCACCTGACTTCTTGGATTTATTCAAGGTCTCACCCTCTAAAGCCTTCCTCAAATATACTTTATGCTTTGGTTGGCGCTCTGGTACCTCCTTTCTTTTCCTTGACCTAGTGGCCAGAGGAGACTTAGGAGCCTCCTGAATTGGGGTGGTAGCAGTCCCACTATCTATTTCACTCTCAAACTCATCTTCAAGCTCACCGTAGGTGAAAGTGGCTCCTTGAAGCTTTAATTGAGTAATCAAAGCATCGATCCATTGCCTTGTTTTGTACTCCACTAGTTTTGTTAGAATATCAAGGTTATTGAGCTCTTCCTCATTCCAATCTATTAGGGGAAATGACAGGTTGGTGACAGAATCAACCCTCAAATCGATGATAGTGTTTTCATCTTTCACGGTCTGATCCAACACTCGGAACAATTTGACTATCTTGACTAAATAAGCAGTCATGCACATATAGTGTCTCATGCGCACCTCCTTGTCATCCTGATAATTAGCCCAAAAGTCTTCAACATTGTGCAAATGGACATATACCTTCCCAACAAACTTCTTCAACTTTCCATATGGGTCTTGTTGCCCAATTTTCACCTACAGGCTAAATCAATTGGTAAATTTGTGTTTCAGGTGTTTATAGGGGCCAAATGGGGACATTGTTGTGCAGGATTAAATCATACATCTGATGATAGGTCACAAGGAAGCCTGTTGAAAGCATGCCTTAGTCAAGGTTGGCATAAAATTCCTCTAAGGAGAAAGTCGCCAAGACCTTCCAGATGTCTCGTCGACTAGAAGGGGTTCTATTCATTTTTGAAATGTCTTGGTCGGCCAGACATTTTAATCTGCCCGACTTGTTGATGTCTCCTCGATAGAAAAGGTCTCACTGAATGGAGGCATCATCGCCATATGGTCTGGCCGATAGAGGGTGGTCTTGTCGAAAGGAAGGAATCTGTGCTTAGGGAAATAGAATCATTTTGGGGAGATGTCTCAGGGACTAATGAAGTATTGGCGAAAAGAGATGTTAGCGGGGAGAAAAGGTGGGCTTCGGCATAATGTCTCACCGACACATTGGAGTCTCCCCGAAATGGTCTCATCTCATTGAGAGGTCTTGGCGACCACCAAGAGGTCACACCGATGAGGGATGTCATCGGGTGAGGTTTTTCTACAACTAGGTGGCTTCGGTGTAACGTCTCACCAAAGCGTATGGAAGTCTCGGCGAAGCAGCTGTTGTCAGCCAGATGTCTCACCGACTCGGTGAGGTCTCACCGAAGCAGGATGACTTCGGCGTATGTGTGGGGGCTTTGTTAAGAGGTCTCACCGACGGGGTGAGGTCTCACCAAAGTGAGGCGGCATCGGCAAAGGAGATGAGCTTCAATAAAGTGTCTCCCTGACTTGTAAAAGTCTCCCCGACAATGAGATGACATCGCCATAACGTCTGGCTGTCGGAGTGATGTCCTGCTGAGAGCAGGGTGGTCTCGCCAAAGAAATAGGAACTTGGCGAAAGGATAGGAGCTCGGTGAAAGGTCTCACTGACCGAGCAAGTCTCCTCGACCCATGTGAGCTCTTGCTGAGATCAGATGACTTCGATGAGAATTCTTTCCATCCGCGGGGGGTCTTGCCGAAAAGAGTTTGTTATCAAGGGAGGGAGCCCTTGATCGCCATGAGGTCCTACCGACGGACGAAGGTCACACTAACACATGGGGTCTCGGCGAAAGTTGGTGCCTTCGCTATGATGTCTCCCCGACCAGCAGTGGTCTCCCCGATACGAAATGAGCTCGTCCAAAGTCTTGAGCTCGATGAGAGGTCTTCCCGACTCGCTAAAGTCCTGCCGAAATGGTTCGAGCTCGCTGAGAGAAGGAGGTTTCAGCGTGAAGTCTTGCCGATCATCGTGTGTCTTGCTGATCACTACTGTAAGGGAATAATCGCATCGGGGAGACACATTTAGTGTCTCACCGACATGCGATTCAGTCTGATGACCTTTGACCATCTAAAAACTTATGTGGTGCGAATTCAACCAATCTAAGGAAGCTATAGGCGAGCTGTGGCAGTTTGACCCCTGTGGTGAAGATCAACAGAATGTAAGCGATGTGAATTTTCTCTATGAATAAAGCAATGGATCAGGTTGATATACAGGTGGTGGCGTCTGTAAGAATCTAGGAGGAGACCAAAGACTGTTTCCAGAGAGGTCAACTTGCAGAAGAAAACTGGTAGAAAGAAGAAAGCCTCAAGTCCATGACACCTGGGATCGCTGCTAACAGAAGAGTCGATCGACATTTATGGTAACATTGAGAAGCATTCAAGGCAGCTCGGTAAGGAGATTCGAAGAAGGACACGAGGACTAGAAGTTAATGCTGTAAAAGATCTTAAGGCTTCCCCAGAGGGAAATTTGTCACCAAGATGGACACGAGGATGCAATCAGATACATAATTAATTTCATTTAAAAGATCTAGGGGCAGATCTTTATGAGCGTGATATTTTTTTAAGCCAGAGGGGCCGACATCTTTTTGTATATAAGGGATTTTTTTCCTCTTTGTAAAAGATTTCTCCTAATGCTTTTCAAATGTCTATGACTTCTGTAGTCCTTTCTCAGATTAGAAAACTTCTGTAACTCATTTTGGAGCATAATATACAGAGCTTACCTTGATCACTGTGGATGTTTCAAATTACCATCCTGTTCTTGCAAAGTGTTGTGCATTTCAGATTAATGATCAAGTTATTCTATGAATTTCTTTCATTCCTTTATAACTTTATCTTGTGTTTTCATGCCTTCCTTTGCAAAAGTATCATTATACAAATCACAAACTGTGTTCACTTAGTCACACATGGATTCTAATCTGTGAAAATCTTTTTCCTTTTTTGAAAAAGTGTGTGAATCGAACCTGTTTGTGAAACATTAATGCAAAGCTTTACAAAATTTGATGTGTGATCTTATGTTCATTGCCAATTTTCAAGTGTAACCTAAGTATCCCATTGCTCTTGTCATTTTGGTGCATCACCATAGGATTTAATTTTCATTCTTGTTCATTCCCCTTCTCCCTTTTCCTTACAAGATCAGTAGTTAGGTGACACCATAGGAAGCTGGCCTTCTCCGGAGGTTTATTTCAACTCTAGGTGACCCACAACCTTGAAATGATCCCATGTTTCTCTAGAAAGCTCAGTTTTCATAACTTTGCATAGGGTGCATTTTCTAGGAGATAACTATTTCTGGCATGCCCGGTGGGACAGGTTCCACCTTTTATTGCTGGTTTGGTATGCAACTAGCAAGTTTCAGACTTTGTAGAGGTCATTTTTGCATACTTGGCGACTCCATAAAGAGAATGAACTTCATAATCAACGCTTTTACAGTTTATGAGAAGAGTTCAAACCAGGAGCAGCTCGTTCCGTTTCAAATATTTTTAGCTGTCACCACCAAGAAGACAAGGCAGAGCAACAGAAAGGCTAGGGACAACATTTGTTTATTCTAGAAGAGCCAAATCTACTCCTCCATCTCTGAGATCTGGTATTGCTGTCCCATTCTCTATCTCATATAGAGTACAAGTAAATCCACCTCAACCAGCTCTAATGGCTGCTCCAAGGAATCAACCATTTGTTGCTTTCAATGGAGGGAGTCCCTTAAATTTAGCATAGCACAATGACATTCCAATGGCAGCCTTGAAAAGTCTGCCAACTTTCACTGGGGAAGATCAGACTACCCCGATTGAACATATGTGAGATGTGGCTTCGTTATGAGGAGTCCATCACATAACTCAAGAAGATGTTGTTGTGAGATTATTAGCTACTTCACTGAAAGGAAGAGCTATGCAATGGTATAGGGGCTTAGCAGTCAGCTCAATCGCAACTTGGGACGAATTCAAAGACAAGTTGCATAAACAATTTCAGGGCAGGTCTGATAATTTGTCTCTATTAAAGCAATTAACTACGCTTAAAAGGGCTCCTCATGAGAAAATGAATGATTTCAACTTCAAATTTCAAAGAACGTGGGATAGAATCCCAGCTACGGTGAGACCACCTTTAGAATATGCATTTTTGTACTTCTTGAAGGCCCTTAATAGCGATATAGCTGTTATGATACAATCAATGGGGGGTGTGTCTCTACCAGATACATTTGAAGTAGCAATCAGAGCTGAAAACAACCTAATATAGGCTGGTAAATTTGCTCCTAGGCCACCAATGCCTATATTTCCAGATATTCATTCGAATATCCCTTTGCAGATACCACCTTTTGCATCTTTTCCACCTGTTCCAGAAGTATCAGCTACTATACAAGAAGCTTCATTTCAAGATCTTCAAATGAGCTACAGGAGATCAAAAGTTTATTACAAAATTTTGGAAATAAGCTTGTGAGCTGGAAAAGCAGCAATCATATAGCAGGCCATATCAATAGCAAAATTCAGGTCAGTAACATGCATATCAAGGTAATAGACAGGCTTATCAAGGCAACTACCAGGGCCCAAGGCAAAGTGTGAACACAAGACCCTTTCAGGCTTATGCTCCAGCACCTGTTAGTGCAGTTAAGGACCTTGTCCCCATTCAAAACAACTTAGTAGCAGATTATGAGTGGTGCTACCCCTATAACCAACCTCACAATCAGGTCACTTGTTCAAATGGACTTATTAATCAGGCATCGATGGTTCAAAATGCCTCAAGTTTACAATAGAATGCACTTAATGATGCACGTCTACAACACCAAGATCAGCTCACCAATGATACTACCCTACTCAATTGGCAAGGTGAAGAATTTTGTGGATTGAATGTAGATAATTCTCCAGTTGCAACCAACACAAGGGTGAAGAAAAGAGCTTTCGATCTTGATCAAGCAACTGATAAAGGAAAAGCAATGGCTACAGGACCATCTACATCTCAAGTGACTAATGGTTTGCAAAGAAATCAGCAACTCCCAATGAAGGAGCAGCCACATTTACAAGCTGATCATGCTGGCGTAAAGGTACACCATAAAGTGAACCCAGCTGTACCCTTTAATATTCTTGATAGTATGAGAAAGATGAATGTAACGATGTCTATGTGGGATTCATTAGCTATCCTAGGTCAAAAAGATATGTTACAGTTGGCTTTGTCAAATTTTAAAGTGTCTGATCAATCTGAGTCTCCAATAGGTCAAGCTAGAACTGTGTTGACAAATAATCCTCAAGAAAATGATAAACAACCCAGTAAAGAGGCAGGAAAAGAAGTCAAACCACCTCCATTTTACGTGTCTGTAATCATAGGTGATAAGTTAGTTCATAACTATATGGTAGACAGTGGAGCTAGTAGCTCAGTTATGCCAAAACAAATTACTGACAAACTTGGACTAAAGTATCAGCCTTTAGAGAAAGGAGTTATTCAATTGGATGGTACTTCTGTTAATACATTGGATGTTATTAAATATTTGAGTCTTACTCTTCATGCTAGTCATAATTTTTCAGTTCCTCAGGACATATGTGTCATAGACCTCCCACTTTTCTTTTCTTTATGCCTCTCAAGAGACTTTACAGCCAAGATAGGTGGTTATGTGTCAGTTGATTGGTCACATATGCTGTTTAGAACAAGATATGGAACTAAGGTTACCATTAAATCTGAGAGGTTGGCTAAAGATCACATTGAGCTATCTAATCCAAGTCCTATCAATGTTGTTCCCACTGCTGTAGACACAAATTGTGTTGTTTTTACTGACAGTGAACTGACTGCTGCTCAAGAACTTCAAGCAGGAGCTATCCCTAATGTGCTGTTACACGAATGAGCAGTTGAAAATGTGTTGGACAATCCTGAAGACCTAATTCAAGATACTGGTATGGTTAATTACGTGATGCTTGAACCTGATGCAGAGGTTCCAAACCTCAAAAAAAGCACAGATCAATTGTTGCAACAACAAAGTGAAGTCTAGGAAATGTTTTTTGACAGTTCCAGAAGCAAGAATGGAGCAGGTGGAGGTGCAATGCTGATTTCTCCATAGGGTAATAAGTATTTTTCATCCTTTCGTTTTGCTTTTGCGTGTTCTAACAACAGTGCTGAGTATGAAGGACTCATTCAAGGCCTTGAGTGGGCAAGGAAAAGAGGAATCAACTGTTTGAAAGTCTATGGAGACAGTAAATTGATAGTTAATTAGGTTAGGGGGCTGAATGTTGCCAAAAATGATGCTTTGAAGTCTTACAGAAACAGAGTATGGAATATAATTGAAGAATTTAATGCCTTCAATCTGATTTCTATTCCACGAAATCAGAATAAGCATGCTGATAGACTTGCAACCATTGGAGCGTAGTTTGATATTCTAGGCGATATCAAAAAGGAAAAAATACAGCAGTTTGTCAAGGTGGTTATCAGGCCATCGATTCCTGATAATAATATACACTTGTAGGTATTTGAAAGTGATGAACAGATTTTAACCTTTTTGCTCCAAGAAGATCATTTTTCTATAGTAAACCAAGAAAAGATCAAACAGTAGTATGATGATCAAGTGATACAGCTGAAGACAAATAAACTTCCCAAAGGGCTGGTTACCCTGGAATCCATATTCAATTCTGATGACCAGCTTAAAAAGAGAAAAGTTGGAATTCAAGTGAAAGAAGATCATTACGAAGAAGTGGAAATCTTTAAAGGTAAGCTTCTCAAATTAGGAAAAATATGTTCAGCTGAGGATAAGGGAGCTTTCATTGTTTTATACCAAGAATATCATGATGTTTTTGCTTGGCAATATTTTGATTTAAGAGGGTTTGATCCTCATATTGCACAACATATAATTGATTTAGAACCTGATGCCAAGCCTGTTAGACAAAAACATAGACCATTGAACCCCAAGCTTGAACCCTTGATGATCAAAGAGCTAACCAAGTTAGTTGAGGGGGGTATCGTATTTCCAATTAAACACACATCTTGGGTTTCTAATCTTGTTCTAGTTAGAAAAAAGAACGGTGAGATAAGATTATGTGTAGATTTCAGAGACCTTAACAGAGCATCTTTGAAAGATCATTATCCCTTTCCATCTATGAAACAAATTCTTCAAGCTATTGCTGGATTAGAAAGGTTTTCCCTTCTGGATGGATATTCTGGTTATAACCAGATTCTAGTCAAAGAGGAGGATCAGTATAAAACAACATTTACAACAAAATGGGGCACTATGGCCTACAAGAGAATGCCTTTTGGTTTATCTAATGTCGGTGCCACTTTTCAACATGCTATGGATATGGAATTTCATAATTTAATTCATAAATGTCTGCTAGTTTATCTAGATGACATAACTGTGTATTCAAAAAATGTAGATGAACATTTGTCACATCTCAAGAAAGTTTTTGAAAAATGTAGAGTATGGAATATCTCTCAATCCGACAAAGAGTATTTTTGCAGTTCATGAAGCTAAGCTGTTAGGTCACATAGTGTCAAAAGATGGAGTTACCATTGATCCTGAAAGAGTTGAAGCTATACTTGAACTGCCATTACCCAAACACAAGAAAGGATTATAGAGATTTTTAGGAAGAACTAACTTTCTAAGAAGGTTCATTCCTGATGTTGCAAATTTACTATAGCCCTTGACCGCCATGCTTAAAAAGAATGCAGTTTTCGGTTGGACTAAAGAAGCAAAGCATAGTTTTGGAGAAATCAAAGAAGCTTTAGCATCAACTCCAACACTGGTAAATCTAGATTTCTCTAAAGAATTCTTTTTGTATGTTTTTGGTAGCAGTAGTTCAATCTCTGCTATGTTGGTTCAGAAAAATAGTGATAATTTAGAACAACCAATAGCTTTCTTTAGTCAAGTACCTGCATATTATGAAGAGAAATATACATTTGTCGAGAAACATGTTCTCACTGTAATCAGAAGCCTAAAGAAATTTAAGCCTCTAGTTTCAAACAATAAAATTCATATTTTGGTTGCACACCCAAGTGTGAAGGATTTTTTATTGAATAAAGATCTGAGTGAGAAAAGAGTAGGGTGGATCACAAAAGTAATGGAGTTTGATGTTAACATCAACATCACAAAACTTGTCAGGGGTAGAGGAATTTGTGAGCAACTTGCCTCCACTTCTAAAGATACACAGAAATTGGAAGCCGGTGTTGTCTTGACTAATATTGATCAGCCTCAAAATGTTCAAGGTGCTGTACCTGTATTAACAACAAATTGGGTTCAAGATATGACCCATTTTTTATGAACTGGTGAGTGTCCACCATGTTTAGATTGAGCTAAACGAAGATACTTCAGACTGCAGTCTATACCATATGTGCTGATTGATAACATTCTTTTCATGAAAGATCTGAATGGTGTTTTGTTAAGATGTATTAATACTGATCAAACAGAAAGAGTACTGCATGAATCTCATGATGGAGTTTCGGGGGGTCACTTTGCTCCAAGGACAACTGCTTGGAAAATCATGAGAGCTGGTTACTACTGGCCCAACTTGTTTAAAGATGCTTATGCATGGTCAAGAAAGTGTGTCAAATGTGCTTTATTTTCAGGAAAAGAAAAGCTGCCTGCTATGCCTCTACATCCAATTCAAGTGGAGAAACCCTTCATGAGATGGGGCATTGACTTTATTGGACTAATTAACCCACCATCCAGTGCTAGCCACAAGTGGGTGCTTACTACCACAAACTATTTCACGCGGTGGACAGAGGTAGTAGCTTTAAGGGAAGCAAATGAATCTTCAGTTCAGAGCTTTTATGAAGACATAGTCACTAGGTTGAGTTCCTAACTCCATCATTTCAGATAATGCTCTTGCATTTGTTGGATTGAGAGTCATAGATTGGGCTGTTAAACATGGAATTCATTTGAACACTTCTTCCAATTATTACCCATAGGGTAATGGATTAGCTGAAAGTACAAATACAAACTTGATCAGAATCATTAAGAGGACTATGGAAGAGAACCAAAGAGTTTGGCATGCCACATTGAAATCTGCACTTTGGGAAGATAGAATAACCCCCAAGAGATCAATTGGTAATTCACCTTATGTACTCGTTTATGTTAAAGAGGCCAAATTACCTCTATCTTTAGAGCTTCCAGCTCTAGACATTGTTCACCAATTGGAGATGTATGAAGAATAAGACCCAATGTCCATGAGATATGCAGAGCTCATGGAGCTCGAAGAATCAAGAGATAAGGCAATAAAAGCTTTGGAGTATCATCAGCTCCAAACAAAGAGAACATTTGAGAAAAAAACTACAGCCAGAGTATTTAAAGAGGGTGATATTGTTCTCAAATGGGATGTTCTAAAAAGAAAGCTAGGCCATCACAATAAGTTTGACAACATGTGGATGGGTCCATTTATTATTAAAGATTGAAAAGAACACAATGCGTACCAACTGGCCACAACTGAAGGTGAAGTGCTTCCTTTCCCAATCAATGGGATACACCTCAAACCTTGTTTTCAAGTCTGAAGAGTTTTACTATTATACATATTAGATTAGGTTTTATGTTTTCAATAAGTGCTTCGGCACTTTAGTTTAATGTTGTTTAGTTTCCTAAGTACTGTTCCAACATAGTTTGACAATTTCACCTCAGTTTCTCTGGTTTCAACAAGCTTTTAGTGTCCTGAGTTGCTTCATGAGTCTCAAGCAAGTCACAACCATGGACAAAGCTGCTCCAAGTCTGTTCCTAAATTTTCCCAATGACTCCATGCCCAATGGATAGGCCTAGGCTACTGGTTTTCATGTTTAGCAAGCAAACATCCAGCTGAGGTCACCAAAAATGTTGCCCAATTTTCACCTACGGGCTAAATCAGTTGGGAAATTTGTGTTTCAGGTGTTTATAGGGGCCAAATGGGGACATTGTTGTGCAGGATTAAATCATACATTTGATGATAGGTCATAAGGAAGGCTGTTGAAAGCATGCCTCAGTCAAGGTTGGCATAAAATTCCTCTAAGGAGAAAGTCGCCAAGACCTTCTAGATGTCTCATTGACTAGAAGGGGTTCTATTCATTTTTGAAATGTCTTGGTCAACCAGACATTTTAATCCGCCTGACTTGTTGATGTCTCCTCGATAGAAAAGGTCTCGCTGAATGGAGGCATCATCGCCATGAGGTCTGGCCGATAGAGGGTGGTCTTGCCAAAAGGAAAGAATCTGCGCATGGGGAAATAAAATCATTTTGAGGAGATGTCTCAGCGACTAATGAAGTCTTGGTGAAAAGAGATGTCGGCGGGGAGAAAAGGTGGGCTTTGGCATAATGTCTCCCCAACACATTGGAGTCTCCTCGAAACGGTCTCAGTTCGCCAAAAGATTGTCATCTCGCTGAGAGGTCTTGGCAACCACCAGGAGGTCACACTAATGAGGGGCGTCATCGGGTGAGGTTTCGCTACAACTAGGTGGCTTTGGTGTAACGTCTCACCGAAGCATATGGAAGTCTCGGCGAAGCAGATGTCATCGGCCAAATGTCTCGCTGACCTGGTGAGGTCTCACCGAAGCGGGATGACTTTAGCGTATGTGTGGGGGCTTCGCTAAGAGGTCTCACCGATGGGGTGAGGTCTCGTCGAAGTGAGGCGGCATCGGAAAAGGAGACGAGCTTTGATAAAGTGTCTCCCCAACTTGTAAAAGTCTCCCCGACAATGAGATGACATCGCCATAACATCTAGCCGTCAGAGTGATGTCCTGCCGAGAGCAAGGTGGTCTCGCCGAAGAAATAGGAACTCGGCGAAAGGATAGGAGCTCAGCGAAAGGTCTCGCCGATCGAGCAAGTCTCCCCGACCCATGTGAGCTCTTGCCAAGATCAGTTGACTTCGATGAGAAGTCTTGTCATCCGCGGGGGGTCTTGCCAAAAAGAGTTTGTTATCAAGGGAGGGAGCCCTTGATCACCATGAGGTCCTGCCGATGGACGAAGGTCACACTGACACATGGGGTCTCGGAGAAAGTTGGTGCCTTCGCTATGATGTCTCCCCGACCAGCGGTGGTCTCCCTGATATGAAATGAGCTCACCCAAAGTCTTGAGCTCGATGAGAGGTCTTCCTGACCCGCTAAAGTCTTGCCGAAATGGTTCGAGCTCACCGAGAGAAGGAGGTTTCGGTGTGAAGTCTTGCCGATCATCGCGTGTCTTGACGATCACTACTGTAAGGGCATAATCACATCGGGGAGACACGTTTAGTGTCTCATCGACATGTGATTCAGTCTGATGACCTTTAACTGTCTAAAAACCTATGTGGTGCGAATTCAACTAATCTGAGGAAGCTACAGGCGAGCCATGGCAGTTTGACCCCTGTGGTGAAGATCAACAGAATGTAAGCGACGTGAATTTTCTCTATGAATAAAGCAATGGATCAGTTCGATATATAGGTGGTGGCATTTGTAAGAGTCTAGGAGGAGACCGAAGACTATTTCCAGAGAGGTCAACTTGCAGAAGAAAGCTAGCAGAAAGAAGAAAGGCTCAAGTCCGTGACACCTAGGATCGCTGCTGGCAAAAGAGTCGATCGACATTTATGGTAACATTGAGAAGCATTCAAGGCAGCTCAGCAAGGAGATTCGAAGGACACGAGGACTAGAAGTTAATGCTATAAAAGATCTTAAGGCTTCCCCTAAGGGCAATCTGTCACCAAAATGGACACAAGGATGCAATCAGATACATAATTAATTTCATTTAAAAGATCTAGGGGCAGATCTTTATGAACGTGATATTTTTTTAAGCTAGAGGGGCCGACATCTTTTTGTATATAAGGCATTTTTTCCTCTTTTTAAAAGAGTTCTCCTGATGCTTTTTGAAATTCTGTGACTTCTGCAGTCCTTTCTCAGATTAGCAAACTTCTGTCACTCATTTTGGAGCATAATATACAGAGCTTACCTTGATCACTGTGGATGTTTCAAATTACCAACTTGTTCTTGCAAAGTGTTGTGCATTTCAGATTAATGATCAAGTTATTCAGTGAATTTATTTCATTCCTTTATAACTTTATCTTGTGTTTTCATGCCTTCCTTTGCAAAAGTATCATTATACAAATCACAAACTGTGTTCACTTAGTCACACATGGATTCTAATATGTGAAAATCTTTTTCCTTTTTTGAAAAAGTGTGTGAATCGAACCTATTTGTGAAACATTAATGCAAAGCTTTACAAAATTTGATGTGTGATCTTATGTTCATTGCTAATTTTCAAGTGTAACCTAAGTATCCCATTGCTCTTGTCATTTTGGTGCATCACCATAGGATTTAATTTTCATTCTTATGCATTCTCCTTCTCCCTTTTCCTTACAAGATAAGTAGTTAGGTGACACCATAGGAAGCCGGCCTTCTCCGGAGGTTCATTTCAACTCTAGGTGACCCACAACCTTGAAATGATCCCATGTTTCTCTAGAAAGCTCAGTTTTCATAACTCTGCATAGGGTGCATTTTCTAGGAGATAACAGGTCCATCCTTGGTCGGGGAGTGTGGAGACCCAAATTGTACTCGATGATTTCCTTCTCCGAATAATTAGCACATTAGGCAGCTGGCAGGGCATACATTCCCTGCTTGGATGTGAGAGGAAATGGTATTGTTGCCCGATGTTTTCCAACAAGGAGATTAGTTTAATTTTGAAGCTTCCTTGAGACTTCTAACAAGAATAACTAGACATTTGGATACCCGGGCAGCTTGTATGGCCTCTCAGTGAATCTTTCCATTCAGATATAGTTCAATTTGGGAAATTATATGAATAGGAATCCAAACCTATGAATGAATGCATGGGTGCTATGTGTGACTCTCCTCTTGAAGTTCCCTCCAAGAATTTTGATAATGTGCCGAATAAAGGCATCATTGACCCTGCAATAGTACTTGAAATTTTGGTATTGGAGCTGTGGATGCCTGTCATATACTTTTAGCTCTCTCCCTTGAGTTGGGATCTGTGCAAAAAATAAACCTCTATATGGAAATGGATCAGCCAACAGATAGAGCAAATAAGAGGTCATATAAAATTGGGATGTCTTCTTGACTGTTAGGAACTGCTCATGCAAGTTGTTACTGATCATCCCAGCCTAGTTAAACTTGGTCGTTCCTCTAATAATCTCCTCTATAAAGTAAAACATCCACTCCTAGAAGTAGGTTGTAGTTGGGATTCCCATGACCCTACTTAGCAAGGTCAGCAAGTCATGGTAGTCCTCATAAAAATCACTTCTGAACAATTCCTGAGGTACCTTGTTTGCGCTGCCCCTCTTCTCCTTTAACCAATATTGGTTGATTAGATTTTTTCATTCTAAGGGATCAACCTTCCACATACTTTATGCATATTCTTTTGTTGTTTCCTCCATATGGTCAAAGGTAGGGATGTGAAAGGTGTTCCCTATGGACCTGACAGACAGGTCAGCTAACACTTTACCATCATGATTCACAAACCTTCTATTTTTCTCTTAATAGGCTTCTTGGCAAGCCATTACCAATTCAGGGGCCACAAAAGCTATTGAGAAATTGGTTGCCTTAGCCAAACCACTCTTTCTGATTTTCTTCACATTTTCCGTAGTGGGGTTGGCGATGACCCTTTGTTTGAATTTGTCTAAGTTGATCTGTCCAAGGTTGGTGTTGTAACAATGTCCCATTTGGTAGTGACCTTGGAGATGACCTCTACTCCTTGGAATTGATACTTCATTTGATCTTTGTCTTCCTTTCCTCTCAGAATCTTGGTAGATTTCTTCCCCTTTTCCTTCTCTATGGATGCCCCGGATGGTCTTGCAACTAATTCCATAAATCATGCAAGAAAAGTTATAATAAGCATATTCATGTATAAAATAAGGGGAGCATTAGTGAAAACCTACAAAACAAATGTTAGATAGAGTAGTTCATCTTTCAAATATCATATCCATCAAAAATCATCATTTGGCTTTCATTCGGGGATGATACAACAATGCAGGCCTAGGGATGCGGGTTTCCCTAGGCTAGAATCCATTTTGGAGAAGGCATTAGGTAGACAATAAAGAGGGCACAACGGCCTGCATGCAACCACCCGCATCAATATCTCTGCACTATTAATGGGGTCCACCAAGGTGCTAAGGTGTTTAAACATGTGGGTTCATCATTCATGAAGTTTTGGAGGTGTTAGTTCAGTCACTTTGGAATGCAGGTCCAGAGGTTGCGGGAGCAGAGGTCATCAAGGAAGTTCGAAGCTCCGTCATTTGAAAACAACCTTGGCATGGCGAAAGCCCGCAGATGAAGTCCTACAATGTTGGATCCACAAGCAGGAGGGACAACCAGTGTTAACTTCTATGTTCAATGCATTCAAAGGGATGTGAGTGAGGGTCACCCGGATTCTGCTAGGTGACGGCTGTATGGAGACGACGGGGATGAGACAACGACCCATAGATGGTGGCCCACACCATCGAGCCCACACAAAGCACCAACATGCAATATTTACTCAAGGAGAGTCAAATGACCATGGAGGGATCCAAATTTGCAAGGAAGATGACAAGTTGGTTCCATCTGTTAGTATTTATTCTTTCATGGGGGTTGTAGGAGGGAAGCCATGGAAAGTTGCTAAGGAATGGTTGTTCTCTAATAGCGGTGGCAAGGCAGCATCCTGTAGTAGGTGACCTGCAATGCGGGATCCGCGGGCCATAAGGCTGATTCAGGGTTAGTTTCAACGTTTAAGTCCCTCTGAATGATGCTGGAAGAAACCTGTAGGTGGATGCTATGGAATGGCCATTTGAAGATGGTAGAGATTGGGCAGTGGCCTGCGGTCGGCGGCCCGTAGAAGCATTTTACTTAGGCATTTTGGACATGAAGGGCTAAATGAAAACAAATGGTGTGGGGTCCATGAAGTGGGAGGAAATGGGGGCCTCGCCATTTGGGATGGTCATTGAAATGACAAAAAAGCATCGGTGGAAACCCGTTTCAAATGGCTTGCATGTAGAGTTTTAACCAATTACCGGGGTGATAGATAGTGGTCCTGCGGAACTTGCACGATGGAAGGACGAGGTCAAAGATTCATTGAGAAATGACAAGAGAAAGGGGGGCATCCGCGTGTGGAAACCAATGCTCGTGGACCCATAGGGGCCATGAGGATCCCTGCTTAACTTAGAATTTTCATGTGGTTCAATGGTGACAGCGAGGAGGTGGCATCAACCTGCACGTGTGGGCTCACGAAAGGTGATGTTCGAAGTTCAAGTTTGACATTTGGAAAGTTAGGGAAATTGCAGTGGGAGACTTGCGGGCTGCAAGGGCATGAAGGCCCTAGTCAAGAATGACAACCGAGGTGCTAGGTTCCGCATGGCCCTAAGTGGTAGATTTTCGAAGGGTTTTCAAATTTCAAACTGTGGGTTTTGTGTGAAATTTAGTATTCTAGCCGGTTTCAAGGTTTTCCCTTTCAAGATTTTAACAACTTTGCAAAACTCAACGAAAAAAACATGATTGGGGAAATGACGAAAAACCTACCTGGATATCCCACAAGAGCTTGTGAAGAATCTGAAGGTTGTGATGTTTGAATGACAACGGGATCACCTGGGCATGGAGGTGGCAATGGAAGTTAGAGCTTTGACAAGTCAGAAGGAATGTCAGTGAAAATGATAGGAATTTTTTTTCTATTTATAGGATTTTAGCCATTAAATGTTCGCATTTAATGCTAGTACAATAGTCAGCAGTGTTGGTGGGTGAATTTTTTGAAACAACCAACGGCATGAATGGCGGAGCCGGGGAGGCAGGCGACAACCATGTATTTGTCATTTGGCATTTAAAAAGGGGAACGACTATGAAGAATGCGGGTCCTACAACGTGGGTGGATGCCCCATCTCAACCGCCGCATAAACGACAATGACATAATGAAATTCCACCAAGGGCTACCCACATGGGCGGACCCGCAAGGGATAAAGGATGCCAGTTTTAAGGACTTAAGGAAAATTTCCAAAGGGACTTTTCGAAGGTAAGAGACTTGAAAATTTCAAGGGTGGTGAAACTTGGTCAACTCAAGATGATAGCTTTAGGACTCCTTGACCACTTAGGACTCAAAATAGGGGCACACAAAATGAGAAAAAGGAAAAAACAACCTGACGAAAGTGAAAGAGAGAGGGTCCCCATTCCAAACAGGGCGTGTGTGCTATAGGCATAACAAATGGTGACTCTACTGGGGAGAATGCTCCTGTGCATTCTAAGGATAAAGAATCATTCAGTACTTAGAATCTTTGGTTTCACAAACTAGGGCCGGTTTCCATAAGTGAACTAAGGAACTCGAAGGAGAACATAGATCCTTAATTGATTGAATTAGATCACAAGAACATCTCAAAAGTGTGTGTGGTGAGTTCATTCCCTTTCCTTTAGAAACTATAACAAATGACCATTAATCAGGCAAAGCAAGCTACATAAAGTTTCTAACTCCAAAAGTAACCTGAACATTGCTCCGCTACTAGTCAAGCATCCATAGCCCCGATGGAGTTGTGGCTGTGACGCCATGAACATTGCTCTACTACCATCCAAGCGTCCATAGCCTTGATAGAGTTTTTTGCACACCCACACAGTTATCTCATTTTCATTACTTTCTTTTTTCTTTTCTTTTTAGATATTTTCTTTTAGTACTCTTTCCTTTGCCCAACTATGTAAGCATCGAAGCTTACCATAGGGTTTGAAATTACAGTGGTTAATGGAGCAGACTTAGGATTTTTCACTTGCCTAGCCCTCAGAACAACCACTGTACAACTCTTTAGAAATAATTTTGTGTGCATTTTGTGCATGATTGTGAAAAGATTCAATAAAGGGTCATGTTCTAGGTCAAGTCTGAGTTCAAATAAGGAAACCACCCCACAGAAGCAATCAAAGATTAATAGTTGGGAGTGAATATTGATCTAGAGAACACAAAGAGCGGGCAATAAAGTGAACCATTCATCAAACCAAGCACGACCACCATATGAGAAATAAAGGAACATCCCCAACAAAACTAGATGGTCGAGAGAACAAGCAAAACAAAAGAAAGGTGAGACAACAAAACAAAGGAAACCTAAACTAACCTATATATAGGTATTTACAAAGGCTAGCTCAATAGAGCTCAGGAAGGGAAATAATACTTGAGGTGCTTCCCATTGACAGGCAACATGACGTCTTCAACAGTTAATATCTCAAGGCGGAAAGCACTATCTCCTAAAATTTTAGAAATTTGAAAGGGGCCAAGCCAGAGCTTGTCAAATTTATCATGTCCCCCTTTATTTTCATGGGCCTTGTCCCAACATAGAACCAAATCAATAATTCTAAAGGCCTTAAGTTTGGCTCATCAATCGAACCATATTTTGACCATGCTCTGATGTTTGGAATTTTTTTTGATAGCTTGGTCATGGACTTCTTCTAGGTGGAGTAGTTCAGCTAAACGAGCTTCTCGATGATCCCCCTCTTCATAAAGGTATTGAAAAATTGGAGGGTAGGGATCCTTAAGTGCATGGGAAAGACATGCTCCAAGCCATAAATGAGATGGAAAAAGGAATCACCCAGAGAAGTCTTGTGGCACGTATAATCTTCCCAAAGGGAAAAATGTAGCTTGGTGTGTTAGTCTTTTGGGTTCCTATCGAGCAACTTCTTAATTACAGTGATCAAGTTCTTGTTTGTGGATTCAGCTAGGTCATTGCCTTAAGGATAGTAATTGGATGAGAACTTAAGGGAAATATCATAATCAAAATCCCAACTAGCAAATTTGAGGGAGGAAAAGGTAGGGCCATTATCACAAACCAAGGCGTATGGGCAGCCAAAATGATTCAGAATAAAACTTTCAAGAAAATTAATGACTACCTTAGTTGTACATTGCCTACATGAAATTGCTTCTGTCCATCTATTACAGTAATCAGAAGCAGTTAGAATGTACCTATGACCCATAAAGGATGATGGGCTTACCAGACCGATGAAGTTGAGACCCCACTACGTGAACGATCTTACCTCCAAAACTGGTTGCAGCGGGACATCAACATTTTGTTCTCTGGTTGTAGTAGTCTGGCACACATGGCAGGTTTGAACATGATTATATGCATCCTTAAATATAGTTGTCCAATAGTATCTGGCCCACAAGATTTGATGAGTGGTGGAAGGGCCAGACCCATGACCAATGCTAAATTTATCATGAAATTCTTTTAATACTTGTGCTACTTCTTCTTTTCCAAGGCACCTGAGGTAGATCCATTCATGATTCCTCTTGTATAATATAGACCTTTGCAACATGTAGTTGTTGCTTTTCAGTCGAACATAATGCTTTTGGACTGCCTATAGGTGAGGTGGGAACTTGTTATTCAACAAGTAGTAGATGATATTGTCATACCACTCTCTAGGGGAGACATCTTTGAGTTGGTACTATTGTACAGTAAGCTCAGGTCTTGCTTCAGCCAATGTTTCAGTTATCATTCAGGTGAGGGCCTGCCCCCTAACTAATTTCATTGGCTAAATCTCCATGTCATATTCCTACAGCAAGGTGACCCATTTTTCCCTTCTTTCGCCCAACTCATTCTACACCAGCAATGTCTTTATTGTCGGGTCAGGTACTATGGAAAACACCTTATTCTGTAAGATGTAAGGTCTAAATTTCTTGAATCCCCTAACTAAGGCATACACTTTCTTTTCCACACTATGGTACCTAAGTTCTGCATCTTTTAATAGAACACTCATGAAGGCAATAGGGTCCTCACTCCCTTCATCATCCTTTTGAGTCAATATGCTGGCACATGAATAGTCTGAAGCAAATGAGTAGATGTAGAATGGCTTCAGGTAATCAGGACTGACTAGTACAGGTGCATCAACAATTGCTTTCTTGATTTCCTCGAAGGCCTGATTCGCCTACAATGTCCACTCAACTTTGGCATCTTGTTTCAACATGAAATTAGATGGCTTAACTATCTCGACAAAGCCAGTGATGAATTTTCAGACAAATTTTATCTTTCCAAAGAAAGATTTCAATTCCTTCTTGTTGTTTGGCAGCTGAATTTTTAGGATTGCTTGAATACGCTCAGGATCAATTGGGACTCCTCTCTCTGAAATCACGTGCCCTAGCAGCTTGCCTTCAGTGACTCTAAAAATGCACCTCTTTGGATTAAGGGAAATGCCAAATTCCCTGCACTTCTGAAAAAATTTGCATAAATTAGAAACATGATCGCCTTGCTTTTTTGAAAACACTGTGAGATCATCCATGTAGATGATAATGTAGTTTCCAATCAGATCTTCAAAGGAGATATCCATTGTACGCTGGAAAGTGGTGCCAACATTGATGAGTCCAAACAACATCCTTCTGTATGTGAAGGTTCCCCACTTAGTGGTGAACTCTATCTTATGCCTATCTTTGTATTACACCATTACCTAGTTATACATAGAGTATCCATCCAAGAAAGACATCATCTAAGATCCATTAACTATCTATAGTACTTCATCCAATGAGAGCACTAGATAATTATCTTTCTCTGAGGCTTTGTTCATGTTGTGAAAATCTACGCACAATCTGATTTCTCCATTATTTTTCCTAATTGAGACCAAGTTAGCCACCCACATGGAGTGCCTCACTAGGAAGATAATTCAGGCAGACTGAACCTTCTGAACTTCCTTGTAGATGATGGGCTCCAATAAAGAATTGATGGGACACTGTCGTTTTCAGAATGGTCTCATGTCCGACTTAAGAGGAATAGTGTGTGTGATGATCGAGGCATCGTATGTCTTTAAATCCTCATAGCTCCAAGCGACCATGTCATGGTACTTTCGTAAGGTGTTGATGATCCCTTTATTTTCTTCTGGTGTGCACACTTTTCCAATTAATATATTCTTTACTTCCTCGGCTATTCCAAGATTGTGATTGTCACACTAATTATTGATGGAGTCCTTCTTTTCTTGCTGATCCTGATCTTTTATTTGATCTAAGTCAAAAATTCGTTCAAGTTGGACCATACCCCTAGGAATGGTATTAGTCTTGAGGTTGATGACTCCTTCTATATCCAATTCAGCCTCTTCAGGCTCTATCTCATCAATGATCTAGGTTGCAAACACATCAGAGCTCCTGATGAAATCTAAAATGTGTTTGTCATCATTAAACACTTGGAAGTTGGTTACATTGTCTGGTACAAATGGGGTGGAAGTAAGCTCAATAGTAAACTTTTTGAGACCAAACAATGACAAAGGTTGAAGGGTGTTGGCTGCTTGATCCAAGGCATCAATAGTGTGATTTTGGGAGTGAGGGATTAGTTGAATATTAAATGCATCTAAGCTCTCTAACAAGTCCCAAACCTTATGCCTATATTTTTCTAACCTTCTGTCATGGTAGGAGTACAATTTCCTGACTTGTTTTACTACTAACTCTAAGTCACCAAAGACTTGCAACATTTTGACCTTTTTCCTTAGGGCCATCAAAAGACCATGGACAAGTGCTTTATACTTTGCTACATTATTTGTGCAATAAAATTGAAGCCTATGAGCAACAAAACATGCCTTACCCATGGGGCTGATGAGTTCAAACCCAACTCCCGCTCCTTGCTTGGACTTAGATCCATCAAACGCAACGATCTTTAACTTCAAGGCTTACCAAACATTCACACACTTGATGCAACTGGGATCGACTTGCTACAACTTGTTCAATAGGCTTTTGAAACATTCAAACATTCAGTGTTGTGGACCCTACACCAACTGGGCAATAGAAGCTCTTGGAAATCCATCCTCGATCCTAGGCTGAGCTGATCTTGTGCACATTTTTTAATAAATTCTTGGAATCTATCTAATAATCCTAAATCACCATCTTCATTAGATTCCTCATTGTCTAAATCAACCAGCATCTCGATGCTTTGAGGTGTATAATTCAAATTGGTAGAAGGGTTATATAACACTAAGAGAACTTCTTCAGTCTCCTCCCCTTCATGAGGCTCAAATTCTTCTCAGTAGGCATCAAGGCAGTAATTGCCCAACTCTATTTCAACAAATAGCACCTCATTGGTGTTATACTCTATGATCATAAATTTCATGCATGGCTCTCGATCAATATGGATCTAGTTTGGTAGTCCTTTCCATGGAAACCATAGGTGGGAGAAGTCAGTTGGATCATATCCGTTCAATGACCTAATGAAGTCTCATCCCAGTATTATGCCATATGTGTCTAGGATATCTGCCACTTGAATGTCAATGACTTGTTGCACCCTTGGGTCTGTATCAATTTGCATGGGGATTCGGTTGATTTCACCCACTATGTTCACCTTAGTTTTATCCAGTTGGGTCTCCTTTCTCTTGGAAGGAGTGGGGACTATTCCTAGAGCCTTGCATATGACCGACAACATGACATTGGTTGATGCTGCTGAAACAAGCAAGCAGTTATGTAGGCTCTTCCCAAATATTCTTATAGTAGTGAGGAAAGGTGGTGTTTCTAATTTCCCTTGGAATAAGCCCATGGGTGTATCTGTGTGGGCTACTTTATTTTTATCTTTTTCATTGGTCTTTTCCTTGGTTTGTACTTGATTTTGTTCTTTGCTGGGTTGCTTCCCTGTTTTCTAATTTGAAAGCACATCCTTTTTCTTGCTTAATATTTCTTGAATTAGAGGCTCATGTCCTTCTTGTGTTGAATTAGAAGAGGTAGTCCCATTAATCATTCTAAAGAAGGAATTTCTGATTGTTGGGACTTTAAGTAACTCAAAGGAAAACAAACTTATTTTGACCTTCTTGAATTCTTCAATGACATATTCACCCATTTGCTTAATTTCAGCCTCAAAGGATTTTCCTTGAGAAGAGCTAGTAGACGGGTTTTGCATTTGATTTGGCTATTTGTTTTCATTAAAGTATTGAGTGGGTACATGAGGGTAACCTAGATAGTTTCTAGCATTTGGATCAGGTGGAGTGATGAAGTTATTAGGTGGAATAGAGGTTGTGAAGGGTCCTCCTATTTGCCTACTTCTTAAGTTATACAGGGTCTCCCTTTGATGTAACATTTGAAATTCATCCTCATGTGACTCTTCTCCATCTATTGGGTCGTTATCTACTGAAGTGAAGAGCTAGGATAAAGAGTCTTCGTTACTTACCTTTTTCACTTCGTTGTCCTTTGAGGGAGTGATTTCCTTTTCAGGCTCATTGCTTTCACTTCGGAAAAATGAAGCTTGATTAAATACAAGTACAAAAGAGTCGTATGGTTCTAATGGAACTATGTCTCTACAACCCACACTATTGACGAAATTTTGGAATTCTACTTTAAATATTTCTGCAATTGTATGAAACTTAGGGCAGTCCAATTTAGAGTGCCTATTTGGTTTATGGATTCAATACCATCCGGATAGGGCTGCCTTAGCTAAGTATACCCTGCTTGTTGTTTTATATGTATTAACCAACTGGTCAAGAGGGGTGGGAACACCTCCATTGTTTGGTCGGGTATTCCATGATTGGTTATGCCTCTGTGAAGGCCTCCTTTTGAAGTTCTAGTTGGAATTATGTCCACTTTCATAAATTTTCCTAGATGAGGTACCCACATCACGGTTATCTTTGTTATCTCGGTTGAGGTTGGCCTGAATACTGCGTTGAGAAGCTTGCAGCTAGTTCTAATTTCTTAAGTGTGTCATCTCTGTGGACATTTTCTTGATCATCTTCATCAATTCATCTAGCCGATCCTTCTCTGTATTGCTCGACTGTGATGCCTAGTTCTAGAGGAAAATTGGTTGTATTGCTGGCTAGTTTTACTGGATTGACAAGAACTCGGGCCCTTATAAATATGTAGGAACTTGAGACAACTGAGGATAGATCTATTATTGCTGCAGTTGCGAGTAGTGAGGTGTTGGGGGTGCCTGATTCATTGGTGGCCCTGGATGAAAAACTATAGGCAACTGTGGGACTTGGTTCATAAGAGGTGTCTGATGTGTCAAGGCCTGAGTAAGTCCTTGAACTTGCATTGGGTGAGTGACTGGTCCCAAAGAGGGTAGTGGGCCGGAAATATTTTTCCCCAAGTCAGTGCTTGCTATTACCACCTTAGCATAGGCATCTACCCATATGGTGGGTGGTGGGCACATTCTTTTTGCCAATGTAGTGGTGAGGTTGTCTAGCACAACATTTTAATCTGGCAAGGCTGCAACATCATTGAGCATGTATGGAGCTTGTAATCTCATGTAGGCTCGATGGAACCAATCATTGAAGGAGCTAATTGGTTCATTAACCTCCCTATGAATGGACATGAATTGCTGATACAATTCACAAGGGATGAAGAAAATATTGTACTTCTATAAGAAGGAATTCTTCAAAAGGTTCCAAGTGGTGATGGATCCCGTTGGTAGGTTAATGCACCAATAAAAGGCCTCTTCCCCCAAAGAGTAAGGGAAGAGTTGGAAAGCTACATCCTCGTGATCGATTTGCATGTCATTCAATGTTGTTTGAAATATTTTGATATGCTTCTCTACTATCCTCTGTAGATCACAAGGATGAAACTTTGTGCAAAAACCCTTCGGGTTCTTTGGCATGTCATGATAATCATTGAAGGACATTGGAGAAGGATTGTTGTCCAGCCAAGCCATGAAGGGAGGTAGAGGTTGTACTTGTTTTGCAATAGTAACTTGGGGCTACGTAGGGGTAGTAGCATTGGGACTGCACCTTAGTCTTGAAAGAATGGAGCAGGGGTAGCGCCCTGGCCATGGGAAGTGAATAGCTGGAAGGCAGCTTGGAGTAGCTAGGAAGTGGAAGTGGATGCTGGAAAAGAAGGATGAGTGTTGTGCGGAGGAATGGAGGGGGGAGGTGAGGCTGGAGTTGAAGTGGATTGAGTGGATGAAGAGGATGAAGTTGCTTCCCCTCTTTTAGCTCTCTTAGCCTTGGTAGGGGGCTGTAACTCTTGAAATTCCCCTTTATTGGGTGTGGATCTTAAGACTCTATGAAATATTTTAGGGGAGAATGAACCGATTCAATCCAGCTTAACGCAAGGAACACCCTCCTTCTAGTGCAAGTTCTGTGTTACTAAATCCGTAGTCCCGTTCTCCATCTTCTAATTGAAATATGACCTTATCCTCTCGAGGTCTAGCTCGATGATAGGCATGTCATAATCCATCATGAGCATCAAATATTCTTCACAATTAGCCCGATGTTCTTTTACCCACTCTAGATCAAGCTCTACTTCATGGAGCACCTGCTCCAAGACTTATTTTATGTGGTCTAGACCCATTTTCCATGTCTCGATGAGCTAGTGATCATCCTTCACCAAGGCCAACTCCTTCTCCCAAGTCTTGTTGAGCATCTTGAGGATAGCCTTGAGCTTAGGATACATAATCCTATATAATTCTGAGAAGCCAGTACAAAATTTCTCTGTGCCTTCGAGCTGTTTTGCACTTCCTAAAACTTATTGGTTGTTCAGACAACATTAAAAATGCCCATATCACCATTGAAGATCACCTGCCAGAACCATTCTTCACTGTCCTTAGTCCAATTCTTTCTTCTCTCTAATTTTCTTATGTGCTCCTTGGACAACAGTAGTGGCGGGGCTGATGAAGTCGTTAGTAGCTCCTTAGTAGAAGACCATTGTTGAATGTAGGTGGTAAAGTCTGCCACTTGTGCCTTCAGTTCCTCCTTGGAGGATTGGTCCTTGTTCATCTCGTGCATGATTGTGGTGATGGATCCTTGGAGATGATCAATCTTTTTTTCTCTTGTGGCTATACCCAGGTAAATGGTAAAGATATTATAATTCACCCCCTCTTCTTTATCTATCATTGGGGTGGAAATTTGTACTGTCCTAGATCCTGATACATCCATTATGATGTGGGATCTACTATGTAGTTGGTATCGGGGTCTTCGACATATTCCTCTAAAGACTGTGACCCTTCTTCATATACCACCTCATCAATGACTATGTTCTGATGTTATGGATGGTCGTGGTAGTCATCCCTAAAGGGATCTTAAGGTTCATCATCTCCCTCTTTGGCTTCCTCACTTAGTTTTCTCTCCTGCTCTTCTGAGATTTACATTGTCATGTCCATCTTGGGTGGTTCCATCAAAGGAGGGACAGGGAGACCAACAACAGGCTGATCTAAAGCAACCTATACTGCAGGGTTCATTAGTACTCCAGAGAGCTCCATAGGTATATTTTACATATGTCAGGAAAATTACTCTAGAAGATTGAGAATAGGAATTTTCATTGTGGAGGCTAGAGGAACTGCAGTTGATGGAGACATTGAGGAGGATGAGAGTGGGGAGGTTGTGGAAGAGGAGGAATCCCTCACCATAATGGGTGTAGTGGGCGAGGTGGAGGCAAGGTGAACCGAGATGTCCACCGTAGGTGGAGAGGAAGCAAGTAATGTTTTAGATGTTGGAGGAGGAGTAATAGTAGTGGAAGTGGTGGTGGAAGTAAGAGTAGAGGCGACAGGTGGTGACTTAGGTTGCTCGGCCTCTTCTTCTTCTCCTTCATGCAGTGGATCCTCTTGGATTGTGGGCATCTTAGAGAATCCGCCTGACTTCTTGGATTTCTTTGAGGTCTCACCCTCTGAAGCCTTCCTCAAATATAATTTATGCTTTGGTTGGCGCTCTGGTACCTCCTTTATTTTCCTTGACCTGGTGGCCAGAGGAGACTTAGGATCCTCCTCAGTTGGGGCAGCAACAATCCCACTGTCTGTTTCGCTCTCGGGCCCATCTTCGAGCTCGCCGTAGGTCAAAGTGGCTCCTTGGAGCTTTAACTGAGCAATTTGTGCATCAATCCATTGCCTCATTCTATGCTCCACTAGTTTTGTTAGAATATCAAGGTCATTGACCTATTCCTCATTCCAATCTATTAGGGGTAATCACAAGTTGGAAACAACATCAAACCTGAGATTGATGATGATGTTTTCATCTTCCATGATCTGATCCGACACTAGGAACAATTTGATCATCTTGACAAAATAAGCAGTCATGCGCATATAGTGTCTCATGCGCACCTCCTTGTCATCCCTGCAGTTAGCCAAAAAGTCTTCAATGTGGTGGAAATGGGTGTATTCCTTCCCAACAAACTACTTCAACTTGCCATATTGGTCCATCCTTATCCAGGGAGTGTGGAGACCCAAATTTTACTCGATGATTTCCTTCTTTGAATTCTCAGCACATTGGGCAACTGGGAGGGAATACATTCCTTGTGTGAATGTGAGAGGATTTGGTATTATTGCTTGGTTTTTTCTAGTAAGGAGAGTATGTGCATTTTGAAGCTGCCTTGAGACTTCTAACAAGATTAACTGGTCGTTTGGATATTGGGGAAACTTGTATGGCCTCTTAGTGAGACCTTTCGTTCAGATATAGGTGAATTTTGGGAATTGTATGAATAGGAATCCGAACCTATGAATGAATGCATGGGTGCTGTGTGTGACTCTCCTCTCAAAGACCCCTCCAAGTAGTCTGATGATGTGCCTAATAAAGGCATCATTGACCCTATAGTAGTCCTTGAAATTTCGGTATTCGAGCTATGGATGCTTGCCATTTTCTTTTAGCTCTCTCCCTTGAGTTGCGATTTGTGTGACAAATAAACCTCTATATGGAAATGGATCAGCTAATAGATAGACCAAATAAGAGGTCATGTAAAACTAGGAGGTCTTCTTGACTGCTAGGAACTACTCATGCAAGTTGTTACTAATCATCCCAACCTAGTTAAACTTGGTCATTCCTATGATAATATCCTCTATAAAGTAAAACACCCACTCCTAGAAGTAGGCTACAGATGGGATGCCCATGACCCTACTTAGAACGGTCACCAAGTCATGGTAGTCATCATAAAAATAACTTTTGAACAATTCCTGAGGTACCTTGTTTGTGTTGCCCCTCTTCTCCTTTAACCAGTATTGGTTGATTAGCTTTTTGCATTTTAGGGTATCAACCTTCCACATACTTTCTGCATATTCTTTTGTTGTTTCCTCCATAGGGTCAAAGGTAGGGATGTGAAAGGTTTTCCCTATGGACCTAGTAGATAGGTCAGCTAACGATCCTTCTATTTTTCTCTTGATAGGCTTCTCAGCTATCCATTACCAATTCAAGGGCCACAAGAGCTGGCGAGAAACCAACTACCTTAGCCAAGCCACTCTTTTTTATTTTGTTTGCATTTTCCATAGTGTGGTTGGTGATGACCCTTTGTCTAAATTTGTCTATGTCGATTTGTCCAAGGTTTGTGTCTATAACAATTTCCCATTCGGTAGTGATCTTGGAGGTGACCTCTACTCCCTGGAATTGATACTTCATTTGATCTTTGTCTTCCTTTCCTCTCAGAATATTGGTAGATTTCTTCCCCTTTTCCTTCTCTACGGACACCCTTGATGGTCCTCCAACCGATTCCATAAATCTTGAAAGCAAAGGTGCAATAAGAAAATTCATGTATAAAATGAGGATAGCATTAGTGAAAACCTACAAAATAGATGTTAGATTGAGTAGTTCATCTTTCAAAGATCATAATATCTATTAAAAATCATCATTTGGCTTTCATTCGGGGATGATACAACAATGTGGGCCTAGGGATGTGGGTTTCCTTGGGCTGGGAGCCATTTAGGAGAAGGTAGCAGGTGGACGACAAAGAGGGCATGGTGACCTGAATGCAACCACCCACATCAATATCTCTACACTACTAATGGGGCCCACCAAGGTGCTAAGGTGTTTAAATGTGTGGGTTCATCATTCATGAAGTTTTGGAGGTGTTAGTTCAGTCACTTTGGCATGCGGGTCTAGAGGTTGCGGGAGCAGAGGTCATCAAGGCAGTTCAGAGCTCTTCCATTTGAAAATAGCCTTGGCATGGCAGAAGCCTGCAAATGGAGTCTCACAATGCAGGACCCACAATCAAGAGGGACGACCCGGTGTAAACTTCTATGTTCAATGCATTCAAAGGGATGCAGGCAATGATCATTGGGATTCTGCTAGGTGATAGCTGTATGGACATGACAGGGACAAGACAGTGACTTGCAGACAATGGCCCGTACGGTGAAGCCCACACGAAGCACCGACATGCAATATTTACTCGAGGAGATTCAAACAGCCATGGAGGGATCAGACTCTGCAAGGCAGATGACAGGTTGGTTCCAGCCATTAGTATTTAGTCTTTCATGGGGGTTGAGGGAGGGAAGCTGCGAAAAGATGCTTAATAATGGCCGTTCTCAAATGGCAGTGGCAAGGTGGCATCCCAGAGTGGGAAACCTGCAATGCGGGATCCGTGGGCTAGAAGTCCAGTTCAGGATTAGCTTCAACATTTAAGTCCCTCTGAATGATGCAGGCAAAAAACTGCGGGTGGATTCTAGGGAATAGTTATTTGAAGATGGCAGTGATTGTGCGGTGGCCCATGGTTGGTGAGCCATAGAAGCATTTTACTTAGGCATTTTACACATGAAGGGTCGAACGAAAACATATGACGTGGGGTTCACAAAGTGGGAGGAAATAGGGGCCTTGCCATTTGGGATGGTCATTGAAATGACAACAAAGCATTGAAAAAAACCCGTGTCAAATGGCTCACATGTAGTTTTAATTAATTACTATGGTGATAGACAGTGGTCTTACGAAACCCATACGGAAATTTTTTGGGGTAGATAGTCGTTGAGAAATGACGAAAGAATGGGGGCCATCCGTGTGTGGAAACCCATGCTTGCGGACCCGTAGGGGCCATGAGGATCCCCACTTAACTTAGAATTTTCATGTGGTTCAATGGTGATGGTGAGGAGGTGGCATCAACCCGCATGCATGGGCCCGCTAAAGGGGCAGTGGCAGAAAACCTACCTGGATATCCTGCAAGACCTTGTGAATAATTTGAAGGTTGCGATGTTTGAATGACAATGGGATGATGTGGGTGCAGAGGCGGTGATGGGAGAAAGAGCTCTAACAAGTTCATAAGGAATGTTAATGAAAATGAGAGGTGAAACTTTTCTATTTATAGGATTTTAGCCATTAAATGCCTGCATTTAATGCCAGTACGGCAACTGGAAGGGTTGGCAGGCGCACTTTTCAAAAAATCTTGCGGCAGGAACGACCAAGCCTAAGAGGTGGGCGACAACCATGCATTTTATATTTGGAATTTGGTGAGGGGAATGACTATGTAGAATGTGGGTCCCACAATGCAGGTGGATTCCCCATCTCGGCTGTCGCGTAAACGGTGAAGGAAGAAAATTTTTTTTCCAAGGGCAGCTTGCATGGGTGGACCCGCAAGGGATAAAGGATGACAATTTTAAGGACTTAAGGAAATCTTCCAAAGAGACTTCGCGAAGGGAAGAGACTTGAAAATTTCAAGGGTGGTGAAACTTGATCAACTCAAGATGATAGCTTTAGGACTCAAAACAGGGGGCACACAAAATGAGACGAAGGCAAAAAAAACCTGGAAAAAGTGAAAGAGAGAGGGTCCCCATTCCGAACAGGGCGTGTGTGCTATAGGCACAAAACATACTTTGTGATAGTGCACCAGATCCTGCTATACTTCCTTGCCCTATATTCCTTATTTGGCCCATGCAATAAACAGATTGATCTTTGAGAAGTGTTTAGTATATTCTAATTTTGCATAAGTTTTTGCATTACTGATGATGTCTTTCATTACATACTCTAGATCAAAGATCCCTCCTAATTGTATAGGTGTTTTTTCTGGCATCTCCTCTTCATCATTGACTTCATCTAGAGCCATTGGAAGATATTGAGAGATTTCATCTTTCCACACATCTTAATCCTTCAATTCTCCTTCATCAAAGAAGTTTGGAAGGGCCATACTCAATGGCTGGTTGAAGTCACTAAGTTCCTATGTATGTACATTGTGGAAATGATCATGCATTTTCACCAACTCTTGGTACTCCTGAAGCATATGTTCACTACCATCCCCTTTGGATTTTATTTGTGCCTCTACTTCCTTCGTTCTATTGCTTAATCTACCATGCTCTTGGAAGGCTATGAATGTCTTACTATGGATAATCTAGAACTTGTTGGCATTCTCAAACCTCTTGGAGAATCTTTTGCAGATCAATTCCGATACCACCTCAAATATAGTAGTTTTTAATTCTTTCTTTAATTCCTCCTATTTTTTCTAGATTATTTCATATTTTCACTTCCAATAAGTAGTTTCAGACATTGCTTCAAGCACTCTCCTTTCACATTCCACTAGTGGTGAGTAAATACTTGAAGATGAAGGAAATTTATCTCTATAATTTATTACATCTTGTTTCAATATTTCATTTTTATCGATCAACCCCTTATTATCTTTGATTAGCTTTTCAATCTAAGCCTTGGTGAACTTAGCAATGTTTACATTTAGTTTAGCTGTCTCAATAGGGTTTGTATCCCCTACTCTTTGCACTAAAAGGTGACCAAAGACTTGATTAGGATTATCAATAAGATAAGGCCTCTTCCCTGGTGGGTAAAGGGCCCAAATTTGCAAAGTGGTATTGTCAAGATTATACCCTGATCCGATGTAAATATTGTCACTGGCATCGTCTATTAACTATAAATTTTTGTTTTCTCTCTTCATGAAACTATCAAAGACTATGGTTGAACTAATATCCCACTCTGAAAGAAGCATAACCCTTACTTCTTGTAGCAACTCTCTTCCTCTCTTAGGGGTGATGTTGTTCATTTCCTTATCAACTTCATCTTGAAGCTCTTTTAAGGCATCTATTTCATGCTTAGGGCTAATTTCTTTCATCTTTTCTCTTATCTTTCTTCCCTTGTATTCATAAATGAAGGTTTTAAACTCAGAAGTTTGAAAAAATGCATCATCTATAATGAAATCCTAGCTCACACGATGGCTTACATCATCAGATAATTTGTTAGAGGCTTCAAAGGTAATCACACTCCTTTCTACTAGTATTTCGTATTGGGGAATAAAAGGAGTAGTAATCTCTGTAAACTCATCCTCTTCTTCAATATCATCCACAATCGTTATTGGAGTGTTAGCTGAGAAGCCGACATCTAGAGTGGGTTGTGGTGATGAGTGACTCAAGGGTTTGATGTTCTTGGTTTGTCTCCTTGAGCAAGCACCTCTCCTTTTCTCAAAAGCTACAAGTGGTATGTCTTTTGTCAACTCTTCTTCATGCAAAAGCAACTGCTCAATTCTGTCCATAGGATCCAATGCTTAATGAAAAGTATCTATGTATGATGGGTTATGGCCCCTCCTCCATGCTTCAACCATCACTATCCTATTGTACACAACCTTTCTCATCACAATTTCTAATAACATTATCTATGAAAAACACATGTTCATATCTTTTCAATTTTTGTGTCATCTTGGCATTATGAATAAAATGTTCTGGGTCAAAATTTTCCCTCTTATCTCCTAGTGGCATGCCATAGTAATTTATTTTTCTGCCAATTGAGTCATACCCTTTCTTAGAAATGATAGTAAAATAACCGAAACATAAAGTAGAGGGCATGAGAGACTGTTTTCTATAACTCTTGAGGAGCATATAGTCTAAATAGGCTAATTGCCTCACAATTTCCATGTATGCAACCCTATCATCCATTGTTCTTGGTAGAAGGAATGGAGCTACCTTGAATCCATATACTCTTATTACAGTGCAATCTTCATATACATACTAGTCCCCCCAGTTGTGATTTACCTTCCCTTTAGGGTTTTTCTCTTTTGGTTTGAGGAATCTTTGAATCTCTGGAGATAAGTTATAATCACAATTATGGCCAAGCAATCTATCAGGGGTTTCACAAAATACTCTTTGAAATAAAAATAGTGGGACCTCCCATATCTATTGTCCCATATAGAGGTCCACATTTGGACTAGTCTCATGTTTTCATCATTATCCAATTCTTTAATCCTCAACTCCTCTCCCCACATTCCCATTGCTTGTCCTTCATATAGTATCATATGCACGAGAAGGGAGTATTGTATGAAATTGATAGTATCACTGTTGTTTTTGATAGAAGCAAGTGAGGTATTTATAACATTAAATAATTACTTTGCATAGTCATATGATCTAGCATCTTGGATTTGGATATCTGTTGCTAAAACCATGGGAGTTATGGCCATTGCAACAAGAGCATCTACTCCTAAGACTTGGCTAGCTGAGTAATAGGTATACTGGTAGTACTTCTCAAATAAATCCACAGAAAATGGGGGTTTCTCATTAGTAGAGAATATTTTAAGTTGGTTTCCTGCATCTTTGGGTTGGTGCAAAGGTAATTTCCATCTCTTGCAGTAGCTTCTTTCCATGGTTCGATACTCTTCCAAGAGATCCCTTATCCTCAGTAGCGTTTTTTTGGACGTATCTAATTGAAAGACCATGGAGATGTAATCTATTGTTATGAGGATAAAGTACGAACCATCGTGAGAATGAATTGAACTTGTCTTAGGGTTATAGTTTTTTAGTTAACACCTTTAATTAACTCCACATTGATAAATACATTGGGCATCACAAGTTTTGCTAAGTTCATGTTCCATGGGTTTGATACAGGTCTATGCTTGTATTTCTTTCTATAATGATATATAAGCAAGTTGTACCCTTGTTGTGTAGTCCACACGTCTCCCAGGTTCTTATGTTTATCTTCCAATTTCTCATGTAAGGGGTTCAATTGGGCTATCCTCCTAGACTTCAACCCAGAACTAGGGCATTGTTTAAGGAAATCTTGATTCAGTGGCCTAGTCTCAATTTTCTATCTTTTCACTTTCGGTTTCTCTGGTGTTCTTTCCATATTTAAATTGTATCTTTACTATACTTCAAACAATTATTGATATAATATCTTCAGCTAAGTGTCAAGTACTTGAATCAATGTTGTTGTTTTTGAACTAATCGCTATCATTTGATGCCACGTCCTCAATTGTTAGCTACAATTCATTGAGATTTCAAGATATTATGAGCGAGCTATATTAATAATTGGCTCGCTTCCATCAACTCTGGTTCATAAATGACACTTGCACCACCTTTCTAATCAACCATAACATCAATATCAATTATCTCTTTGAAATCCTCACTAGTCATGTCAACTGGGTGATAAATCATTTCATTACATTGAAGAGACTTTGATTATACTATCAGTGATATCTTGTTGTCCCTTCGATGTGTTTTTTCCTTTGATTCATTTTCAGAGTTTTAAAGAGACATTTAAGTGTTTCTCTTCAACATTGTAAAGTATTTCTAATAACTATGCCTTGGATTTCTGTTAGAAACCAAGATCAGATTTGCAAACCAAAATATCCTTCCACAGAAGAGAAAAATAGAAAAAGAAGAGAGGTTGCAAAAGGATGTGCAACATAATATTATTCAGGAATTCCAATAATTACAAGATAATGATTTTCTTTATAAAAGAAAAGATGCATAAACCTAATCTTATCTTGAGCAACAAGATAGCTCAATAAGATAAAGATGAAAACCTATAACTTAGGAATTAAATATGCCTAAGTAAACTTATGCAAGTGTAATTAAAGATTAATTACACCAACAGTTTCCATTGCTTTTCCTTCCTTCTATCTTCATAAGCCTAGGTCTCTTCCACATACCAATATTATTTTATTTATCGGTGCTTTGGAGAGACCTTTAGTTATGTCTTCCCAATACTTGCCCCTCTCTTCGATATCTCTTTTTTTTCACTTTTCATTTCGTAGTTTCAAAGAGAGTTGCCATCACCTTTCTTCCATGCCCCATAGTATCATTGAAAGTATTTCCTCACTACTGTGTTCTTTTCATTGGGAGATCAGAGAGAGTTTTTCCATGTCCTCTCAACACAAGCTTGTCTCCTCAACATTTCATTCTCAGTTGTTTTCATGGGTTTGAAGAGACTTCTTCATTTCTTAGCTTGATGAATTGATGTCTCTTCGAAATCACCACTGTATTCTTGGAATTTCCAATCATCAATAATTTATTACATGATAATATTTGATGTCCGAGACATTTTTTTCTATTTCCCGAATTCTAAAATGTTTTAGCATCCTTATAATATCAATGTCTCTTTGTACTATAATTTTTTGGAGAGACAAGATGACTCTTCACTCCGAGATACCCAGGTCTCTTCAAAATATTTCCTTTCAGGATATCAGAGAGCCATCTGAATGTGTCACTTCAAAGCATAGTGGTCTCACCAATATTTTGTGTTGGCTTCATTGTTGATTTGTCAGGGAGACTGTAACAAAAATCTCCTAGAAATGGCATTGTTCTGGAAAATTGTGTTCTCAGCAGTCGACTTAAGGAAACAATTATGGGGAGGGTGATTTTGAATGATAATGATTTTTATTGGAATGGGTTAGGGGGACTATAGTTATTGGAATGGGTTAGTGTCATCGTTCTAATCAACCATAGCATTAATGTTAGTTATCTCTTTGAAAGCCTCACAAGTCATGTCAACCGGGTGAGAAATCATTTTGTTACATTGAAGAGACTTTGATTATACTTTCAACAATATCCTATTTTCCCTCTGACATGTTTTTGCCTTTGATTCATTTTTGGAGTTTTGAAGAGAGATTTAACTATTTCTCTTTGACATTGTAAAGTCTTTCTAACAACTATACCTCGAGTTTCCACTACTTTTCCTTCCTTCCATCTTCATTATAGGAATTTCAGTGAGACCTGTGACCATCTCGCTTCGATATGCCTATATCTCTTCAACATACCAACATTATTTTGTTTATCAACACTTTGAAGAGACCTTTAGTTATGTTTTCTTGATACGGGCCCCATTCTTTGATATCTCTTGTTTTTCATTTTTCATTTCGGAGTTTCAAAGAGACTTTCCATCACCTTTCTTTGATGCCCCATAGTCTCCTCGAAAGTATTTCCTCATTGCCATGTTCCTATCGTTGGGGGATTGGAGATATTTTTTTCCATGTCCTCTCAACACAAGCTTGTCTCCTTGACATTTCATTCTCATCTGTTTTCATGGGGTCAAAGATAATTCTTCATTTCTTAGCCTGATGAATTGATGTCTCTTCGAAATCACCACTGCATTCTTGAATTCGCCATTCGTCCATCATTTATTATATGATAATCTTTGATGTACGAGAGATGTTTTTTTGTTTCCTAAATGCTAAAACGTTTCAACATCCTTATAATTAATGTCTCTTTGTACTATAATTCGTCGGAGAGACAAGATGACTCTTCACTCTGAGATACCTAGGTCTCTTCAAAATATCGTTTTTCATGTTGTCAAAGAGACATTCAAATATGTCACTTTGAAACATAGTGGTCTCACTAATATTTTGTGTTGGCTTCATTATTGATTTGTCAAGGAGACTATAATGAAACTCTCTTCGAAATGGCATTGTTCTAGAAAAATAGGTTCTTAGTAGTGGACTTAAGGCAACTACTATGGGGAGGGTGATTTTGAATGATAATGATTTTTATTGGAATGGGTTAGGGGGAATATAGTTATAATATTTTAAGCTTATTTATATAGAAATTATGGTTTTGAGGATGGATGCATATGGTGTAAAATAGGATGGTTATACTGAGGTGTCTAAGATTGATGAAATTTTTTGGGGTTGAATTTTGGTTCTAATAGTGGCTCTGATTGGGGATGAATGGTCATGAGGTCATTGCAAGAATTCATAGCTACTCTAGGACATAGGCCATGGGTGAGGTGATAAAAGAAAAAAGAAAAGGGTTCCTAAAACAACTGTGCATGGAATAGAATTTCTTTTAAGAAAATAAATGCTTCAAGAATTTTCCATGCACTGCCAATTCTTGGCTTTCTCCTACCATGTTTTGTAAATAGTATGAGTCTTCCCCACACTTATCAGTGATAATAAATGGTCCAAGCCATAAGGCCTCAAATTTCCCATGTTTTCCTTTCTCCTGTCCCTTGGAATTCCACATGAGAACCATATCCCCTATTTGAAACTTTCTTTCTTTGGCTCTCCTATCAAATAGGTACTTCATCTATGACTACAATTTTTGATTGTGGTCTTGTACTAGATGCTTGACTTCATCCAATTCTACCAACTATTCCATTCTATCCTCCATAGTTTATGAGATGCCTAAGTTATCCTATAATATAAACTTGTATATTGGTAAAAGGTTTTGTAAAGGTATCCTAGCTTGGGTCCCATATACTAGTTCAAAGGGAGATTTTCCAATAGCCTTTTTTATTGTGATCCTGTCTGCCCAAACTGCTAATCTTAGTTTAGAGTCCCATACCTTTTTATTAGTGTCTAACATCCTCTTGATTATATTCATAATACTCTTGTTGTTGGACTCAGCCTTTCCATTCGCTTGGGGGTGATATGGAGAAGCATATGAAACTATCATACCATATGATTCAGAGAACCTTTTGAATTCCTTTGATCTAAAATACATATCAGTGTCTGTTATTAGCCTTACAAGCACTCCAAATCTGGTAATGATATTTTCCAATAGGAAATTTATTACGACCTTACTAGTAGCTCGCTTTGTTGGTATGGCTTCTATCCATTTGGTGAAGTAGTTAGTAGCTAGTAAGATCCACTTATGCCCATTGATAGATTTATTTGCAATCTCACCTATAAAATCAATTCCCCATTGATGGAATGGGGCTTCCACCTGCATAGGTCTTAATGGTAATGCTCCTTGATATTGTAGTTTACCAGAGAATCTCTGGCATGCTTCACACTTTCTTACATAACTATATGCATCATCGAAAACTCTAGGCCAATAATAACCAACTCTTAGTGTCTTATGTGTTGTAGTATTTTCTGAAAAATGTCTCCACATACACCATCATGCATTTCCTTCTTGACATATTTTTCTTGTGTTTCATCTAGGCATAACAACAACACACCATCTCTATTTTTCTAATACAAATCTCCATTCATGAAGACATATCTTGATGCATGAAGTTTCAATGTTCTCCTCTGATTATCATTCAATAGTTCTAAAGATTTCAAGTTTTTAAGGTATTATACAATGTCTGTATACCATTTTTAATTTTCTATGCTTGATACCCAAGCTTCTTCCCCTTTCGTAGTGAAAATCTATGCAGCTTCTAGGTTTGATTCATCCATCAACTTTTCTTGTCCCTGCCCTCTCACCAGTTTAGTAATTTGGATGTTGATGTTGAATTCTTGGATACGGTTTATCTAGTGACACCTTCTTCCAATCACCTCTATTTGTGAAAAAACATCTTATACTGCAACATTTGGTACATAAGCAATGACTTCTACCCCCACCAAATAAGGCTTAAATGCCTTAACTACTTTTACTAGGGTGTAAGCCTACTTCTTAGTGATGTCATACTTCAACTCTGCTCCTTGTAATGACTTACTAAAGAATGGCATTGGTTGTTCATATCCATTACTATTCTTTTGTAACATCACGACTGTTATGGTGTGGAATGATGCAAAGGAGAATATTTGGAAGGGTTTGTCAAATTTTGGGGATTTTAGTACAAACACTTCTTTGATAGCTTTTTTAATTGAAACAAAAGCATCAATGGTTTCCTCTGTCCAATCAATTCTTGCACCCTTTTTTAGCATCTTCGAGATTGGTTTCACAATTTCTACAAAGTTTGAAATAAATCTCTGGAAAAAGTGGATTTATCCAAAGAAGGATTCAATAGCCTTCACAGTCTTAGGGATGGGTATTTTTTCAATAGCTTCCACACTTTTTGGGTCAATTCGTACTCCATCCCTTGAGACAACGTGCCCTAATAATTTTCCCTGTGTGACAACAAAATGGCACTTTTTTGGGTTTAGGGATATGCCATTCTCTAGTGCTATGATAAAGATCTTTTCCAAATTTTCACACTGATCTTCAGCCTTCTTAGAATATGCTATCAATTCATCCTAATATAATACCATTATTGCATTGATGAAGTTCGCAAAAGCCACATCCATGGCCTTCTGGAATGTTGCTCTAGCGTTGCTAAGACGAAAGGCATTCTTACATAGACAAGGCATGGTGAAAGTAGTTCTATACTGCTTTGACTCCTTGACTTTTACTTGATTATATCCTCATAAACCATCCATCACAGATAAAAGCTCGCATCTAGTCACTTTCTACAACATTGCCTCCATGTTTGGCAGAGGGTAGTTGTCTTTAAGTGATGCCATGTTTAGATTTCTAAAGTACACACAGAGTCTTATAGCTCCATTCCTCCTTCTCATGGGTACCAAGTTAGATACCCAGAAGGAATGTATGATTGGTTTAATGATGCCTCCATCCCTTAACTTCATAAGCTCTTCTTTCATATTTGATGCCAAAGTGGGGTTTATGGGTCATTGCATTTTCCTGAAAGGTTTAGCATCAGGCTTTAATGGAATCTTGTGTTGAAAGAGATCTTCTCTTTATGCTTTGAGGTCATCATATGACTAGGAAAAAACATGTTTATATTACTGGAGTAAGATTATAAGCATCTCTCTTACTTTGGGACAATCCTCTTGCCAATATAGACTTTCTTGGGGGAAAGTTCTATTACAAGGTTAATTTTTTTAGCATCCTCCTTTTTAACAGGTGTAGGCTTTAGATTGAACCTGTCATGTCCATCAAATACTCTTTCTAATTCCATAAGTCCTTTCGAGATCTTGTTGGTTTTGAGTTGTACCACTTTGATGTAGGAGCATCCTTGGTTCTTGGCAATCTTGCATCAACCAACAATATTTTCCTTTTAGTTTTGTCCTTGTTTTGTTCTTTCTCAGTTCATGTTGGTGGATTCATTATCTTTTCTCACTAGACCCTGTGGATCTCTACGTACATCATGGACCTGTTCACTTTCCTTATTACAAGATTTTAGCTAGGTTGGATCATTTTTTGGGAAGTTATCGATTCTGGATTTCATGACAGTTTCTTGAATCGACACTAGAATAGTTTTCAAGCCTAATGGCTAATCTGATTGTTCGTGGATCATTCCCATGACTTGTGGATCTTAACGGTGTGATTTTAAATGTTCCTTTGAGTGTCCCTGACCTTCATTATAGGTCCACACTTCATCTTATGCACCTGTTGATGGAGTAATTCAAATTTGAGGCTGACTTGTTCATGCGCCTGTTATATTTTCTTTCATTGGAAAATGTGATGATCTTTTGCTGACGCAGATGTTTCCAGAATTGCAGATATAGTATAAAGATTGTAATCAATCATTATAATAAGTAGTGGAGATAGTGAGAATTGATTTAGTAGTTGATAGATTGTATTTTTAAGAATTTTCTCGCACATAGGATCATATTGGAATGTTCTATTTTGAGCATGTATAATTAGGCATGTGAGCCAAATCTGTAAGCCGAATGTTGCCAACCCAATGTAAATGAGATTTCTATTAATGAGAATGTGTTAATTTGCATTTGCCTCCATATTTTGTATTGCTTTCATTGTGTTACTCTTTCTGCACTGACAAGATTGTTCTCTTTGAGGACCCTCCTATCGTTGCTGCACTAGATTGGTATCAGAGCGAGCTTTGATCTGTGAGAGGTCGACAAAATTTGCAAAGTCTTGTAAAAAATTTGTTGTGGGGTGGTGGATTGAGGATCCGACCTGCAGCTGCAGAGGACTGTTGTAAAGATGGATGGAAGAATAAATGTTAGAGGGAATGGAGTGTGTGGAAATGCAGACCAAGCAATAATGGAGATGCTAAGAGGGATTTTTTCTAGATTGGATGCAATTAAAATGGCCTAGAGAAGAGGTCGACTAGTTGATGATGTGAGTGATGAAGAGGTAGAAGTTCAGGAAGAAGGAGGAAGAGAAAAGAAACCTGGCCTGGATCAGGGAGAAGAGAGGTTCATAAGAGCCCTAACTAGAGCAAATAGGAAGCCGCATTTCAATCCACCGGATTATACTGGTAAGTTGGATTAAAAAAAATTGCTTGATTGGATAACAGAGATGGAAAAATATTTTGAATTTGAAGGTACCATTGAAGATAAGAAGGTGAAATTTTCTTATACAAAGTTGAGAGGACATGCATCCCTTTGGTGGGAACATTTGTAGACAGATAGGAAAAGAAGAGGGAAAGAAAATATAAAATATTGGGATCAGATGGTGAATAAGTTGAAGACAAAGTTTATGCCAGCAGACTATCAAATTAGTTTTTTCCAAAGGTTGCAAAATTTGAAGCAGAAAGATTCAAGTGTGACAGAGTATACTGAGGAATTCTATAAGTTGAATATCAGATCTGTACATTCAGAGGAGGAAATTAAGCAAGTAGCTAGATATGTGAATGGTTTGAGGTCGTCTATATAGGATGAAATCAGTTTGATTAAGTTGCAAAGTGTGGAAGAGGCATATCAGTGTGCCCTAAAGGAAAAAGAGAAGCTAAATAAGAGACATGAGTAGAGACAGAGAGGAAGAGGTGGAAGATTTCAAAGAGGAAGAACTTTTGTTGGAGGAGGAAGAGGATCTTTTCCAGATCAGAACAAGGATAAGGAGATTAGTAAGAATGATAATGCATATTAGAAAAGTGATGGCAACTCATACAAAAGAGGAGGATACAATGGTTACCAGAATGAAGGATATAGAACAAATGATAGAGGACAAGAGAAAAGGGTATTCAAAGGAACTTGTTATAAATGTGAATGAGAAGGACATAGAGCATTTGAATGCAATCAAGGAGAGACAAGAAGAAAGACTAAGAACAACAAAAGAACCACCTTTGTTGAGGAAGATCATGCTGGATCATCTAATAAACCAGAAGAAGTGTTGGTAAACAAATGAGTACTGTGTCAGAGTGAGTTGGAGTAGGAACCGTTGTAGAGGAAGAATTTGTTCCAGACAAGATGCAAGGTAGCTAGTAAATGTTGCGAGGTGATAGTTGATAATGGAAGTTCTAAGAACTTGGTTTCTAAAGAGATGGTGACTAAGTTGAAGTTGGAAATATTGAAGCACTTGAAACCCTATCAGATAGCATGGATACAAGATGAGCATAAGATTTTGGTAAGTGAACAATGTTTGGTGAAATTGAAAATAGGAAATTACCATGATGAAGTTTTGCGTGATATCATGCCTATGGATATATGTCATATTTTTTTGGGAAGGCCTTGGTAGTATGATAGACATGCTATTAATGATGGAAAGAATAATATATAAACCATTGTTGCTAATGGGATAAAGCAGATTTTATTGCCATTGGAAGATGTTCCTACAATTGAGGTTTGTATGAATGCTAGGGTTTGTCTGGTTGATGGAAGAAGATTCCTTGATGGGTTGAGACATGATAATATGTGTTATGCCTTAGTTCCTAAGAAGGATGAAGACTTGCAGCACGTGGAAGAACAACCAGAAGAGATAAAGGAGTAGTTGATAGAATATGAGGAGATCATTTCACACAATGTACCTGATGGATTACCACCTGTGAGGAGTATTAGTCATTGCATGGATCTAATTCCTGGAGCTAGTTTTCCTAATAAAGCAGCACATCAGATGACACCTACAGAGAATGAAGAGTTGGATAGACAAGTACAAGAATTGTTGAGAAAGGGTTTGATCAGAGAAAGCTCAAGTATTAGTGCAGTACCTGCTATGTTGGAACCTAAGAAGGATGGAGAATGGAGAATGTGTATAGATTCAAGATCAATAAATAAGATCACAATGAAGTATAGATTCCCTTTACCCTAGATGGATGACATTATGGATTGCTTGAGTGGAGCCAGATACTTTAGAAAGATAGATTTTAAGAGTGGATATCATCAGATCAGAATCAGAGAAGGAGATGAGTGGAAGACAACATTTAAGACAAATGAAGGATTGTATGAATGGTTGGTGACACCTTTTGGATTGACAAATGCACCGAGTACTTTCATGAGACTGATGAATGAGGTATTGAAGAAATTATTGGGTAATTTTGTGATTATGTACTTGGATGACATCTTGATTTTCAGTAAGAGTAGAGAAGAAAATTTGTTGCACATAAGACAAGTTTTGTAGAGGTTGAGAGAGGAGCAGTTGTTGATAAACATTAAGAAATGTAGTTTCATGAAGGAGGAATTGGTATATCTAGGATTTGTGATATATTTGGAAGGATTAAAGATGGATCCTGAGAAGGTTAGAGCAATAGTTGAGTGGCCTACACCTAAAATTATTGGAGAGGTAAGATCATTTCATGGATTGGCTAGTTTCTACTGAAAGTTCATTAGGAATTTCAGTTCTATTTGCAACCATATGATATAAATGATGAGAGGAGATAGAAAATATTTTAGATGGACATCTGGAGCAGATCAAAGTTTTGAATTGTTGAAGCAGAAGGTAACTGAGCAGCCTGTGTTGGCTTTACTAGATTTCACTAAGGTATTTCAAGTAGACTATGATGCAAGTGGAAATGCAATTGGACCAGTGTTGAGTCAAGAAGGGAGACCTGTAGCTTATTTTAGTGATAAATTGAATGATGCTAGGAGAAGATATTCAATGTATGATCAAGAATTTTATGCCATAGTTCAAGCCTTGAAAAAGTGGGGACATTATTTGTTTCCTAAGGATTTTGTGCTATATACAGATCATCAGGCATTGTAATATTTGAAAAGTTAGGGTAAGTTGAATAAGAGACACATGAGATGGGTGGAATTCGTGCAGAGCTATACTTTTATTTTGAAGCATAGGAGTGGATATTTAAATAGAGTTGCTGATGAATTGAGTACCTAGGAGATGGAATTTGTTGATAGAGATGAGAATAGAGGTATTAGGCTTTAATGCGTTGAATAACTTGTATGAGGAAGACTCGAATTTTGTAGAACCATGGAGAGCTTGTAAGGAACCATTTTTGGAGGATAGAAGCTAGTGGTTGGATTATTTCATCTAGGAGGATATGTTGTTTAGAGGTAATCAATTGTGTATACCCCAGAGTTCAATGAGGGAAAACTTGGTGAGAGAAAAGCATAGTGGAGGATTGGAAGGACACTTTGGAATTGATAAGACAGTAGCATTGGTGAGTGAGAATTATTTTTGGCCATAGATTCATAAGGATGTCAGGAGATTTGTGCAGAGTTGTAGAGTTTGTCAAGTTGCAAAAGGGAGTAGTCAGAATGTTGGATTGTATAAGCCTTTGATAGTTCCATAAAGACCTTGGGAGGATATCAACAAGGATTTCATACTTGGATTTCTGAAGACACAAAGAGGTAATGATTTTGTATTTGTGGTGGTAGATAGATTTTCTAAGATGGAACATTTCATACCTTGTAGGAAGACAATAGATGCAGTGCATGTAGCAGACTTATTTTTTAGGGAAGTGGTCAGATTGCATTGACTACCTAGGAGTATTGTTTCAGATAGAGATGTAAAGTTTGTTGGTTACTTTTGGAGGACACTTTGGAAGAAGTTGAAGACATATTTGAATTTTAGTTCTACGTTTCACCCATAGAATGATGGAAAGAAAAATGTAGTGAACAGGAGCTTGGGGAATTTTATGAGATGTTTTGTTGGAGGGAAGATCGAAAGTTGGGATTTAGTCCTGGCACAAGTAGAGTTTGCATACAATAATTCAGTGAACAGGAGTACATGAAAGACACCTTTTCAGATACTGGAATTCATCCTAGAGGTATATCAGAGTTAAGAGACATCAGTATGGAAGAAAAAAGGAGTGCAAAAGTAGAGGAATTTACAGAACACATGAAGAAAGTACATACTCAAGTGAAACAACAATTGGAAGATATGAACTAGAGGTATAAGGAGAAGGAAGATGAGAAGAGGAGACATAAGGAGTTCAAAATTGGAGATGAACTGAAGGTATATTTGAGGAAGGAAATATTTCCAGTTGGGACATACAACAAGTTGAAGATGAGGAAGTTTGGACCTTATAGGATCTTGAAGAATTTTGATTCAGGAAATACATACAAAGTGGAGTTACCAGATGGTATGGGTATATCACCTATATTCAACATTGCAGACCTACATCAGTATTATGAAGCATAATTCAGTGAGGACAGTACAGTGGAATTGGAGAATAAATTTCCTAAACAACAGTCAGATGAGATTGAGGAGATTTTGGATATCAGAGATGGGAGGAAGACTCGTGGAAGACAGTACAAAGAATATCTTGTGAAGTGGAAAAGCAAACCAGTGGAGGACTCTTCATGGATTTCTTAGGCTGAGGTATACCGTCATGATTTTCCTTTGGCCCCTGCAATGTGAGAGACTCACTTTTCATTAACCCCAGATGTCTGATGTAGGAGCATCCTTGGTTCTTGGAAATCTTGCATCAACCAAAAATATTTTCCTTTTAGTTTTGTCCTTGTTTTGTTCTTTCTCAATTCATTTTGGTGGATTCATCATCTTTTCTCACTAGAACCTATGGATCTCTATGTACATCATGGACATGTTCATTTTCCTTATTCCAAGATTTGAGTGAGGTGGGATCATTTTCTGGCAAGTTATTGATTCTGTATTTCATGACAGTTTCTTGAACTGGCACTGGAATAGTTTTCAAGCCTAACAACTAATTTGATTGTTCATGGATCATTACTATGACTTTCAAATCTTAACAGTGTGATTTTAAATGTTCCTTGAAGTGTCCCCGACCTTCATTATAGGTCCACACTTCATCTTATGCACCTGTTGATGGAGTAATTCAAATTTGAGGCTGACTTGTTCATGCGCCCGTTATATTTTCTTTCATTGGAAATTGTGATGATCTTTGGCCAAAACGGATGTTTCCAGAACCACAGATATAGTATAAAGCTTGTACTCAATCATTAGAATAAGTAGTGGAGATAGTAAGAATTGAGTTAGTAGTTGATAGATTGTATTTGTGAGAATTCTCTCGCACATAGGAGCATATTGGAATGTTTTATTTTGAGCATGTATAATCAGGCCTGTGATCCAAATCTGTAAGTCGGATGTTGCCGACCGAATGTAACTAATATTTCTATTAATGAGAATGTGTTAATTTGAATTGTCCTCCATATTCTGTATTGCTTTCATTGTGTTACTCTTGTTGTATGGTCTAGATTGTTCTCTCTGAGGACTCTCCTACTGTCATTGCACCACTTCGTACCGAAAGACTGTTTCTTTACCATCTACCTCCTCTACAAATGCATTGAAGTCTATCTCTTGAGACTCATATTGATCAACATAGTGGAGGAATTTATTTAGATATTCATCATCATTGAACACCTGCCTGTTGTATATATTATTTGGGATAGCAGGTCTTGCTTTGAATACAACTTCAATGATTCCTCATAATGTAATATCATCTTGTTTGAGAGCCATGTTAGCCAAGAAATTTGCCATTATGTTCTTAGACCTTTAAATCCAATCTATTGAGAATGCATTAAATATTTCAATGGAGTCCCATACTATATTTATGTATTTTTTTAATCTCTTTCTCTTTGATAGGTACTTGTCTCTGACTTGAGAGAGAATAAACTCAAAATATCCACAATTTTCCAACAACTTAATCCCATGTGTTGTAGAAATGTTCAAACCTAGCAACAATGCTTCATATTCAACTATATTTTTGGTACATTCAAATGTCAACAATGCTTCATATTCCACTTTTACTACATGCCCCATCAAAAATACATCTGCCATATACTAGTACCATCATGTTGAGCTTCTCTACTAATAGTTTATGTGTTTTGCAGTTTTGGATGTGATTTTTTTATCCTAAAATTCCCAAGATCTACATCACATAAATAATTTGTCTGGTTAGGATCAAAATTTTCTATGACATGTTCTGATCTAGGTTCTCTATAGAGCTTGAATTCTCTTCCATTAATTGGTATGGTGGCATATGATAGGTCTAATTGGACATTTCCACCTATTGTTGCGGTCTATTATATAGATAACAACATTCCATAATAAGGAGTATCCACCACAGTGATGTATGTTCTATATGTTGCCTCAGGATATGATGCTAGTTTCAATTCCACGTCCCATATCACTCTAACCATTGGGACTAATCTATTATCCATGGCGTAGAATTTTCCATAGGTACTATTTACCCATAAACCTAGTTCTTTCATGACATTCATAGGCATGATGTTGATCGCTGACCCTGAGTCAATCATGCAGTTTTTTACCAACTTGTTATTGATCAATAGGTTGGTGTAGAATGGATCCACTTGAGAGGGATTCTTTGTAATAGTGTCACCCAAGTAAAACTCTAGTGTTTTTTGTGGTTTTTTGTTCCACAGTGTTAACCTTATTATTTTTGTCGTTGTTTTGATTTTGTTGTTTGTGGGATGTGTTGGAGATTAAATTGAGGGTAGTATCCCCACATTCATCTATCTTCATCATCTCCATTAATGGCATCGTCATCTTGATTTGGGTTAATGCTTGGGAAATATCAAATAAGGGGGAAATGATTCCCTGCTCTATCTTCTCTATCTTGGTAGTCCTTTTACCTTTGGTTTGATTATCTCAAACTCTCTCTGATTTGGCATTTATAGCCTCTTTTGGTGTGTTTTTCTGAAGTTTTCCCATCTCATCTTTCCTATGGTCATTTGAGGCATTCTGTCAATGCTTATGTTCTTTTACAAACATGCTCCTAGGTGTCCCATGCCCTACATCTATGGGTCTAATTCTCAAATTGTAACCACTACTTTTAGCTAGTGCCACAACTTTTTTTGTAATGGCCATTTTTCTTCTTTTGTTGGTGTTGTCAATTGGAACTATGATGTTGTATGATATGCTTAGGCAGTTTCTTCTTAATCCTCTTCTGGATTAGAGAACACTTCTTGTTCCAAATTAACATTGTACCTCTGATTAGTGACATCATATTCATACCCTTCTTGAGAAGATGAGCATCCATCATTAAACGTTTGATGAGGGCCCATCCGAACATATTTATGGTATGATCATCCCTATTCTATTCTTGGTACCATTCACTCTCTTTTAAGGTTTGAGCCACTACATAGTATTCTAATGCATGGGGCCTATCACATGCCAACACCATGGTTTATTTTCCACCACATGTGCTCCATGTTTTTTCAAAAGGATCCAGGGTATCTTTCCAGTTCTATTTGTGATTGTTGTCAACTAGCCTCCCACCCTTCCAGTTGGTGTTATATTGAATGTCATGCAATCTTGGTCTATCATTCCTAAATTGGTTTTCTTTCCTACTTTGATAGTTGTTGGGATTTTGTGGGATTCTAGTATTATCTCTCTTACTAGTCATGCCTACAACTTTTCTATTATTCTCAATATTTATAGTAGCTTTTTGGGCTTCTGCCATGGTATTAGGAAATTTGTTTCTAAGCTCATATCTAGTTTTTTGGTCAAATGCTTTTATATAGATGGAAAGAGCCACATAGTTAGTTAGTTTAGACTCATGTGGTATTTTGTTGTTTATTTTGGAATTTTTTTGATTGAAATAAAAAATAGTCTGATGTTTTTGGATACTCATTAATTCATTTAGGGAAAACTTAGGGGCACAATGATTTCCATATTGTTCTATGAATTGATTCTTAAAATTTTTTGAGGAAGTAATTGAGGCATCAGGTAGGGTGTTAAACCAATCTTTGGCTTCTTGAGTGAAGGACATCATAAATAGCCTCATGAGTACTTCTTCATATTCTATACCAAGGTCTTGCACGAATGCATTAAAATTTATTATGTGTTCCTCAGTTGTGATTGCATTTTTCCTTGAGAACTTAGGGACTATATTCCTTAGATCACTACCGATTGGGTTCAAGCATGTTGAATGTCCAGATAAGTCCAATTGTCTATACACATTTACATTTGGGAGTTCTTGTGAGTAGGGATTTTGGTTAGGCTAGTTGGGGTAGTATTAAAAACCATGTTGAGGTTGATGCACATTCTGATGGATGTTTTGGTGGGAGTACATACTTCTATGCATATTTGGCTGAGGTACATAATGCTAGTGGGATGGGACATACTATTGGCCAGGAGGTGGGTAAGCATTGTTCATGGATTGTGAAATGGTGCTAGTATTTAATGGTTCTAAGATTTGTGGTATGACATTATGGTGCACATAATGGTTTGGATCCCCAGTTCTATTGTAAGGTGCTTTTGAAGTGTTTGGAACACCTGTATTATGAGATGATCCCTATGAATTGGTGGGGTTGGAATTCCCTCCTTGCTTATGGGGAGGTGTATACTTTGGTCCTTTTGTTGATGATTGGACCCTAATATGAAGCAATTGTTGAGTTAACTCTTCTCTTTGTTTTATCAACTATTGCCTTCTAAACTCTTCCTTGATTCTTTCTACATCTTGTTACAACTCCTTATTGGTCATATTGGTTGTGGTAGTATGACCGACATGATTTTCAGTAGGGGAAAAGTGGTTCATAAGTCCACATTGAGATTCCTCTCCCCGATTTAATGAAATCTTGTAGTTGTATTCCTTTTGGTTTTAGATTCTCCCATCTTCCATTCATGCATCAATTTCACTCATTTGTTGAGGGTTAGGTTTAAAGTAGACAATAATATTAGTCAGATTATTCTGCTCATGTGGCATTGGCTGGTATTCTTCATCATTGAGAAAAGGACTGTTGTGTGCTATGAAAGGTTGTTTTGATGTGTTTCTCTTATCTCCATATATTATATCTAAATATGATTTGATACTATTTCATTTTTATTTGTCCTAACCTTTAAAGGGGAGATCCATGTTTTTCTGTCCACCTACCATTTTTTCTTTGGACTTCCTTTGTGCAATGATCTTCTACCATCCATTTTGGGTGATATGGTAATTCTTTGATGCCTCTAATCTAATCTTTCTGATATGATGTATAACTTATCAATCATAAAAGTTTGACAGAGTCACCGCCTACTTCTTCATAAGTAGGAAGGTTGAATAATTTTTTTTATCCTGACGAAGTCTTCTATTCAGTAAGGTGATTGAGTGTTTACACAAATGTGAATATTTATGAATTTGTGATGGAAGGCCTCGATTGACCTTAAAAATGGATAGGCTAAAATTTTCCCTAAGTGGTTCCCCAATCGAGTCCCCAATCTGTTATCAGACTCTAAGTGGCTAAATCCTAAGAGGATGCCAGACTTTATGATCAGAATTACAACGTTTTTGAACTAACAAATTGAGTTAACCTGTATGGTTGATGACTCTATGCACTTTAGGCTCTGCTAAACCTAGGTAGTTGGACCTTAATGATTGAAGCATATTTGAGTGAGATGTGTGAATTAATTAGGTTTTGAGTATCTACCCACAATGGCATGAAGTGTGGAATAGATGAAGGCTTGTTTACTAATCCTACTCCTAATGCTGAAATTTAAATGTGAAGGTATAGATGAGATTTTATGGGACTTTAAAATGAGATGGGTAAGACCAGTGCTTACTACTATTGGGCTAATGGAGTCAAGAGGTGAATGATGTGTGACCTACTTACTAGATACAATTCAGAATTTTTGGCACTTGTGACTGTTTACACCTTGTGTAAACATTCAAGAATATAATTATTAGATTCTTCTTATTGATCCAAGTGGTTCTTATCAAGTTACTATGACTAATTAATATGGAATTTTAATCCTTTAGAGGAACTAATAAACTAAATTGCACATAAACAACAAATATGTTTTGACAAATCAAAATGGACTTCTGATTTGAATAACAAGATAAAACCAAGTTGGAGATAGTATGATAATTTTAGTGATTAAATGACTCTTCTTATCAATCCAAATAACACTTCCAAATTACTATGATCTTATTAAAAGGATATTTAATTCTTTGAAAGAAACCAATAAATGAAACCAAACTAGAACAACAAATGTGCTTGAATAAATTGATTTTTGACACATCAAATTATATAATATGGAAGCAGTAAATTGGAGACAGTTAGATAACCATATAATAACAAAAAACAATTGACACCAATGTTGGGACACTAATTAGTTATCTTCCTCCATTCTTATATTACTTCAAAATGATGGACATTATATATGAAAGTCTTCTTTTCTATGAAATAGTATACTTCTAATGCTACTGCTGTAATGATCATATTCTATATATTTTCATTAGGCATTGGTTTCTCATTTTATATGCAGGAAGCAACATGCTTCAGGCCTTTTACAAAAAGTCATGTTGCTTGATAACTAAAATTCTTAAAAACATCATTAAACATAAAACATGAAATCTTTAGAAGTTCACGGGTAGATGCACTACGATCCATTAATATTCAATAGGCACTGATGATTATTGAAGATCTATTCAAAATCCATACTTCATGATAGTACACTAGATCTTGTGAGACTTCATTACCATGTATTCCTTATTTGGCCTATGCAATAAAGAAATTGATCTTTGATAAGTGTTCAATATATCCCGATTTTGCATAAGTGTCTACATTATTGATGATGTCTTTCATTGCATACTCTAGATCAAAGATTTGTCCCAAGTGTACATGTGTTTTCCCAACACCTCCTCTTCATCATTGAATTCATCTAGAGCCATTGGAAAATATTGAGATATTTCATCTTTCCACACATCCCAATCCTTCAATTCTCCTCCATGAAAGAAGTTTGGAAGGGCCATACTCAATGGTTGGTTGAAGTCACTCAATTCCTATGTAAGTACATTATGGAAATGATCATGAATTTTCACCCACTCTTGGTACTCGTGAAGCATATGTTCACTACCATCCCCTTTGGATTTTATTTGTATCTCTACTTCCTTCATTCTATTGCTTAATCTACCATGCTCTTGAAAGGCTGTGAATGTCTTACTGTGGATAATACAGACCTTTTAGGCATTCTCAAACATCTTGGAAAATATTTTGTAGATCAATTCTAATACCACCTCAAATGTAGTAGTTTTTAATTCTTTCTTTAATTTCTCCTATTTTTTTTGGATTATTTCATATTTCCACTTCCAATATGTAGTTTTAGACATTTCTTCAAGCACTCTCCTTTCAAATTCCACTAGTGGTGAGTAAATACTTGAAGAGGAAGGAAATTTATCTCTATAATTGATTACATCTTATGTCAATATTTCATTTTCATCGATCAACCCTTTATTATCTTTGATTAGCTTCTCAATTTGAGCCTTGGTAAACTTAGCAACATTTACATTTAGTTCAACTATCTCAATAGGGTCGCTATCCCCTACTCTTTGCACTAAAGGGTGACCAAAGACTTGATCAAGTTTATTAATAAGAGAAGGTCTCTTCGCTAGTGGGTAAAGGGCCTAAATTTGCAAAGTGGTATTGTCAAGATTATACCCTGATCCGGTGCAGATCTTGTCAATGGAATCATCTGTTAATTGGAAAGTTTTGTTTTCTCTCTTCATGAAACTGTCAAAGACTATGGCTGAATTAATATCCCACCCTAGAAGAAGCATAACCATTGCTTCTTGTAGCAACTCTCTTTCTCTCTCAAGGTTGATGTTGTTCATTTCCTTTTCAACTTCATCTTGAATCTATTTTAAGGCATCTGCTTCCTACTCAGGGATAATTTATTTCATCTTTTCTCTTATCTTTCTTCCCTTGTATTCATAAATGAAGGTTTTAAACTCAGGATTTTGAAAAAATGCATCATCTACAATGAACTCCTAGCTCACACGATGTCTTACATCATCAGATAATTTGTCAAAGGATTTAAAGGTAATCACACTCCTCTCTGGTTGTATTTTTTACTAGGGAATGGAAGGAGCAGTAATTTGTGTGACCTCATCATCTTCTTCAATGTCATCTTCAATAATGATTGGAGTGTCAGCTGAGAAGCTAACATCTAGATTGGGCTGTGTTGATGAGTGACTCAAGGGTTTGATGTCCTCGAATTGTCTCCCCAAGCAAGTACCTCACCTTTTCTCAAAAGCTACAAGTGGTATGTCCTTGGTCAACTCTTCTTCATGCAAAAGAAATTGGTCAAATCTATCCATAGGATCAAATATTTCATGAAATGCATCTATGTATGATAGGTTATAGCCCCTCCTCCATTCTTCTACCATCACTATCCTATTGTATGCATCCTTCTCATTGTTGCCTGAGTCTCATCACAGTTTCTAATAACATCATCTATGAAAAAAATGTTCATACCTTTTTGGTTTTTCTGTCATCTTGGCATTATGAATAAAATGTTTAGGGTCAAAATTTTCCCTCTTATCTCCTAGTGGCATGCCATATTAATCTATTTTGTTGACAATTGAGTCATACCCTTTTTTAGAAATGATAGTAAAATCACTGAAACATAAAGCAGAGGGCATGAGAGGCTGTTTTCCATAACTCTTGAGGGGCATATAGTTTGAATAGGATAATTTCCTCATAATTTACAAGCATGCAACCCTATTAGTCACTGTTCTTGGTAGAAGGAATGGAGCTACCTAAAATCCATATACTCTTATTAGAGTGTAATATTCATATACATACTAGTCCCCCCATTTGTGATTTACCTTCCCTTTAGGGTTTTTCTCTTTTGTTCTGAGGAATATCCGATTCTCTAGAGACAAGTTGTAATCATAATTATGGCCAAGCAATCTGTATAGGGGTTTCACAAAAATACTCTTTGAAATACAAATAGTGGGACCTCCCACTTCTGTTGTCCCATATAGAGGTCCACATTTGGACTGGTCTCACATTTTCATCATTATCCAAATCTTTAACCCTCTACTCCTCTCCCCACATGCCTATTGCTTGTCCATTTAGTATCATATGCATGGGAAGGGAGTATTGTATAAAATTGATAGTATCACTGTTGTTTTTGATAGAAACAAGTGAGGTATTAATAACCTCAGATAAGTAATCTGCATAATCATACAACCTAGCATCTTGGATCTAGATATCTGCTACTAAAACCATGGGAGCTATGGCCATTGTAGTAGGATTATGTACTCCTAAGACCTGTCTAGTTGACTAGTAGGTATACTGGTAGTACTCCTCAAATAAACCCAAAGAAAATGGGGTTTCTCATCACTAGAGAATCTTTTAAGTTGGTTTCCCACATCTTTGGGTTGGTGCAAAGGTAATTTCCATCTCTTGTAGCTTGTGTCCATGGTTCAATACTATTCCAAAATATCCCTTATCCTCAGTGGCATTTTGTTGGATGTATTTAATTGAAAGAACATGAAGATGTAATCTCTTGTTATGAGGATAAGCTAAGAGTTGTCGTGAGAATGAATTGACCTTGTCTTAGGGTTATAATTTTTATTTAACACCTTAATTAACTCCACATTTACAAATACATTGGGCATCACAATTTTTGCTAAGTTCATGTTCCACGGGTGTGATACAGGTTTATGCCTATATTTCTTTCTATAATGATATATAAATAGGTCATACCCTCACTGTGGAGTGCACACTTCTCCCACGTTCTTATGTTTATTTTCCAATTTCTGACATAAGGGGTTCAATTAGGTTGTCCTCCTAGACGTCAACCCAAAAATAGGGTATTGTTCAATTAAATCTTGATTCAGTGGCCTAGTCTCAATTTTTTGTCTTTGCACTTTTGGTTTCTCTGGTGTTCTTTCCATTTTTAAACCCTATCTTCACTGTACTTCAAACAAGCCTTGATAAAATATCTTCAGCTAAGTTTTGAGTACTTACTTGAATCAATGTCATTGTTTTTGAATTTCTCGCTATCGTTCGATGCTACGTCCTCAATTATCAACTACAATTCATTGAGATCTCAAGATCTTACGAGAAAGATATAGCAATATTTGGCTCACTTCCATCAACTCTAGTTCATAGATGAAACTTGTGTTGAATAGTCTGGATAACTGAGAGGGGGTATGAATTAGTTATCATAAAAAATTTTTCTTGACTTAATTAATCTAGAGCAAGCTTAAATCAATTAGATAATAATCAAATAGATATGAAAATGAAAACACATAAAAACACTATGCACAATGAACACTAAAATTTATGTGGAAACCCAAGATGGGAAAGACCGTGGAGAATGTTATTTCTCAATTAAAGAACATTGGTTAAGGTGACACTGGTTAAGGTGATTTTACAAAGGCTCACTACCAAAAATGATCACTACAGGTAAGGTCCACTACTAGTGGGCTCACTTCTCAGCTAGTATAGCCAAATATAAAAAGGATCACTGCCAACAGAAAAGGGCTCACTGCCAGAAAAATGATGAAAGGGAATCCACCACTGAAAGAACTATCACCAACAATGACACCAAATAGAATCTCACTATTTTCTACCTTTGGTTGTATATTTTTTCATACTTCACAATGTCTATATTTTTAGATTTGCATTCACCACACTTTCTTTCATCGAACAAAATCAACTTTTACTTATACCATTCCATGCTTCCATAAAATCCTAAGTCGGCGAAACACAATTCCATTCCATGCTTCCATAAACTCCTAAGTTGACCAAACACAATTTGAATTAGGTCACCACAAAAAAATTCCTATGGTGGAAAGGAATGAAACATGGACCATACAAAACCTCCTTGCTCAAATCAACATGCTACATTTTTACCAAGATATCTAGAACCAAAGAATAGGGTATACATGTTACAATGAAAACAATGTTTTGAGGCATGTCAACCAATTTCCAAATTGGTTTGGACCTAAAGGATAGGTCACACATAAAGATATCCTTACCACATTACAAGAGACCCATAAATAGGTCATACATAAGATAGCATAATTCCCAAAAAATAGAAAACTTTGAATTACTTGAAATATATTCTAGAGCCGATGGCAATGCCACAACCAAGACCAAATCTTGATTTCCATCAATTTCAGCACCAACCGAAGAAACAAAATTAGACATAGCAAAACTTGTAACATGATACATGAATGTACAGATAGAAAGGATACTCAGAACAAGCTTTGAGCACAACAACCAATATCATTTTATTAGTCTTCATTATTTTGCATTAACTAACTTCCATATATTTCCCAAAAAGAAGTATTTCCATATCCAGATCAAGTATAGTATCCACATTGCTCAATAAAAAATCTCATGATAGGATAGATCATTTCTGTATATCATTCGAAGCACAAAATTCTAGATCCCAGGTTTTGACATCAATGACAACAATGCTAAATTATCTCAACAACTTCTCAACAATCTCCCCCTTTGCCATTGATGGAAAAACAACAAAAACTCAAAAAATAAAAAACTACAAACAAAAGACTCCAAGCACTCCCCCTTTTTCAAGCAAATCAATTCCTCTTTTTGTTTTTTTTTCTCTTCATTTTTCTACCCCCTTTTTCCATCAAAGGAAAAGGGCCAAATAAGAACATTCAGGAAATCAAGTAAAAATAACACTTTTCACATAAAATATTTTCTTGTACCTTTCTCTCACAATTGGAAGAATCCTCTTCCAAGCTTACATAATAGAAACCATTTTGACACATATACTATCCATTAGAGCCAACAAATCAAATGATGATGACCAGTTCAAAGACAGACATTGAAGTTCACAATCCTCTACATCAAAAAGTATCCTAGATAGATGATCCAATCGGACCTCAAAAATTTCTTTGACCAACCAGATATTTTTAACCAAATCTTCCCTCTATCTTCGAGTAGACAATAACTCAACTTGAAACTCACCAACTCTTATTCTTTGTTTTCCATATTTATCTTTGAAGAAGTAAAAACAATTCCCAATATCATTCAATTTAGATTCGATAGCTTCAATTCTACTTCTAGAGTTTTCAACAGCAGTAGGCCACCAAAGATAGTATCTCTAGATGTGAGACATCTCCTTAATGCATTCTCTTATCTCACCAATGTGTTTGGATAACTTATGTTTGGATTTGAAACACCTTCTCTCAACCATAGCTTGGATCTTATGTCCTTTAGATCCTTCCTGCAATAACCTTTCTTCAATAACTTCTACCAAATCATCCAGTAATGAGTTAGAAACAACAGAAATAGTAGTACCCTTTTTAAGTAGATAGTCAACTAAGGCATCTTCAATTCTAGGCCTATAGATCAGAGAGAAGGAATACCACATTTCACCAACCTTTTTCATATCACCCTCATCCAACACCAAGTGAACTTCATCTAGATTGAAAGAGTTAGATCCAAGAAGAGACTCTTCTTCCTTCTCCTTCTCTTCTAAGATAGTGATGACATATTTTGTGTTAATTTTCCTCCTTTTAGGTTCCAGAGGGGAACCACCAATGACAACCTCTAATTCCTTCTTACTAGATGAGGAACCTTCCTCAAACTAACTGATAGGCATAGCACTAGACACTATCACATTGGAGCACAGATCCATTTGCAAGGATGAGAAATAAACTTTGCATTCACTTCCTTTATCTTCCATACATTCCAAATATTTGTAAACTTTCTTTCTGACAAGGATGCTAGACTTCCACTTAACATTCTCCTTTGATGGTAGTGAACTTAGAGAGTAAAATACTAAACATATGAGCAGAGACCAAAATTGGAAGGAATAATTCTCAATCAAAGATATTCTAATATTCTCAATTAGGTTTTCCATTATTAGGCTCCACAGGTCAAACATCTTTTTTTCCTCCTTTTAGGTTCCAGAGGGGAACCACCAATGACAACCTCTAACTCCTTCTTACTAGAGAAGGAACCCTCCTCGAATTGACTAGCAGGAATAACACTAGAAACTATCACAGTGGAGGTTAGATCCATCTGCAAGGATGAGAAATAAACTTTGCATGCACTTCCTTTATCTTCCATACATTCCAAATATATATAAACTTGTTTTCTGATAGGGATTTCAGACTTCCACTTAACATTCTCCTTTTATGGTAGTGAACTCAGAGAGTAAAATACTAAACATATGAGTAAAGATCCAAACCGAAAGGGATAAATCTCAACCAAAGATATTATGATATTCTCAATTAGGTTTTCCATTATTAGGCTACACAAGTCAAACTATTTATTTTCCTTCACCATCTTATGTGCAAGATACATAACAATAGCTGATGTAGAACCTTCATGATTTCGAAAATAGATTTTGTAAGTGATACCATAAGCAACAAATCTTACTGCAAGATCGACATTGGTATTTATCAGTAGAGCTTGGGGGTATTTTTGATACTGGTAAGTTCCTCCATGTCTCTATATTTCACCCTTTTCTTCACATGGAGGCCACCAACACTGTACAATCTAGTAATAGCTTCAATGGATTCCTTAGTGATCATATATGGTTTGTCCAAATTGATGCTTCCATCCTTAAATTGATTCAACAAGAACAAGATAGACTCTTTGTCAGAAATCTAGGGAAATTCTCCCCATAGATTCATACCCAGGTTATTTACATTCTGCAATTCATCAGTCTTCAATCCTAGTTCCATTTCCTTCATCTTCCGATGATCAAATTCATCGAACTATACTCCCTTCAGCCTTAGCAAAATACTACCACTGGATTCACTATCAACCAACATAGATTCCATCATCGTGCTTAGCTTCTTCAATCCTTTTATCACTCAACGAAACCTCTTCTCCTTTGCAAATTGTGAGAAATTATTTGAAACTTCACCTTTTATCCTTAATTGCTCATGATGATTTCACTGCCAAAAGCTTACATCGATGACGCCATCAATTGTACTTCACTTTTCAATCATCTAGATTAAGCTTCATCATACATCACCAACTAGATCAAACTCATTCATTCCAAAAACACATCAATATCACTTTGGAGAGGGGGAACCGATAAGATATGTATTGTAGTACTCCCCCTAAGCCAAGGTAGTTGGCTCACATTTTGGAAGAGCTTGTACTGAGATCTAGTACCATAGAAGAGCTCCCCACACTCATTTACTTTTTCTTCCAAACCATGATGGTCTTCTCCTTAGATTCATTTGATTCTGTAGCCTTTTTATTTTTAGACTTTTCCAGAGCAACATATTTGCATGTGTTAGCATAATGTTCAGGTTGACTGCACTTGTAACATCTTTGTTCTGATTTGACTGAGTGAGCAATAGGTTTGCACTGATTAGCTTTGTGACCATAACCATGGCATAAATGGAAATTACCATGAAAAATATTATTCATTCCATTCCTTCTAGCGAGATTAGATAATTGACTTCTATAATGACTTGCTTTGTGACCAAACTTGTGACAGTTAAAGCATTGAGTACTCAGTTCCTTCTTGCTTCTACACTCTATAACCTTATGTACAAATTTTTTTCATAGAAAACAATAGCCATAAAATGATAAGTACCTTTGAGCATTTGGTTGCCTGACCAGAGCTCTTTTTGTAGGTGTTCTAGAGTTCTAGACCTTGCTTGTTACAATAGATCTCACTTCAGCTTCAACTACTTTATCTTTGCCCTTAGTGTCCTGATTTGAGCTTTCACTTGAGAAGCCAAGTCCTCCCTTATCCTTGTGACATTTATATAGGGACAAGAGTTGATCTAGAATTATGCTACTTTCACATACTATTGCTTCTAATTTCAGCCTTCTTAACTTTTGATCTAACTTCTCATTTTCTTCTAATTTCTGTTTGATATTTTCTTTAGTCTTCTTACATTCATCCATTTTCTATTTGATAGTATCTTTGATATTTTCTTCATTCTTTTTGCATTCATCCAATCGTAGCTTTAAATCCACAATACTTTCCTTTGAAGCCTTTAATTCTTGGCTGACCTCTCTATGTATTGCTTTGAATTTCTAGATTTGCTCCCTTAGCTTTGCAATATAGGCATTTGCCTCCTTGATGTTTTCTTTCAATTCTAAATTTTCAGATTTTGTGCTTTCCATATCATCTAACATTATCTTTAGTTCTTCACTAAAGTAATAATCTCATGCCATCTGTTCAAACTGCCAAGACCTCCCTCAAGCAATTAAGCTTTATCTGCAAGAGACCAGGCTCTTATACCAATTGTTGAATAGTCTAGATAACTGAGAGGGGGTGAATTAGTTATCATAAAACAATTTTCTTGACTTTAATTAATCCAATGCAAACTTAAATCAATCAGATAATAATCAAATAGATATGAACATGAAAGCACATAACAAAACCATGCACAATGAACACTAGAATATACGTCGAAACCCAAGATGGGAAAATCCATGGAGAATGATAATTCTCAATTAAAGAACACTAATTAAGGTGACACCGATTAAGGTAATTTTTACAAAGGCTCACTACCAAAAATGCTCACTGCAGGTAAGGCTCACTGCCAGTGGGCTCATTGCCTGGCTATTACAACAAAATATAAAAAGGCTCACTACCAAAAGAGAAAGGCTCATTTCCAATAGAAAAGGGGTCATTTCTAGAAGAATATTTAAAGGGAATCCACTGCTAAAATAACTATCACTAACAATGACACCAGATAGAATCTCACTGTTTGCTACCTTTATTCGTATATTTTTGCATACTTCACAATGTCTAGATTTTTTAGATTAACATTCACCACACTTGCTTTCATCAAACAAAATCAACTTTTACTTATACCATTCCATGCTTCCATAAACTCCTAAGTCGGCCAAACACAATTTGAATTAGGTCACCAAAAATCATTCCCACGGTGGAAAGGAATGAAACATGGACCATACAGAACCTCCTCGCTCAAATCAACACGCTACATTTTTACCAATATATTTGAAACCAAAGAATAGGATATACACGTTACAATGCAAACAATGTTCTGGGGCATGCCACAACCAAGACCAAATCTTGATTTCCATCAATTTCAGTACCAACAAAAGAAACACAATTAGACATACCAAAACTTGTAACATGCTACATGAATGTCTAGATAGCAAGGATAAATGGAATAAGCTTTGAGCATAGAAACCAATATCAAAAGATTAGTCTTCATTATTCTGCATTAAACGACTTCCACAAATGTCCCAAAAAGAAGTATTGTTGTATTTGGATCAAGGATAATATCCACACTGCTCAACAAAAAAGCTCGCGATAAGATAGATATCATCCAGAGCATAGCCTTCCAGATCCCAAGTTTTGAAATCAATGACAACAATGCTAAATCATCTCAACAAATTCTTAACAACTTGTGCCACCTTTCTAATCAACCATAATATTAATGTTAGTTATCTCTTCAAAAGCCTTACTAGTCATGTCAACTGGGTGAGAAATCATTTTGCTACATTGAAGAGACTTTGATTATACTTTCACCAATATCATGTTTTCACCTTTGATTCCTTTTCAGAGTTTTGAAGAGACATTTAACTGTTTCTCTTTGACATTGTAAAGTCTTTCCAACAACTATACCTCAGGTTTCTACTGCTTTTCCTTCCATCTTCATTATCGGGATTTCAGTGAGAGCTATGACCATCTCCCTTTGATATGCCTATGTCTCTTTAACATACTGATATTATTTTGTTTATCAACACTTTGAAGAGACTTTTAATTATGTTTTCCTGATATGGGCCCCCTCTTTGATATCTCTTATTTTTCACTTTTCATTTCAGAGTTTCAAAGAGACTTGCCATCACCTTTCTTCGATGCCCCATAGTCTCCTCGAAAGTATTTCCTCATTGCCACGTTCCTATCATTAGGGGATTGGAGAGAATTTTTTCCATGTCCTCTCAACACAAGCTTGTCTCCTCGACATTTCATTCTCAGTTGTTTTCATGGGGTTGAAGAAAAATTTTCATTTCTTATCCTATTGAATTGATTTCTCTTCAAAATCACTATCGTATTCTTGAATTCGCTAGTCGTTCATCATTTATTATATGATAATCTTTGATGTACGAGAGATTTTTTTTTGTTTCCTGAATGCTAAAATGTTTCAACATCCTTATAATCAATGTCTCTTTGTACTATAATTTGTCGGAGAGACAAGATGACTCTTCACTCTGAGATACCTAGGTCTCTTAAAAATATTTCTTTTTGGTCTATCATAGAGACATCCAAATATGTCACTTTGATGCATAGTGGTCTCACCAATATTTTGTGTTGGCTTCATTATTGATTTTTCGAGGAGACTGCAACAAAACTCTCTTCGAAATGGAATTGTTCTAGCAAAATAGGTTCTTAGTAGTGGACTTAAGGCAACGACTATGGGGAGGGTGATTTTGAATGATAATGATTTTTATTGGAATGGGTTAGGGGGACTATAGTTATAATATTTTAAGCTTATTTATATAGAAATGATGGTTTTGAGGATGGATGCATATGGTGTAAAATAGGATGGTCATACTCAGGTGGCTAAGATTGATGATTTTTTTGGGTTAAATTTTGGTTCCAACAGATCCCTTATGTTTTATCTTAGGATTGCATATGGGGAGAAACCCTCCTTTCATGAAATAGATGCACTCGGAAACATATGTTTACGTAGGGATTTTCAAATAAAGCTATCATGTATTGGCATTCATTCTATTATGCTTTAAAGTAATTTCTCACAACATTGTGTTTAGCAATTTCTTTAAAGTGGGGGAATGAGCACCCCCACTCATTATTTTCTTCAAAGTTTCGTCTTCTTGTTGGTGATATTGGGATTTATGTCATTCAAGAGTGTGACCTTTCTTGGACTATGACATTCCTTTTAGTGGTAATGCTATGACTTGCATTCCCTAAGGTGAAAATCATTTATCTCTCGATTAGTCCTCTCTTGATGGTGATATCTAGTGTGATGTTCCCTAAAGTGAGACCTTTCATGAGCTAAGGAAAACCCCTTTGACTATCTTAAGCCAAAAATTTTGGTCACTAAGCATAATAGAACTTGCTTGACCTGGTGCCTTTGTTTCATGAGTGTTTAGCATAATACAACTTGCTAGCTTTGTGATTGTTGTGTGTGGTGCCTTATCAAACTTATCAAGAAGTATAAATTTTGGTATGGTTGACATATGAGAGCCTATAGACCTAGCATGACTTTCCCATGGCCACTTTTTTTGTGGGTTCACATGTTGTAGACCTAGTGTGTGTTTCTCACTTGTTTTGGCTCATCGTGTGTATATCAAAATGCACTTGTGAGCATGTTTCTTATGGAAACCTTGCATAGCACAACTTACTTGCTAGTGGATCCTTTGTGTTTTTCAAGGCCACCAAGCATAACACAACTTTCTTGCTAGTGGAGCCTTTATGTTTTTCTTGGCCATAATGCATAACATAACTTGCTTGCGAGTGGAGCCTTTATCATGAGTGACTAACATAACACAACTTGCTAGCCTTGTGATCATTTGTGTGGTGTCTTATCAAAGTTATCAGGAGGTATAAATTTGGTACAATTAGTACAATGGGAGCCTATAATTGACATGACTTCTCATTAGCCACTTTTTTGGGCCCACCTATTGGACAATAGATTTCACTAGCCCCTATGAGTACATTTTGTTTACATAGTGGACAATGGGTTTCCACTTGTAAAAATTTTTGGACAAAAAACTAATGCTTGAGCCATACCTATTGGACAAATAGTCAAGGCTTGATCCACCCCTCTTTCTCTTCTCACTAATTTTGACAATGTATGATTGTGCATCTTGTCTTGTTGCTGCATATTTAACATAGGCATGCATCTCTTTGTGCCTTTGTTGGTTTATTGTGAGATATTACATCTTGGGGGCTTGATCATCCTCCTTAATCTTTGTTGCCTTATCTTTCCAATTATTGTACAATTAGACCTCTCTTGACACTTTTTTGACTACTTTAGTGTGAGTTTGAGTGGAATCCCATCCTCTCACTAAAGTGTGGGCTAAATCTAGTGTTGAAAAATATACCCCTTTACATTTTCACACTATGTTTGGATCCCATAATTAATTGGAATTAATTAAGTCTCTAATTGGCCTAATTATGCATTTACAAGCCTAATTAATTACAATTTCTAAAAGGGGAATCAATATTTAATTAATGCAACTATCATTTTTAACACCCCAAAATGAATAGGTCTTAGAAATTTAGGTTAGGAACCATTTTCCCTTAGGTGAATGAGTCCCCTTTAGTTGCTAAATTCAAAATTTTAATATGTTTTTGGTGTTCTTTTTATGATCCAAATTAAAATTTCAAATTTTGTCTTGTAATATTTAATTTTCAAGAAATTAGAAAATTACCTATAAAGACAATGCATATTTATCAAATTCAAATCCTAACCAACCTAGATTTTCAAGAGAGCTTCAATTCAAATTTCACAAGAGCTAATATTATTGTCAAAGGTGTTCAAGAGCAGATTTCTCAATAATTTGTTGCAGCATTCAAGATCTCAAGCATCATGTCAGAGTTATTTGCATCTATGCATGTTTTTGGAGCTAACATTTTGATGTAGGTTTCAAGCATTCAAGTCAAGATTCAAGCATCAAAGATCAACATCCAATCAATCCATTTCATGCAAGATCAAGACCTTGGAGAGATGTGTTAAGTTTTAGTCCTTCGAGGGTTTGGTGAGTTGCAACATAGCAAGTGTTCATTCATCATTCCTTTCATGTTTCATTATTTCATTTCAAGGTTTAATTACCAAAATGGGCTTTGACCAAGGCAAACCCCCATTCACAAAAAAAAAAATTCCCTCTTGTATGTTTTGTAGATCTTAGATTGAAGAAGGACTGAAGATTGATCAAAAGTGCAAAATTGTCAAAGTTGTCAACATTTTCATCAAGCCACAAAAACTCACTTTTAGAATTTAATTTTGAATTTACGACTATGAAACCTAGAGGAATCGGGAGTGGAGATCCATGAGCAGAGGGTTGTGAAAGCATATTTTGAACCCCTAAAGCAAGACCCATTTACCCTAGGGTGAATCTATCTTAAGAGGACACCCAACAGAGGCTTTTGGTGATAGGTGTGTAAATTCACAACCTTCTCATATTTGGTGGAACTTTCTAGATTATGTCAAATTAAGGTTTTAAATTGATGTTTCAATTTTGCATTGCATGATTGGGTTTATTTACTATTTTTAGTTTTTCTCCCAAAAGTGCATTTTAGACTGATTTATCCCATCCTTAGTCATAATGGAAGCAACAAGATCTCGGTTGGAAGTCAATCTTTCCCTAGGGGATCTCTTTTTCCTAATGAAATAGGGAAAGTGTAGGTGCATCCCCCATTCAAAAACCATCACCCACATGTTTCCTTTGTTTCATATATATAGAGAATAAAATATATAATTTGAAGCTAAGTATCTTGCACCATCTCAAAGGTACTCCAACAACCAACAATGGGAATTTATGGTCACCATTATTTTTAGTCCCAAGTTCCTTTAGTACCCTAGTTTTATAAATATTTAAAATACCTATAATATGCCTAAATAAGCTACAAAAGAGTAAATATCATGAAGGAAAATATCAACTCATGAGAATTATATAACTATGTGTTATTGTTGACATTTCATGCCACCCTATATGACCCATCATTGAAAACCAATTTGAGAGATCCTATATGGGCCATCTTGCATGAATTATTCCTTGAAAGGGTTCCAAAATTGACTAAGTCCCAAAGTTTTGAGCTTTCGAGTTTTCGCTTATCTAGCTATCGACATACCTTCTCTATCGTTCTTGATCCTCCATCTCTTTCACCTCTTCTTTCCATTTTCTACCTAAGTGCTTTGGCTTTCTTCCATCAACCTTAACCTTTAACTCTTATCACTTCCCCTTCATAAGCCTTATTTTCTCCCTTTGATTACCAATGTGTCGATCAAGTCTTTCAAAATTTGCTTGTTGATTTTGTAGTCTTTGGGGATCGGCCTTCTTCTCTACCTCCTATCATATTTTCTTCTTAGCATTAAGATTTCTTCCTAATCCCCAATCCATGATTTCACTTTTTGATTTTTAGTAATCAAGCCTTTTTTCTACCTATTGTCCTATTCTTTTCGATAAGACATAAGATTTTCCTCTTGGCCCCTTGATGGGTTACCTTTGAGTGTCAAGTATTGGGCTTCCCTCTTACTTTTTATCACATCAAGCATAAGGAATATGTCTTCTCCCCAATCAATGAAGTCTTGATGGATCCTTGAAATATTCAAATAAGTCTCAATTTTTTGGACTTTGTGGATCAAATTTCTCTCTTACATATTACTTTCTTTCAATAAGAAGTAAGCCTTCCTCTTGATCCTTGATCCCCGATCTTTGCTTTTGATTTTCAATAATCAAGATTTTATTCTAACTTTTATCTTATCTTTTCAATAAGAAAAAATTCCTATGCTTGATGCCTAATGCCTGACAAGGCTGTTGGAACACAATGATCTACTGAGAGGGGGGTGAATCAGTAGATATTAAAAATTTAGCTCTTAAAATCTCTTGTGTAGAATACTTTCTTTAACCCTTAATGTGAAAATATTAATCATGTGATACTAAAATATGCATGTACAAAAAAACATCACATAACACTAGATATACGTGGAAAACCTGATATGGGAAAAAACCATGGTGACTAAGGCTTCTTGAGCCTACTACTCAAATCCAACATCACAATCCAAATCTTTGATACAATGTTTTAGGGCTGCAACCTAAGGAACTATCAACTACCTAATTTAGGAACACCCATTCCAAGGAGATAGCAATCCCCTTGTCTGAGCCACAACTTATTAGGACATTACAAATTCATATATGCATACAATTTGGTTCTACACAACCTATTATGCGTCATTACATTGAGTATATTGTTGCTTTCACTGCAACACACACTCTGTTGTTGAAGCTGCACACTCATCAACACATACCTCTACTTTGCACTCTCCTATGCTCTGCACTACACTTTATTCCATTTCTGTAGTTTCTTAGACATCTGTACTCTCCTAAATGAAAACCTAGATGATGTTCTATTTTACAGTCTAGGACTTTACAAATGCATTCTCTATCTATTGCACATCTCTCTCTTTCTCGCAGACACACAAACACACTTCCTATCTTTGCAACATACTTCTCTGAGATGTTACACTATACATCACTACATACAATTGCAGGTTGTTCCTTCTATTTGTGCACACTTACTACAACCACCTAACATTGACAATATCTGTTTTTGTTCTATCTCCACCAAATTGCAATCTCTACCTCGAGATTCTCTCTACCATTAAGATCATCTCAAAAACCTTCTGCTAGGGTTTCCTTAGCTTGCAAACTTCACCAACAAGCTAACTTTTCCTTGAGCCACACACCATTGTCTAGCTCATCATAAATTCATTGGATAGGGTCTATCAGATATCTTCATTTTCACTCTGCTTCTACGTCGAGCCAGTTTCACATTTAATTTGGTTATAGAGAATTTTCTAAGAATAGCATTTTGTCAAACGCTAGAATCTAATATGCATTTTTGTGATCATTTGATCTAATTTTGATCTCAATCACCTCTATAATCTATTCTGCCACCTTGAAGATCAAATCTTCATTTAATTGGTCACTTGGTGCAACTAGACCAATTAACTCCTTCCTCTGTGTTAGGTACCAGACAAAACCTTTGTTCACATGGATTAGACCATTGTAGATCTTCAAGTTTGAATACTAGTCAGTGATCTTCTCTCTCATGCCAAGATCCTCTATTCATCTCGGCACCTTTAAATCACCACCATTTGATTAGCTTCATTTTTTCTATCACCATTGAGCCTCATCTCATGCCAGTCGCTTATCACTATCTGATCTTTATCGCTTGATCTCCATCATTGATCAATCATATTGCTTTATCGTTGGGACATTTTAGCAACTCTCTCTGAAACAAGTAGGTCACACCAATATTCTTGCAATGTTATCTAATCGGGTCCACAACCTACATGTTGATGGTCAAAGTAACACAACAATAATAAAAAAAAAAAAATTCTACTCTCATCTCATCCCACATCACTGGATGAGCTTGCACTTGTTGCCTCTTCTCTAAATTCAATTTGAGCCAAGTGGGTGTAACTAGTTGAGTGGTGAGTTGTTGAACATTGGGAGGTGTAGAAGAAAATTTCTCAACGTTTTGCTAAGAAGAATCCTTTTGTTGATCTTCCTCTTCTTTTTGTAACCATTCTTGCTCCATTCTCTCATCTTGGCCTCTCATTTCTTCTATCTTTTCATTTCTTCCACTTTTCTTGCAGCCTTCTCTTCGTATTTCAACCTTTGTTGCTCTAACTCTTTAGCTTATAGTTCTTATTATGCAACCCTTAGTGCCTCAATAGCTTCCTTCTCTCAGGCTGGCTTTTCAATTTTCCCTTTCTTTTCTTCTTCTTCTTCTTGAGCAGCCTATTCAACAACTAACCTTTGGGAACTTTCCATTAATTCCTCCTACTCTTTTTTAGTCAACACTTCATTCAACTCCAATTGTTCACTATACAAGATACAAGTTTCAAACTCGGTTTCCTCTTCTCCTGGTTCCTCTTCAACCTTCATATATTCTTCCCATTCGGGTCCTTCTCCTTCCTGAGATAGAGTTCTTTCAAATTCTGAAGAAATAGGTGATTTTGTTGCATCAATCACAAGAGGCCTCTCCTCTTCAATAGTTGTTGTTCCTGAAAGTTGATGGCATGGTAGGAGTGGTATCCTTTGGTTCGTGGAGGGACAACAACATGTCCTTTTTAAAAAATTTCTTCACCAAGATGCACAAAATCTAAGGGTGTGGAACCAAACCCTGAAGTAACCCTAACAACAACCACCTCATAAGTAACCTTTTCTTTACACAAAGCATCATCAATCTACTGTAATGAAATATCTTCTTCTGTTGAGGTAGGCTCTTTTATGGTTGTTTCCCCTACTGTAACACCCTTCTTTAATCTTTTGTATTGTTTTGTTTCTATAGAAGTAGGATCACTACAAGAACCTCTTTTCTTTGAAATCCCAACTCTTGGCTGCTTTAATAGGAGTTCAATCCATTTCAAGCTTCTGTTCACCACTCCCCATGATATTTTTTGGATCTTAGTTTCTACTTTTTCTGCCCAATTGATAGGCTCCAAACTCTTTGTGGCCAATTTATCCATATTATACCTAGGATCAAGTGTGATCCCATCATCATTAGTTCCTTTAGGAACATTCGTTTTAACATCAAAATCTCTCCTATGGGGAATTGTTAATCTCTCATACCCCTTTTTCTTACTTCAAACTTTTCCTGAAGGTTGGCCCAAAAATCCTTGAGAAGTGGTTGATGATGAGGAAACTCAGAAGTGTATAGTCCATACATTTTTCTCTTTGAATGAAAGGATTTTCTAAAAGTGCGCTGCTAGAAATTCAGAGCCTGAAATTCCTCTATTGCTAACTTAGCCATTACTAAAGAAGAACAAGAATAAAATCCCAATTACATGGGAAAAGAACGACAAATAGTCTTATGTTGTGAGGGAAATTTTGCATTTAATTCTGCAGCTTGTCATGCAAACTCCATTAAAATCCATCTATCATTACAATACCTTGGTAGCTTAAAAGGGTGACAATCAAAACCAAATAACTTGAAATAAGTAGACTTGGGGTATTGAATAAACCAATATCCCATTATCGAATGAACTCCATAGCATCTTGTGACAATCTAAAACCAATGTCACCTATGAGAAGATTTATAAAAACATATAGATAAGGATCATTAACTCTTTTAAAGTGTTTATTTGACTCCTTAAGCTCTAGTTGGTCATAATCTTCACAAACCTTCTTTTGATCTAGGCCATCATCAATTGACCCTTTAGTGTTCAACCTAGGAAACTATCCAATCCTTGCTACACAGTAAATGACATAAGAAGACATATAAAATGCCATATTTTTTGTTACTTTATGGAGTTGGTCATGAATGTTAACTAAGATAATCTTCCCCCAATCTAAGTATTGCTTTCCATCTAGAATCAATTGGATGAAAGGAAACATCTAGTGTTCAATGACATGAGAATTTGGGTTGCCAAATACTCTGGCCAGTAATATGATCATATCCCCTATATCTTCAGAAAAGTATAGCCTCTTGGGATTAGGTGGAACTTTCTTCACTAACTTCTTCTCTTTCTTCAACCACCATTTGTTGATAAGATTTTTGTTCCCATCCACATCCTTTTCCCACAATTCAAGTGCTTTAGCTTCAATCATAATCTTAAGATTGGGGTAAGGAGGAGGGTCAAAAATGTGTCTGATCATTGTTGGGGTTAAATAAATGATTACATTACCCTACACATCAATGCATTACCTCTGAGTAGGATTGTATGTTTGTGTAGCAGTTAGAATATACTTAGGACATTGTACAACAACAGGAAAATTGGCCACATGAGCTAGCCTAGACTCTGAAATTCTCTTTGCTCTTGGGGAAATGTCCTCTGAAAAGGTTTTTGTGTGGAACTACTCTAAATTCATGTGTCCCACCAATGTGTTAGTGATGTTCATGACCTTAGACTCAAACTTTGATGATACTGGGTTCCCCTAGAATTTATACTTCATAGTAAGAGGCACTTGTTCTAGCTTTAACCTCTTATCCTTTGCTCTCTTTGATGTTCCTTCAAATGTTCCCTCAGTAGGTACTTCCTCTTCAAAGTTAGACATTTGTTAGTTATCCTGCAATACTGACAATTATTAGGCAAAAGAAAAGATATGTGAGGAGAAATTTAAACATAAGCATTAATATTATATCAACATCAATTCGAGCTAAAATCCAATTCAACAAGTTAGTTTAGGATCTTTGGGTTTCGAGTTTAGAACAAAACTAAGAACTTAACCATTTTAAACATAAACTAAATTCTGTCAAAAGTTGGGGTTGAGTTGTCATTTGGAACCAGACCCATAATAATGGACAAGTGTAAGTAGCTTCTCTAGTTTTGACCTTGATAGGATATTAGAAATCGGGGTTGAGACTCCAATGTGAACTAGACCTTAAGTATGCATATTGGGAATGGGTCAACTCTGAGTTCCTATCCCGATAAGATATCGAGAGTTGGGATCTCGATAGGTCAATGTATTTATCGATGTATCAATGATTCAATGCCAATTCGACTTCCGATCTCAATGGTAATGCATGGATCAGAAGTGGGACTTGGAATAAAATTTTATATCAAAACTCCTTTAACATTACAATCGTGATCCAATACCCAAGCCTAATAAGATACTAAAAGTTAGGATCAGAGCGAGTGAAGGAACTAGACTAGATAGTTGCAAAACCCTAAGTGTAGTTTCGATCCCCGACCTTGAAATATATGCAAGAATCTGGAATCACACAACAAGAGTAGTGAAGGAAAATAAATAACTATAAAAATATCCTAGAAGGTGCCTTCGGGACTGAGTTATGTGTTCGGATCAAGATTTTAATAAAAATGGTCAAAAATTGAATTTAAACAATTCAAGCATAGCTTCGAATGGTTGGTATGGAAAAAGCGCTAGAAACCTAGTGCACAATGGGACGAAAAAATCATGTGAACAGAAAGCAAAACCAACAATGCAAAAACAAAGAAAAAAATGCCCAATGAACTAAAAGGGTTCAAGAATGGAGAAAACAAAACCAACAATACCGAAAGAAACACAGACAAAATGAAAGAAAGAGAGGAAAGAGCAAACAAAAACACCCACCTTCAAATGAAACCAAGAATTCCAACACCACGGTGAAAAATAAAGCACTCCCTCCAAATCCTAGCTCAATGTCACTCTACATTCACTTCGCGAAACTCTTCAAAGAAGAATGGAAAAAAATCAAGGAGTGGCAGAATAAAAACCTGTTTTCATGTCCGAGCGGTTATGACATTAATTGTGGGTTGGTTAGGCCTTAGGATCAAGGTGAGCATCATAAATACAAGGTTGCAATAATGAAGACAAGCATGAGTTGGGATCGGGACATGGACTAAGACTGAGCTTTCAAAAAGTGCAAAGTTCAATCGATGACCCACGATCTGAAATGCAATAAACAGACATAACAAAGTGGAAGTCAAAATTGGGTCGAGTGATGAACCCAAAACTTCAAAAATTTCAAAGTGCAAGTCACGGTCTGAAGTCCCATCTTGAAACATGCAAAGAAAGCAAGAATCAAGATTGGGACTCAAGATGAAACCAAAAATTTCAAAAGGTGCAAATTTAAAGTGATGGTTTGAAGTCAAATCTCGAAAGACACAAAGGGAGTCAGACATAGGGATCGGGTTAGAAAGTTCTTGGTTCCTATTCCCGTCTGAAACCCGACTCTGACACAAGAAAAATGCACAAGGAAAGAAGTAGAGGTTAGGATCGGGTCAAAAGTAGGAACTTACACCAAGAAGGGTGCAAAGTAATGGTTTTAATTTGAAACCCGACTCCAACACAAAGAAAAAGATAAGAAAAAGTGCAAGGACCGAGATTAGGACATGCACAGAAAATTATACTTCGCAAAGAAACAAGTGTTAGTGCTGGTCCACAAACCGAACCTGAAGGAATAAGGAAAAAATAAGGCAAAAGATGGGGTTGGGATCGGGACACGAAAAAGGACTTGAACCTTTGAAAAGTAACAAGTGCATGTTCATTCCCAAAACCTGAACCCAAAACATAAAGAAAACAAAGACTTAGGAGAAAAAGAACAACTCCTAAGATCCAAACAAGAACACTAGGAACAAAACAAACAAAGGGGGACCAATTTTGACCAAAACAAAATGGGGTTGTTATGCAAGGCATAACAATTGGCGACTTGGCTAGGAAAATGGTTTAACCATTTTCAAGATACAAAAGAATTCAGTCACGCAGGACCTCTAGTTCATGGACATTTTAACTCAAGTATGATCAGTCACAAAAAACTAAGTTGAGATGGAATCTCAAACGTAAAATCAACAATAACAACTTTGAATCTGAGTGTGCATGTATGGCACATCTCTTTCTCTAAAGGTTCTACCTACCCTTGAATAACTGTATTAAGATTCAAGCTACATGAGTTGAGCCCTTTTGACTGTTGTGCAATGATATCTTTGGCATTGCTCTACTACCAGCTAGTCATCTATAGCCCTGACGAAGATACCTCTTGTTCTCTCTCAAAGCATTTCTCTACTACTAGCCAAGCGTCCTGTTAGCTCTCAAAAATGCAGGCGAAATGCCTCAAGAGGCTGCCAATCTCTTGATACACTTTAGGGTAACAGAAAAGGTCAAATGAATTAAACCTTCTACTCTTCAGGTGCTGCCAGACCTAGGCGGGTGTACCTATCTGAATGAAGCAGACTTGACTTATGATTATTCTTCTTGCAATGATTTGTCCACAATGGAAGATGAAAGTGAACAAATGAATTCAAACTTGACACAAATAGAAATAGCAATCTTCTAAATCTAAATCCTAAAATGCTCAATTAACAGATGTAAAGGAAATGAATGAATTTAAATGATAAAATTACAGAGACCAGTGCCTTATTGGGTATGCAGAGTCAAATGAAATAGAAATGGGCAACTTATTCTGGCAGAAACTCAAATTTTCAGCATATGATCTGTTTATAACTTGTATAAACATGCAGGATTATGACTACTGAGCTCTACTTTAATAATCCAGATGAGTCTCCCTGATTACTGTGATCAACTAAGAGGATTTAAGATCTCCTTGAAAGAACCAATCAATTAATCACACAGATACAACAAATGTGTACTGATAAACTTAAAATAAACTTGTTATATCAATCTAAACAACCAGAAAGAATCAACTTGGAGACAACTTAGCAATACTTTGCAATAAACTCAACAGACAATTGACACTAGAAATAAATCGCCACAACAACTGATTTTCATTGAAATCACCATTTGAAAACATGCATCATAGTCTCTGATATGAGAACTCTATTCTATTGTATCCATTCCTAATCTACCTACCGTAATCTAATATGAAATATGATCCTTCATTTACAATTGCATATGGGTATTTATACATTTGTATATGAACAGACACATCGCTTTGAGATCCATGTCAGCCTACTGTAGAATTTGGGCCCATTTGATGTCAACCTTGTAGTTATGCCGAAGGAAATTAAATCATCGTCAGTCGCCCCTTAGCTCCTTGTGTTTCACCATGACCTTATGATATCGGGGAAACCTCTCGTAGATTTCATTATGTTTCACCAACAGTATTCTTTTATCTCTTGCATGTCGCTGTGACTTTATGATATAGGGGAGACGTCATATAGAATACCCAAAAACCCACATGATGCATTCTTGATCGCCGAGACAATCCAATTCTCACACCGATAGAAACCCTTTTGTTTTATGTCGGCGAGACTGAAGGTCACTCGCCAAGACCTCCCTTCGATATCGCTTAGTCCGGCCGATACAACCAAAACTCCTCTTGATATGTATTTGCCTATCGGCGGTCGGCAAGACTAGGTGAGTTTGCCAAGACGTTTCATTGAAGAAAATCTCTCACCGATGAGTACCCCTTTGTCGTCAATCAGCGAGACAATAAGGTATCACCAAGACCCTATCCCGAATACCATGATTCTGGCCGAAATGCGTATCCTGCTCCTCCAGTCAGTGAGACATGATGTAATCGGTAAGACATCACTCTGACAGTATAACTCATGCCGATATGATCCTTTTCTGTTGCCGAAACAATGAAAATGTCTTGCCAATGGATGCCTGGAGATGGATCCCGATCGCTGTGACATCAAATAAGTCTTGCCAATAGGCAACACAAACTTATACTCACAGAAATACAATATGGAATGGGAAGTCCCTGGTACTCAAATGCTGATAGGGGCCATAACGTAAAAAATGGATGACCCGATGGAAAATATGGGACCATATGGAAAAATATGAGAAAAATGATATGAAAAAAAACCCATGTGCTTATGATAAGGACTCCAATGGAAACTCAGGGGTATGAAAACTTGTGAAATTATTCAGAAATTTACAGTTCTAACACATCCATAGCCTTGGTAGAGATACTTGACTTACCTTTCTCATATTGAGTTTTCCATCATTTATACTTCTCTTTTCTTTACTTTTGAATAGGCTTTACTTGAATTTTTTTTCTTATCTTTTCTCAATACTCAGATGCAATAACCTAAAATTTAGGTTGAGAACTATAATGGACCTCATGATAGTGTTAGGACTTGAATTTTTCACCTGAATCATGAATACAGTCACCCTAAGACAAATATGAATTTATGTAAATAGATGTTTCTATCTATTTTGTGAAATATTCAACTATGGTTTATGAGATCACTTCCAATGCACTTGTTTGTTCCTAGCTTTTCAAGTTGTTATTAAAATGGACATAAAACATAAGCTTGGAAATGAAAGTGTTTAACAAACATTCTTGAAAATAGCTAAATCAATTTCTCTCCTAGTACCTTTAGTATACTCTGAATAACTACCCCTTCACTTTGAAATGGAGAAAATGAAGGTCCCCAGAAACAAAACAAAAATAGAAAATAGAAAATAGAAAACAAAAAAAAGGGAACACAAACAAATGAGTAAATGATTAATTACATATATACAAATCAAACAGATGATCAAACCTTCATGGGCTGAAATAATGTTTGAGAAACTATCCATTGACAGGAAATGGGGTAGGTTCTCCTGTTAAGGTGCTCAAATGAAAGGAATTCTCACTAAGGATCTCAGTGATCTGATATGGACCTAACCAAAGTTTGTCAAAATTTTGATGATTTCCCTTCCTCTCTTTGGATTTTTCCCATAACAACACAAGGTTTGATATTCCGAAGGCTTTAATTTTGTCTCTTTTGTCAAACCAACGTTTGAAAACAACCTAATGCTTGGAAAATTGCTGCAAAGTAGCGTCTCTTTGTTCTTCCAGGTCAAGTAAAATAGTTAATTAGACCTTTATCCTATCATCATTAGAGTAATTTTTTTGCATAAAATGAAGGACAGGTATCTGTAGATGGATAGTAAAGATTGGGTCTTGGTCGTAGACTAACTTAAACGATGAGTTTCCTAAGGAAAAATTGATTCTAGCTCTATTTTCCCATAAGGAAAACCTCAACTGTGTGTGTCAATCCCTAGGATTACTTTCTAGTAGTTTCTTAATTACCTCCAATAGATTTTTATTAATAGAATCTACTACTCCATTTCCCTGTGGATAGTAATTAGAAGAATATTTTAACACAATTTTTTGTTCATACACCCACTGAATAAGAAAGGCCATTATCACATAATAGGGAAAACAGTACTCCAAACTTGGTAATGATACATTCATTAAGGAACTTGGTAACGACTTCAATGGTGTTGTTCTTGCAAGGTTGAGCTTCATTCCAGTGCATACAATACTCCATTGCCATCGAAATAAACTTGTGACCTATAGAAAAATTCAGATTAATCAACTTGACAAAATCTAATTCCCATTGGGAAAACGATCTTACCTTGTATACTAGTTGCAGGGGCATTGCCAGATTGTGTTCTCTAGATGTTGAAGTTTGACATGTATGACATGTCCTAACATGTTGATGAGCATCTCGAAACACGTGGGACCAATAGTAACCCGATCTCAAAATTTGATGTGCAATGGAATCAACTGAACCATGCCCAATACTATTTCTACCATGAAACTCAACAATGGCCTATTTTTCTTGCTACTGATCAAGGCAGTGTAGATAGAAACCTTCAAAATTTCTTTTTTACAAAGCTCCCCCTTTGAGCATATAGTGGGAACTCTTTAGTCTCAATGCTCTCCTCTAAATGATATTCATTCCATTTGGACATTTTCTATTCAACAAAAAGAAGATCAAATTTGTGTACTAGGGATCGCCCATGAATGATTGCATAGTATAATATTAGAAAATAATCTTGGTGTCAACATCAACCATAGCCTTAGATAAGCCTTTTCCTCAGACTAGCTTCATCGGGTGGATTTCATGGTCGAATTCTTGTAGAATTTTTGTCCGCTTTCCTCTTCTTTCGCCCAACTCACTTTCCATAAGAAGAGACTTCCCTAAAGGGTTAGGAACTATGGTGTTGATATGACTGGGGGGGATCTAATATTGGAAATTTTTAACTGCTCATACTAGTGCAAAGGCCTATTTTTCCAAGGGTGGATATCTAATTTTAACATTCTTGCATGGAGAACTAATAAAAGCAATCACCTTTCATCTCCTTTTCCTTTTCGCTATGTTAACATAGCAACACACAAAATTAGATGCAAAAGAATAAATGTAAAAAGACTTTAGATAATCGAGACTGGTTAGAGCTAGTGCTTATGAAATAGACTATTTTATTTGAGAGAAGGTAGCCTACCTCATTGCTCCATTCAATCTTTTCATCCTTCTTCATCATTTCATTGAGGGATTTGACGATCTTTGCGAACTCAGTTATGAATTTCCTTACAAAATTTATCTTTTCGAAGAAAGACCTCATCTGCTTTTTGCTACCAGGCATGGTCAATTTCAAAATGGACTCCACTCTGTTTGAATCAATTAAGATTCCCCTTTCTGATATTATTTGGCTTAGTAATTTCCCTTTATAAACCCCAAATACACACTTCTTCGAATTGAGGGATACACCATAACTTATGCATTTTCCAAGGACTTTTGACAAATCTGCAGCATGGTCTTCCCTATTCTTGGAAAACATAGTTAGATCATCCATATATATGATAATACATTTACCTACCAGGTCTTTGAATGCAACATCCATTGCACACTAAAAGGTAGCTCCAATGTTAATAAGACCAAATGACATCCTCCGATAAGAAAATGTCCCCCACTTGGTAGTGAAAGCAGTTTTCATTTTGTCCTCATGGTTAACCAACTCTTGATTGTATCCTAAATATTCATCTAGGAATGAAATCATCTGTGAGCCATTAGCTATCTGCAACACCTCATCAAGAGAAGGTAGTAGGTAGTTATCCTTTTTTGAAGCCTTGTTGAGGTTTCTAAAGTCGATTCATAATCTAATTTCCCCACTCTTTTTATGAACAGGGACTAGATTTGCAACCCAGGTCGAATGCCTTACTGGAAAAAATATTCTTGCTGACAACAACTTCTTTACCTATTTAAGAATTAGAGGTTCAATCAGGGCATTCACTGGGTGTTTCTTTTGATGGAAGGGCTTCACTTTAGGTTTCAAGGGGATAGTCTATGTTATTACTGATGTATCGAAAGTTTTCAAATCTCCATACCCCCAAGCAATAGCTATGATATCTGCTTTCAGTACTCTAAGGATTTTATCTCAAATATGCTTCGTGCAAGTTTTTCCAAAAAATACATTTTTCTCTAGGCCTGAATATGCCAAATTGACTGACTCATACTTTCCTCCATCAGTATCAATAGGCAGTTTTTTACGGGCCTAAGGATCAGAATTGAAGATCCTCTCTAATGCTACCATTCCCTTAGGAATGTTGATGGTTTTTAGGTACATTATACCTTTTGAATCACATATTTCTAGATCCCAATCTCTCTGATCTCTATCAAATTCATTGATGATATGTCCCTCAAAGACATCTGAACTTGCCAAGAAGGCAAGTATATGCTAGTCATCATAAAAAACCTAGAAATTTTAGATGTTGTTTGGGATGGCTAGGATCAAGACTAATTCCAGTGAGAATCTCTTCAACTTGGAATCCTACATGGGTTTCAAGGTACCTATAGTAATAGCAAGTGCATCTACAATTTGGTTATCTTCTCTAGGAATCAACTTGATTCTGAAAGCATCAAAGTCTTCTATCAAGTTCCATATCCAGTTTTTGTATGCAACCAATCTCTTATTATGGAATGTGTATTGGCTATGAACCTACTTGACAATCACTTCAGAGTCTCCCATAACCGTTAGAGCTATAAATTTCTTCTAATGCACAAACACCAATCCTCTAGCAAGCACTTTGTACTCTATGACATTGTTAGTATAGCCGAATTGCAGCCTGTAAGAAGTGAAGTATGTTTTCCCTTTTAGGTTTGTTAGTTCAACTCCAGCTCCACTCCCTGTTTTAGACTTAGAACCATGAAATTTGAGGATCCACAGTTGATCTTGGGTTGGGATTTATTTCTTCAAGTGAGCTACGAGTGATTACTTGTGAGAAATAGGTGGCAGCTCAGATTGGTTCAGGATATCTAAATATGGAGACTGGTGTAAATGATGATCATAAAAAATTTCACTCAGATTTAAAACATGTGTAGAAACTACTTCTTGCACCTAATCTCGAGTAATTTGGTAGTTGGTTATCTTTTTGAGAAACCCCTTGGGCATTGGAAGGTTAGTAGGGATAGGTGTGTCAAACAATTTCTCAGATTCCTTAGTCTTATTTAGAAGATCATAAAATAGGATCCGAGTGTGTTCGGTTTGGGGGAGGCTTCTTCCTGGATAGTATTGGTCCTTGTCAAAATTGTGGCATCTCTAGCCTCAAATGGAAATTGATTCGAAGATGTTTCAAGATGGTGTTCACAGGTCTCTCCTGACTGACAAAAATGGTTCAAAATATCTATACAAAGTTGACATGTTAGCTTAGAATGGCTTTGATAATGGACCTTGCACTAGTTTGAGAGTAACAAACTCCATAAATCAACCTCCTCTCCCAAAACAAACCTATCTTGTTGCAATTTTTTGATTAAAAATTGTTGGTTGACAGTGGTCATAGGGTCACTATGCTCTAAAGGTTGAGGGAAATTGGGATTAAATATAGAAAAGGTCAAAATTTCTTCTCTTATACACTCCTATCCTTGTTTCAAAATAGGCTACTTCATTGGGGCAGTCATACTCATTGATCATATGTTTCAGATGAGGATCTCTTTCAATCCTAATCTGAGTTGCTACCCCTTCCATGGCAGCCACATGTGTGAGAAATCTAATAAGAGACAACCTCTAAGGTTTATCATCAAGTCTCTACTTAGGATCATGTCATACATTTTAGGGATATCAACAACCTGAATATCTATATAAGTTTGGATCCATGGGTTTGATCCAATCTGTACATGCACATTTTTTAGTTCTCCTACAATATTAACCTTACTTTAATCTAATTGTATCACTTTCTTATGAGTTTGAACTAGACTTAAACCAAAAATTTTGCAAATAGAGAAAGGCATAACATTACTTGAGGCTCCATAATGCAAAAGGAAATTATGGAGATTCTTTATGAAAATTCTCAGACTCAAAAGGAATGGGGGTGTCCTCGTCTTACCTTTGTATAAGACTACGTTCATGCCAATAGTTGGAGTCGCCTTAGTCTTTCCTTTCAACCGATCTGCCTCCTCTGGGGATTTCAACACGATGTCATATTGAGTAGGGCAGGACTTCAAAATATCAAGGAATGATAGAGAGGTCTTTTGTTTCTACATTTCTAAAATTAAATCAAATTCCATGTTTTCATTCACTTGATATTTAGGCATGAATGTAGAATTACCTCTGTTTGGAAACTCAAGTGGGCCTTTTGGTGGAGGTAGATTGTTGTCATCATTCTAATTAGTTGGAACCATATTGTTGGGAGGGGTAGATGTGGTAAATGGCCCCTTATTCTGGTTTCTAAGAAAATGGCCTCCCTTGGTTTGGAAAGCTTGACATCATATGTATCCACTTCTGATTTTTTTCCCTCTTTCCTAGGGAAAGGAGATCCCTCATCATAGATCTCATAAGTCATGGATGTATCCATGAACCCACCACTTTTGTTGGGAGAACCCTGTAATGGTTGGGCATCACCTTGTGCAATCTTAACCACTTTTTCTATCTCTGGACAGTTGACTTTAGAATGCACTAGAGTGTCATGTAGCCTACACTAGTTAGTCATGAAGTTCAAATTTGCAACATTTGCAGTGTGTGGTTTATCTTCACTGGTTTGATAATTGTGGAGAACTCCCCCATTATTTGGTCCAGTGTTCCACTTCCTATTGTTATTAGGCCTCTAGTTGTATCCCCTATTTTGGTTATGATAGTTTTGAATGGGAAAATTTTTTCTTTGAAAACTTCTTTGATTCTAGTTGGTATTCTAGTTGGAGTAATTATTTTGGTTGGGATACCCTCCCCAATTCTAGTAATTATGATTTTGATTTTGAGGGGGGTTAAACTTGAGTTGTGCCATCTCATTGATCACCTGGGATAAAGTTTTGTTTAGAGTTTCTAACTCTGTTGTCAAATGAGCGGTAAGCTCACTTTCTGCAGTAGTTATAGCTGATGAGTGTTTCATGAGGTTAGACCCTCTAGCATGATTATGAGAATTTTGAGTTTGCTAGGAGGGGTCTAAAGTCCCAACGTTAAAGAATGGTTGTGAGGGTGGAGGTTGTAACTCAACTAAGGGTCCATATAAAGAGTGGGACATCCCTAGGATTGTGTTGAACAAAGGGGTTGGATTAGGCGTCTAATATCCTAAGGAAAAACCCCACCTAAACCCCCTTCTTGTGAACTTATTTGCTGCTACAATTTAATGGACAAGTGATACACCGTAGACAAGGAATCAATGTCTAGGGCAAGGTAAGTTCTTTGCACAAACAAGCCAATCAGTGGGTCTATAACCTTTAGGTATGCCTAGATGTTGATATTCTCAGCCACCAAGTATGGGTCTTATAAGTGCTTTTACATCCTCTGAAATCGTGTATTAAACAAAGGAAACGGTTCGTGTGGTTCCTAATTGTAGCAAATTGGTGGTATAAGATGGCAGGGCCAACATAGACCCAAAATTGGTTAATAAAAGCATCTTCCAAATTTTTTCAACTTAGGATGGATCTGGTATGTAGGTTCAGATACCAATTGTAGGCCATATCTCCCAACAAGTAGGGGAATAATCTACATGCAACGTCATGGTGAGAAATTTGAGCCCGAGTATAGGCATCTTTGAATGCCGGTATGTGCTCTTTAGCACTTTATGACTCTCCATGAGTGTACCTGGGGAAAAATTTCTCTAGATTCTTAGGCATTTCATCTATTCCACAAAGAATAGTTCCTAGTGGCAAAGGATTATTCATAAATATTTCCGTAGGTGGCAGTGGATTTGGTTGTGCTAGCTATGGTATTGGTGGAAATCCAAGTGGAGTGAGTGGTGGTGTTAACGGTGGCAAGATCAAAACCCTACGAGCTCTAGGTCTAATAGGGGTTTGGAGTTCAACTAATGGTTCTAGATTTGTAGTAGATCTAAGAACTCTTCCAAACCTATCAGGTGAAAAGGACCCGATTCACTCCAGTTTGTACCTCTAGGCCATCCTTCTAGTGCCAGTTTTGTTGATGGTGAAAGTAACACATCAACGTTAAAATATAATATTTTTATCCTCATGTCATCCCACATCACTGGCTAAGCTTGCACTTACTGCCTCTTCTCTAAATTCAATTTGACCCAAGTGGGTGTAGCTGGTTGAGTGGTGGCTTGTTGAACATTGGGAGGTATCGAGGATGGAGGTGTAGAAGAAATTGTCTCAACGGTTTGTTGAGAAGAAGCCTTTTTTTTATCTTCATGTTATTTTTGTAACCATTCCTACTCCATTCTCTAATTTAGGGCTCTTATTTCTTCTATCTTTTCATTTCTTCCTTTTTTTTAGCCTCCTCTTCGTCTTTCAACCTCTGTTACTTAACTCTTTAGCCCATAGTTCTTCTGTCAGTGCCTCGACATCTTTCTTCTCTCATGCTAGCTCTTTAGTTTTCCTTTTTTTTCCTTCATCTTGAGTAGCCTATTTAGCAACTAACCTTTGGGGCACTTCATTCAACCCCAATTCTTTACTATACAAGCTACCAGTTTGAAACCTAGTTTCCTCTTCTCTTGGTTCCTCTTCAACCTTCTTTAGATATTCTTCCCATTTGGGTCCTTCTCCTTCCTGAGATAGAGTTCCTTCAGAGTCTGAAAAAATAGGTGATTATGTTACATCAATCATAGGAGGCCTCTCCTCTTCAACAATTGTTGTTCCTAAAGTTGATGGCATGGTAGGAGTGGTATCCTTGGTTTGTGGAGGGACAACATAATGCCCTTATTTATAAATTTCTTCACCAAGATGCACAACAACTAAGGGCGTGGAACCAAAACTTGAAGTAACCCTAGCAACAACCGACTCATAAGTAACCTTTTCTTTACGCAAATCATCATTAATCTACTGTAATGAAATATCTTCTTCTATTGAGGCAAGCTCTTCTGTGGTTGTTTCCCCTATTGTAAAATCCTTCTTTAATCTTTTGTATTTTTTTGTTTATATAGAAGTAGGTTCACTGCTAGAACCTTTTTTCTTTGAAATCCCAACTCTTGGCTACTTTAACCAGAGTTCAATCCATTTCAAGCTTCTATTCACCACTCCCCGTGATATTTTATGGATCTTAGTTTCTTCTTTCTCTGCCCAATTGATAGGCTCCAAAATATTTGTGGCCACTTTATCCATATCATACATAGGATCAAGTGTGATCCCATCATTAGTAGTGCCTTCAAGAATATCCATTTTAACATCAAAATATCTCATATGGGGAATTTTTAATCTCTCATACCCCTTTTTTCTTAATTCAAACTGATCCTAAAGGTTGGCCCAAAGATCCTCAAGAAGTGGTTGATGATGAGGAAATTGAGAAGTGTACCGTCCATACATTTTTCTCTTTGGATCAAAGGATTTTTTGAAAGTGTGCTGCTAGAAATTCAAAGCCTGAAATTCCTTTGTTACTGACTTAGCCATTATTGAAAAATAACAAGAATAAAATCCCAATTGTGTCGGGAAAGAATGACAAATAGTCTTATGTTGTGAGGGAAATTTAGCATTTACTTCTACAACTTGTCAGACAAACTCCATTAAAAACCATCTATTGCCACAACACCTTGGAAACTTAAAAGGGTGACCATAAAAACCAAATAACATGAAATAAGTAGACTTGGGGTATTGAATAAACCAATATCCCCATTCCTGAATGAACCCCATAGCATCTCGTGACAATCTGAAACCAATGTCACATGTGAGTTGATTTATAACAACATATAGAAAAGAATCATTAACTCTTTTAAAGTGTTTCTATGACTCCTTAAGCTCTAGTTGGTCATAATGTTCCCAAACCTTCTTTTGATTTGGGCCATCATCCATTGACCCTTTAGTCTTCAACTCAGGAAATCGTCCAATCCTTGCTGCACAGTAAATGACACAAGAAGATATATAAAATTTCTTAATTTGTGTTACTTTAAGGAGTTGGTCATGAATGTTATCTGAGATAATCTTCCCCCAATAGAAGTATTGATTTCCATCTAGAATCAATTGGATGAAAGGAAACATCCAGTGTTCAAAGACACGAGAATTTGGTTTGCCAAATACTCAGGCCAGTAATGTGATCATATCCCCTATATCTTTAGAAAAGTTTGACCTCTTGGGATTAGGTGGCACTTTCTTCATTGACTTCTTCTCTTTCTTCAACCACTATTTGTTGATAAGATTTTTGTTCCCATCCACATCCTTTTCCCATAATTCAAGTGCTTTAGCTTTAGTCATAATCTTAAATCTTAAGATTGGGGTAAGGAAGAGGGTCAAAAATGTGTCTGATCATTGTTGGGGTTAAATCAATTATTACATTACCTTGCGCATTAATGCATTTCCTCTGATTAGGATTGTATGTTTGTGCAACAGTTAGAATAAACTTAGGACATTGTACAACAATAGGAAAACTAGCCACATGAGCTAGCCTAGACTCTGCAATTCTGTTTTCTCTTGTGGCAGCATTCTCTGAAAAGGTATTTGTGTGGAATTGCTCTAAATCCATGTGTCCCACTAATGTGTCAATGATGTTCGTGACCTCAAACTCAAACTTAGATGGTATTGGGTTCCCCTTGATCTTATAATTCATAGTAAGAGGCACTTGTTCTAGTGTTAACCTCTTAGCCTTTGCTCTCTTTGATTTTCCTTCAGATGTTCCCTTAGTAGGAACTTCCTCAATATGTACTTCATCTTTAGAGTCAAACATTTGTTAGTTATCCTGCAATGCTGACAATTATTAGGCAAAAGGAAAGATATGTTAGGAGAAATTTAAACAAAAGAATTCATATTTTACAACATCAATTTGAGCTAAAATCCAATTCAACAATTTAGTTTAGCATCTTCAGGTTTTAGGTTTAGATCAGAACCAAGAACTTAGCCTTTCTAAGCATAAACTGAATTTTATCGAAAGTCGGTGTTGGGTTGTCATTAGAAACTAGACCCATAATAATGGACAAGTGTAAGTAGCTTCTCGAGTTTTGATCCCAATAGGATATCAGGAATCAGGTTTAGGACTTCGATGTGAACTAGACATTAAGTATGTATATAGGGAACGGGTCAACTTTGAGTTCTGATCCTAATAAGATATTAGGAGTTAGGATCAGGGTTGACACTAGGTCAATGTATTTATTAATGTATCAATGATTCTATGTCGATCTGACTTCCAATCTTGATGGTAAAGCAAGGATCAAAAGTTGGACTTGGAATAACACTTTTTGTCAAAACCCCTTTAACATTATGGTGGTGATCCAATACCCAATCCTGATAAGATACCGAAAGTTAGGATTGGGGCGAGTGAAGTTACTAGACTAGATAGTTGCAAAAACCTAAGTGTAGTTTTGATCCTTGACCCCAAAATATATGTAGGAATCGAGAATCGCACAACAAGAGTAGTGAATGAAAAAAAATAACTATAACAATATCCTATAATGTGCCTTTAGGACTAGGTTATATGTTGGGATGAAAATTTTCATAAAAATGGTCAAAAATTTAATTTAAATAATTCAATCACAACTTTGACCAGTCAGTACGACAAAAGCCCTAGAAACCTAGGGCACAATGGTAAAGAAAATCCTGTGAATAGAAAGTAAAGCCAACATTGCAAAAAACAATAAAAACATGCCCAACGAACCAAAAGGGTTCAAAAATAGAGAAAACAAAACCAACAACACTAAAAGAAACACAAAAAAAACATAAACAAGAGAGGAAAGAGCAAACAAAAACACCCACCTTCAAATGCAACCAAAAATTCTTATAGCACGATGAAAAATCAAAGCACTCCCTCCAAACCCTAGCTGGGTGTCACTCGTTCACTTCAACAAACTCTTCAAAGTCAAATGGAAAAAAATAAAGGAGCGATGGAATAAAAACCCATTCGTGCATGCGAGCAATTATGACATTAATTGTGGGTTGGTCAGGCCTCGAGATTGGGGCAGACGTCATAAATACGAGGTTGCAAGAATAAAGAAAAGTGGGAGTCGAGATCAAGACATAGACTGAGACCGAGCTTTCAAAAAGTGCAATGTTCAATCGATGGCCTGTGGTTTGAAACTTAACAAATAGACAAAACAAAGCGGCAGTCAGAATCGGGCTGAGAAATAAACCCATAACTTCAAAAAGTTCAAAGTGTAAGTCGCGGTCCGAAGTATGATCCCAGAAAACAAAAAGAAAGCGAGAAATGGGATTGGGATTCAAGACGAAACCAAAAATTTCAAAAGGTGCAAAGTTTAATTCATGGTTTGAAGTCTAATACCTAAAGACACAAAGGGAGTTGAATGCTGGGATCAGGTGGGAAATAGGAACAAAAACATTGAAAAGTTCTTGGTTTTGATTCTAGTCTAAAACCTAACTCCAACACAAGAAAAATGCACAAGGCAACAAGTGTAGGTTGGGATTGGGTCAAAAGTAGGAACTTACACCAAGAAGGGTGCAAAGTAATGGTTTCGATAAGCCCAACTTTGACACACAAAGAAAAAGTCAAGATAAAGTGTGGCGACAGAGATTGGGACATGCACAAAAACTTATACTTCGCAAAGCAACTAGTGTTAGTGCCAGTTCACAACCCAAACCCAAAGGAACAAAGAAAAGACAAGGTCGAGATTGGGACATGAACATGGACTTGAACCTTTGAAAAGTAACAAGTGCATGTTCCTTCCCGAAACCCAAACCCAAAAAATAAAGAAAACAAAGACTTAGGAGAAAAAGAACAACTCCTAAGACCCAAACAAGAACACCAGAAACAAAAAAAGAAAAGGGGAACCCATTTTGACCAAAACAAAATGGGTTGGTTATGCAAGGCATAACACTACATGTTATCCATTTCATTGCCACCTAATTCACAACAACGATGCATATTAGCACACCAAGCAATCGTTCTTCGCCACCTTTTAGTCCTTCATCAAAAACAACTCCCATTGACTTCTCGCCTTATCACTCAGTCGAGGGGACATCTATCAATTTCCTGCCAATACACTAAAGTCATATCAATGAAGCACATACACTCACCCATCGCTCCATCGCTGGGACATGCTTCAAGGTCTTTCCGATACACAACCTTCACACCAATGAAGCACCTTACCACCAACATTGTCTTTTCAACCTTTGATCAATCTTCACCATTAAGCACATTCATATATTTTTCGCCATACGTGGGGTGTACCAAGACATGCGTCCGAAATTCGCAAATCTTGAGAGCTTGAAAATGGGTCCACACAAACCTTGTGATGTGTGTGACCACTGTCCGATATTGCTTGCTGCCAAGTGTCCTTCTATCATTTTCTTTGTGATTGTACCATCAATCCATGTCAACCTTACTAGGTCTCGTAGTTAGCATCATACACTTATCACCCTATCGAAGAGACCTTCTTCAAGGTCCTGGCAATACACCAATGTCTCATCGATGAAAGAGTCATCAGTTTGTTGGGGAGACATCCTTCAAAGTCCTACCGATGACCTTTAGTCACACCAATGAAGACACTTGATGATGTCATCTATCCACCTCATCTCCATGTCACTGCATTGTAATCCACAACGAGGATGTGGATTAGGGTTCATCCAATCTTGTCATGCCATGTGTTTGCTTCATCATCACAACCACCCACGTCTTTATGAATGCATCTCACACTGAATGCTACCTTCTTATCACTCTATTGGAGAGACACAACCAAAAGTCTCATCGATGCCATACAGTATCATCAACAACAGTTCCATACTCCTTATCACTCCATTAAGGAGACTTCTCCTAGACTCTCATTGATCACGTGCTATCTCTTCGATGGACACAACACCCAGTATATTATTCCAAGGTGGGGTACACATGCTATCGACACAGGTCCATGTCATTATGGTTGGGTCCTTCTCACCTTATGAGTACCTTCATTACTGTAGGGTCCCACTACCATGTGCCATCCTTTCATCTGCATTATCACTATGTCACTAAAAATATAAACTTCAGAACCTCTAGCCAGAGGTTGTGAACTTTTGCAAACCCATGACATGCTAACAAGAAAGAGAGCCTTCTTCTTTAGCTAAGTTGCTAAGTTGGGAGGTTTTGAAACTTGAGAACCCCACAAAATAGGTTAGGAAAACTTGGAATCCCGTGACTCCATTCACTCTTACTGACCATGCACTATCACGCTGATTTGAATGGAGATGTATGATATTAAGGTGCTAGGCAGAGAGTCCGGTCACCCTCATGACTGTAAAGACATAAGTTGCAACTAATGCAATTGACAACCATCAATACCAAGTCAAAATAAAAACAAAAAAAATTGAGGATGCCATGACTGCAACTTTAGGGTTTAACCAATAAACCCTAATTCTGTTCGAGAGAAAGAAAAATTCATTTCTAGACATGTTATACATCCTCTGGGCTTGCACAATACCTTTCTGGAAAGCTCTTGAAAAACCCATCACGAATCTATCACTCAATTTTCAATCAGATCCACTGCTCTCTCATCCATCTTCTTTCATCATGCCAACAAAATACTTTTCCTGATTTGCACTTTTGACATCAATGACAACTATATGCGCTTTTGCATAGGATTAGCACACTTCTCCTTTGATCCCCTTTTGACATCAATGCCAACATATTCCAACAATATCCCCCTTTATCATTGATGGAAAAACTTTAAATTCTCAATGATACCAATTAACCAATTCAATGTTTGTACTAGTATCATCTTTAATTTCTCCTTCTATTGTTGCTTTCACCAATGCTCCTCCTTGAGCATTTGCATGAATTTCTCTCTCTTGCTTAGATACTTGAGAATTTTCTTTAACATCAATGACAATGGGATCAATCCTCCTAAAACTATTCTCCCCCTTTGATAAGTAGTGCAAAGGGTCTAATTGTATTCTAATATCTTCCTTGGACATTCCTTCTCCTTTGCTCATTCTTATGAGCATCTTCATAGTTGTCTCTCTTATGCTCTACTTTGAGCATTGCTTACTTCTTCTCCCTCATGCTCAATTCTTTTGAGAACTTTCTCATCCTTTCCCCTCTTCATTATCTTAGGTCACCATGCTATTGTAGCCTTCACTTATTCTTAGCAATGGAAAAGGGACTTAGCTCCCCCTTTGACTGATACCAATTGAACTTTTTTCTTCTCTTGTACTAATTACTGCATTCAACCTTTTTACTACAATGGTAATACCATATGATTTAACCTCTTTGTACCAATTACAAAATATCTAATGCCAGTTAAAGTGCCATTACATGCTCAGTGCCAGCCAATTATAGATATTTTGATTCATGCTTTGTACCAATTGAAGTCATATACTTGACACCAATTTATGATATCATGCCTTGATACTGATTATCATTCTAATACCAATTTTGAATGCATTTACTTTATGTTATGTACCAATTGATATCCTGGACTGCATTGTATCAAGTATCATTGATTTTATACCAATAATAGCTCCCCCTTAGACCTTGCTCCATTATTCACTAGTTTCATTTCAAGGGCTCTATACCAACTAACCTATTATGAACCAACATGCAATGGTTTGATACCAATTTAAAACAAATATACATAACAATTTCCTTTTAGCCATATCTCTTCTTCTTGCGGTCAAGAAGCATTTCTCTTAATAGAGAATCTACACCAATTTTTCTTCAATGATTGATACCAATGGTTGATATCAAATTTTTCAGCAAACTATCCATCATCTTCTATTTTTCTTACACCTTGACAAGCATTTCAAGGAGCAAGAATGTGACCATAAATCTGCAACCATCAAGTCATTAGAAATTTGTATAACATATTTTACCTAGCTTGATCTCTCCATCATTTCCAAGGATGAATAAGATACCAATGAAGCTCCCACTGGACTCATTCCCTATCACTACAAATTAGTGATGTAAGGAAAAGCAACTTCATGGAGCGCAACCTACTAGTATTTCTCTTTCTAGACCTTCTTTTCCTTTTTCTCTATTTGACCATCCTTCCTCTTAGGAATATGTGAACCATTGTTCACCTTGGGGAACATATTCCTTTTCTCACTATTTGCTTTTGGTCTTACATGATTCATTTTACAATGTTTCACAAAGTGACCAAAATTGTGGTAGTTAAAATGCATCACACCCATGTCTATAATAGGATCAAATTAATTTATATGCATATGTTTTGTGCTTCTAGTAGGTGCAACCCTACAATCTCTAGCTCTATGACCATTTTGATTACAAGCATAGCAATAACCATTAAAACATGGGGAGTACCTTGTCATAGAGTTCCTTTAAGTAGGATGAGTTAGTCTTCTTTGCTTCGACATTTTGGCATATCTCATCCTAGTAAAAATTTCTGCATAAACTCCCTTTGTATGCTGCTTCTTCTTTTATAATAAATCTATCATATAGTTCTACAGAAGTACTAGTAGAGGTACTCATTCCTTTCTCAAATCCAAGGCCATTCTTCTCCTTAGGTTTTGATGGCTTTTGTGACTTAAGCAGCTCATCAAGAATATAAGTACCTCCTTTTAGTTTCAGACCCTTATTGATCTGCTCCTTGGCCTTCTCCAATTATTTTCTCAGAGTGACTACTTCTACTTCTAACTTCATGCATCTCTACTTCAGATTCTATCTTGGACTTCATTACATCTTCACCTCTCTTAGCTTCTACTTATAGTTTCAGATTTACCATTAGCTTATTTGATTCTTCAAGTTCTTGATTTAATTTTTTAGTCTCCTTTTGAGCATTCTTTTTCTATTTCTTGTTTTCTCTCTTAAGATCATCAAATTTATCTCTTAGTTCTTCATGATTTTTCAAGAGCACTGATTAATTCTCCTTCAAGATCAACGACTACCTCCTCTTCTCCTTCATATGAGTCCTCAATTTTTACATCTTTCTAATCCTTAGTTTCTTTATCCATAAATAGATATTCTCTTCCATCTCTCATTACAAGGGCACAGTCTTGATCCTCTTCTGAACTATCTTTAGCATCAGATGCTTCACTTTCTTCATTGATTTATAGACTCTTCTTCTTCTTTCCAAAATTCTTCCTTTTAGCATAAAACTCATTCTTTTTTTACTATCTTCATCATATGGAAATTTAGAAGCAAGATGGCATACTCTACCATAGTTAAAGCATTTTGAGGGCAACTTACCTTTATATTTACCGGATCCTCTCCTTAGTCTCCTTATGAAGTTTTCTTCTTCTTCATCAGTATCTTCAATATGTGAAACAATGACTGAAGCTTTTTCTTTCTTCTCCGCTCCATCCTTTCCTTTCTCAACAATATTAAATGCAACTTCTCTTCTAGAAGACTCAGTAACTGACATTCTCATCTCATAAGCAATAAGTATATCATGTAACTCAGCTAGAGTGAGTTTATCAATTTCTCTTCCTTCTTCAATGGAAATTTTTTTAGAATCATACTTAGTCACCATGGACCTTAGAACCTTTAACAAAACAACATCCTCTTTCATTTCCACACCATATCCTCTAATAGCATTCACTATATCATCCTCTCAAAAGATAATCTACAATTTTTTCTTCTTCAGTCATCTGCAAGCTTTCAAATTTATCTTTCAGTATTTGTAGCTTTGCTAGTTTCACCTTCGAGTCTCCTTCATAGATCTTATTCAAATTTTCCCTTACATCATAAGCAGTTTCACAATGCATGACCTTTCTATGCACAAGATCAGACAAGTTGTTCATAATGGCGAACAAAGCTTTCTCATTATTCTCATAGTCCTTCTTTCCTACAACATTAGTAGGAGTAGTAAGAGGAATATATTTGTTCTTAATTGAAATCCAAACATCAAGTCCAAGAGAATCTAAGTATCCTTTCATCAATGAGCTCCACTTAGCATAATTTGTTCCATCAAATCTAGGTGGCTTGCTTAAACCTTCCTGACATGCCAATGTGTTCACCTATCTAGGATCTACTCGAGCTGATTAAGCTTCTCCTAGGGAACCTGTGGCTTTGATACCAATTGTTGGAACACAATGATCTACTGAGAGGGGGGTGAATCAATAGATATTAAAAATTTAGCTCTTAAAATATTTTTTGCAAACTACTTTCTTTAACCCTTAAAGTGAAAATATTGATCATGTGATACTGAAATATGCATGCACACAAAAACATCACATAACACTAGATATACGTGGAAAACCCAATATGGGAAAAACCATGGTGACTAAGGTTTCTTGAGTCTACTGCTCAAATCCAACATCACAATCCAAATATTTGTTACAATGTTTTAGGGCTGCAACCCTAGGAACCATCAACTACCTAATTTAGGAGCACCCATTCCAAGGAGACAACAATCCCCTAGTCTGAGCCGCAACTCAGTACAACATTACAAATTTATATATGTATACAATTTGGTTCTATAGAACCTATTATGCATCATTACATTGAGTATATTGTTGCTTTCATTGCAACACACACTCTACTGCTAAAGTTGAACACTCATCAACACATACCTTTACTCTGCACTCTCCTCTAATCTACACTACACTTTCTTCCCTTTCTGCAATGTCTCACACATTTGCACTCTCCTAAATTCCAACCTAGATGATGTTCTATTTTACAGTCTAGGAATTTACAAATGCATTGTATGTCTGTTACACATCTCTCTCTTTGTTGCAACACACAAACACACTTCCTATCTTTGCAACATACTTCTCTACGATGTTACACTATACAACACTACATACAACTGTAGGTTATTCCTTCTATTTGTGCACACTTACTACAACCATATAACATTGACAATATCCGATTATCTTCTATCTCCACCAAACTACAATCTCTACCTCAAGATTCCCTCTACCGTTCTGATCATCTCAAAAACCTTCTACTAGGGTTTCCTTAGCTTGCAAACTTCATCAGCAAGCTACCTTTTCCTCAAGCCACACAGTATTGTCCAACTCATCATAAATTCATCTTATAGGGTCTATCAAATATCTTCATTATCATTCTGCTTCCATATGGAGCCAGTTCCACATTTAATTCTATTACAGGTAATTTACTAAGAATAACATTCTATCAAAACCAAGAATATGATATGTATTTAATGCATTCTTGCAATCATTTGATATGATTCTGATCTTAATCACCTCTGCAATCTATTCCACTACCTTGAAGATCAAATCTTCATTTAATTGGTCACTTGGTGCAGCTAGACCAATTAACTCCTTCCTCTGTGTCAGTTACCAGACAAAACCCCTATTCACATGGAGCAAACCATTGTAGATCTTCAAGTTTGAATACTGCCTATTGATTTTCTCTCTCACGCCAAGATCCTATATTCATCTTGGCACCTATAAATCACCATCATTCAATTAGCTTTAGTTTGACTATCGTGATTGATCCTCATCTCATGCCAGTGCTTATCGCCATCTGATCTTTACCACTTGATCTCCACTATCGATCAATCATATCACTCTGTCGCTGGGATGTTCTACCAACTCTGTCTGAAACAAGTAGGTCACTCTGATATGCTTGCAATGTTATCTGATTGGGCCCACAACCTACATGTCATCCATGTCATTGCCACCTAATTTTCAACAGTGATGCGAATTAGCACACCGAGCAATCATTCTTCACCACCTGTAATTCCTTCATCACAAACAGGTCCCACTAACTTCTCTCCTTATTGCTCAATTAGAGGGACATCTATCAATGTCCTATTGATACACCAAAGTCACATTCGTGAAGCACATACACTCACCCATCGCTCCGTCATTGGGACATGCTTCCAGGTCCCGCCGATACACAACCTTCACAACAATGAAGCAACTTTGCATTAGCATTTTCCAATCAACCTTTGATCAATCTTCACCGCTGATCACATTCATATATTGTTCTCTAAATGTGGGGTCCACTAGGACACACATCCAAAATTTGCTCATCTCACGAGCTTGAAAATGGGCCCACATAAACCATGTGAGGTGTGTGACCACCATCTGATCTTGCTTTTTGCCATGTGTCCTTTTTTCATTCACTCTCTAACTATACCATCAATGAATGTCAACCTTACCGGGTCCCATAGTCAACATCATACACTTATTTCCCTATCAAAGAGACCTTCAAGGTCCTAGTGATTTTCCAATATCTCAACGATGAAAGAGTCATTGGTCTATCGGGAATACATCCTTCAAAGTCCTACTGATGACCTTTAGTCACACTGATGAATACACTTGGTGAAGTCATCTATCCATCTCATCTCCATGTCACTGCAATGTAATCCGCAATGAGGATGTGGATTATGGTTCATCCAATCTTGTCACGCCATGCATCTCACACTGAATGCTACCTTCTCATCACTCTATCAGAGAGACACAACCAAAGGTCTCATCGAAAACAATTCCATACTTGTTATCACTCTGAGGATACTTCTCCCAAACTCTCACCGATCACACATTGTCACTCCGATGGACACAACAACACCCAATACATTATTCCAAGGTGGGGTCCACATGTTGTCAACACATGTACACATCATTATGGTTGGGTCCTTCTCACCTTCTAAGTACCTTCATTACTATCGATGCCCACTGCCACATGCCATCATTTCATCTGCATCATTTCTATGTCACTAAAAATCTGAACTTTAGAATCTCTAGTCAGAGGTTGTGAACTTTTGCAAAAACCTATGACATGCCGACAACAAAGATAGCTTTCTTCTTTAGCTAAGTCACCAAGTCGGGAGGTTTCAAAAATTGAGAACCCCACAACACAGGTTAGGAAAGATTGGAATCACATGACTCCATTCACTCTTGTTGATCACGTATTGTCATGCCGATTTGAAAGGAGATGTATGACATTAAGGCACTAGGAGGAGGGGCCAGTCACCCTCATTACTGTAAAGGCATAAGTTGCAACTAATGCAACTGGAAACTGCTAATACCAAGTCAACATCAAAATAAAATATTTTGAGGATGCCATGACTAGAACTCTAGGGTTTAACTAGTAAACCCTAATTCTGTCCAAGAGAAAAAAAAATTCATTTTTGGATGTATTATACATCCTTTGGGCCTGCACAATACCTTTCTGGAAATCTCTTGAAAAAACCATCATGAATCTGCCACTCAATTCACCATCAGATGCACTACTCTCTCATCCATCTTCTGTCATCATTCCAACAAACTCCTTTGCTTGATTTGCACTTTTGACATTAATGAAAACTATATGTGCTTCTGCACAGGATTAGCACACTTCTTCTCTGATCCCCTTTTGACATCAATGACAACATATTCCAACAGACAATTCTCCTCTATCTTTCAAGATCATAAAATTCTTCTCTCCAACCTTTCGATAGATGTTCCTTGGCAGGCTTGACACTTGATATCTAATGAGGATACTCTATTTGGGGCTTCAGACCATTTAATGCTCAACTATGTGGTTATTTCAAACTCAAAGGCTCGATAATTCCATGGAATGGAATGTTTTCTAACCACAACTTCATCAATGCTCAAACAACTTCCTCAACTACCTATTTCAATTTTTGGGGCTTGAAGAGAACATTCAATATATCTCCTGACAACTGTAGGTGGGATTATTAGCACCCATACTCATTTATTTCTGGCAGGTGTCCCTTTTAACGTGATTGATACCCAAATCATTGATTTCATGATGGATTTTGGATGCACTTTTGGGCCACATTTGATGCAAGGGTATGGGTTCTGAGTGTTGGTTTTATTTGTGCACTGATTTTGAGTTATGCCTAATCTATAAAGGCAAGTATTGTATTCATTCTAAGGGTTCTTCCTTTGGCTCCTCTAGGGTTTTTCTCTTCTAGACATTGGATTTTTTATGTTTCCACTGTAAAGATTGCTTCTATGCCTTATGTTAAAAAAATTAACCATTATCATTGTTACCTCTTGCATGTTTGAACAAGTGTTTTGGTTATTTTTGTTGATATATGACATTTTCTGGAGTAGGAAGAAATTAATTTCTATATTGGTGTATCACTTCCCAATTCCCTTTAATGTACTCCTATTCCTTTTCCCTTGTGAACTGTTAGAGTAGGGTAGTGGTAGGTTTTCATGTTGTAGGTTGGACCAACATGTCTGCACTTGGATCAAAAGAGGAATTTGGCCTTCTCTAGAGAATTTACCTCAATTTTCAAGGTCCCACACCTTGAGGTAATTTTCATTGTGTCATTAGAACATTGAGCCTTTGTTGAGTAGGGTGCAGTTTTATGTGACAATAGTTTTTGGCATGCCTAATGGGACCAGTTCTTGAAGCTTAAATCATTCTATTGAAGGATTTGGTGTGCCCCTCAACATATTTCCTTGAAGATTCAACTCTACAAAACATCATGGAAAATATGAGATAAATCTACTAGTCAAGCAGTACAAGTTCTCCCCACCAACCGCACAATAGTTTTTGGCACACTTGGTGGGACCAATTCATGAAGCTTAAATCATTTTTTTGAAGAATTTGGTGTGTCCCTCAACATATTTCCTTGAAGAGGTATCTCTACAAAACACCATGGTGACTCTAAGATAAATCTATTGGTTCAAGCAGTGCAAGTTCTCCCCACCATCCACACAACAGTTTTTGGAACACTCAATGGGACTAGTTCATGAAGTTTAAATAATTTCCTTGAAGGATTTGGTGTGTCCCTGAACATATTTCCTTCAAGAGGTATCTATAAAAAACACCATGGTGAATTTGAGATAAATCTACTGGTTCAATCAGTGCAAGTTCTCCCAACAAGTTGCACAATAGTTTTTGGCATGCTCGGTATGACAAATCAAAGTCTAATGAATTTTGAATCATTTTGTTGAAATATTTGATGTGTCCCTCAACATTTTCATCCTTGAAGAGGGAGTTATACAAAAACTTGGTGACTTTACAATTCATTTGGGTGAATTTTCTAGTATGTACCCAAAATATTTGGTTGAGTAGTCCTTTGCTTTGATTTTAAATCATTGCAAAATATTTTCCCTATGCTAAAAATGTCAAAGTATTATGGAAATTGTATGTACACTCTCCCATTTCATAAAAATACCATCTTTTCTCCTCCCCATCAACAATATTGGCCTAGAAATACCACCACTTTTTCTCCACAAAGCCTTGCTATGATGGGTTATCAATATTTTCCAAATAATTACCACCCACCCCCATGCTCAAGCTTCTTGGATGCCTACACATTTCTATCAACATCCCCAAGAGGTTCACTATGCTAAAAATCAACTTGCCTACTCTCCCATTTGGCCCCAAAGTGTTGATGCTAAAGAGGTGAGTGAACTCACATGTATTTTGAGGGACATTTGTAGATATTTCATTGAGATTAGGGAACAAATAGAGTTTTACTTATAGAAGGAAGACTGGGCTAATCAAGCCTATTAGGGGCAACAAGATCATTTCCCACAATAGGATGAGCTTATCCATCAAACACTATCCACAACAAAAGACAAAAGCTTAGTTGAGATATGAGTAGCAGTTGGAGTTACAAAGAAGAAATCAAGAAGAGTGTAGTACAAAGAAAACTACTACTAGGAAAGAACAATTGAAATGTTACACCTCATTTCATAGTTACTGCATTAATTTTACCATCATGAGTGAAAATTTTGATAAATGAAAATCATGACTTTAATATGTTTAGTAGGAGAATAGAATACTAAAATATGCATTAAGATGTTTTGATTAAAGGGAAAAATAGGTTTTGAAGGGACCCGAAACCCTTTACAACTGAGGATAAAAAATTTTGTCAAGAATTTTTTTCAAAAGACCACCAGCAACAACCCAACAACCAAAAAACACAAACGAGTGGGTGCTAAACTAAAAGTAAGACAACAAACCACCAACAACACCCATCAACCACACAACAACAAAAGAACCAAAAAGAAACCAACTCCTAGTAGGAAATAAAAAGCATGAAAGAAAAGACCACAAACTAATTCAAGCCAACCAGAGTATTGGAAACCTCAATCTACTAATTCCTATGCCTCTCGACCATGTCCAACAACTCCTTCTCAACATCAAAATTTTTCTTCCAATCAATCGACCCTCTGCCAGTAGGACTTTTGTCATCATCCTTAGTAGCTTTTTCACCCTTACCCTTGGCCAAATTCTCTTTCTCCATAAGCTCAGAGAAATAAACTTAATCATCCCTGAGCTCACTAATTTTCCTGAAAAGGATTTCTAGGGAGTCCACACTGTTCTTGACAGAGATATGGCACGCCTGCATTAAATTCTTGATGTCTGTATTTATGCCTAAAACCATTGCTTCTAGAGCCGCTAATCTTTCATCACATAGAGACTTAAAATCATGATAGGAACCTTCAAGGTCCACCATTCTATCTATAAGAAAGTCTGTCACAGAACCCTTCAGAACATTCTTCATATTCTCCTTTAACCCTTTTATTTTAATATTAATTTTATTGAACTCCTAAAGAGCCCATTTAGCTAATTTATGTTGGTGCATTAAGATGTTATTGCTTTGAAATAATGAATATGTTTATGTTGATGAAATACAATAAAAAAATATGTATTGCAATGTGAATATTCTAATGCTTTGTTGATGAAAATGTTTTGAAGATACAAATGATTGTATTGTGAACATCTAACTACCTTGGTGCTGCACTAAGCTATATGCAGGAATAGGTCAAGCCTCTGGAAGAGAGGGGAAGTATCACTTAGGAGAATAAAATTGGTTTGTTAACCCCTAAATGAGTCTAACTGAGCTTTCACACACTCACTTCTAAGTATAGTTAAGTCAAGTCAATAGTCTGGGAAATGGTAAGTTACCTTATTCTTGTTTGTGTATGAATTAGGAGAGGTTATGGTTTTGTTTGTTAGCATTCTTGATTTATTCTAAGTGTTGAGTTTTTGTCAATTGTGGTTTCTTCTTAATGTGTTTACATTTGAACGATGAGATATATATACATAAGATGTATATTTATGCATACATGTACATTTCTACGATGAACTCATGCACATGAGTATACATAAATAGACATATCTATGAATACTTTTGGATGGAATATCCATATGTGTGGGAACATCGAATAGAAAAGTATATATATGTATACACATATATATACTTCATGTATATATGTCAATCGATGTTGTTGAAATTGTATGTGTGAAGGCAATGTTAAATAAATATTTGATATATATATGTGTACATATATATATATATATACACATATATATATATGTATATATATATATATATTGATACACACATATGTATCAACGTAATGGAAATGTCCATATGAGTGTATTAATACATGTATAAGTATACATATGTATATATGTGTATATATTTACACATGTGTGATATTATTATATGGAATTAATGAATATATGTATATGCATTCGAATATCAAAAGATGCATACTATAATCATGTAAGTTGATATATTTGTATATATATATGTATATACATATACACACACATATATATAATAACATGTAATGTTATTATATATATATATATATATATATATATATATATATATATATATATGTATATTATATATACCATATATATATGATATATAAAATGTTGATAGCGTTGATTATAAATTACAAGTGATAATAGCGTTGTTTATTCAATAAAGTGCATGGAATGTATGGAAAATATTTCATATATATTAAAAGTAAAGTTCATAAGACTTTAGGAAGATGTTAAATGAATAACATGTTCATTAAGAATGTAGCGCTATATTACGCATAGGAAATAAAAGCCAAAGAAATACGTGAAAGTATTTGTTGAGAAAGGCAATGTTGGAAGTAATGCTAATATGGAATGCATGAAATAAACTTTGACTTATTCTTGGAGCTTAAAGCAAACCAAGGGAATAGGACACATGGTGTTTTGGTGGCACCAAACTGAGAAAAGCATGAACCAAGTAGAAGTCCTAACCTGCAATATAAATTATAAATGTGAAGCAATGAGAAATATATGAATTGTTCAAATATGACTAGCAAAATAAATTGATCTATAGGAGACCATCACCTTGCATTTCTACTTATCATTCTTGTTGTCCATATTGAAGGGTCGACTCATTCTCTTAGTTGAGTATTTGTTTTATGTAAATTGTTTCAAGCTGCCACCTTTTATTGTTTTTATTGAGTCAAACTTTTTGAGCTGAGAAGTGTCAATTTTGTTAACCTGTTTCCTGCCTTTAGTTGTTGATCTTTTTGTATAAATAGAGGATCCATTAAATTCATTTTTGGATGCATTCTTTCATTCTAATTTTTTTTATTTTTTGAGTGTTACTCTGCTACAATATTGAGATGTGAGGTTGAGAGGTTTTTAGTGTGAGATTAATGAGGTGTTAGAGAGATTTCTTTGTGGGATTTAGTCAAGGGAAGGATTTACAAACTATTTGGTGGAAGTTGTGCTAGGAAGCCTGTTATATGAATTGGAGCTATCTGGTTACAAACATGCTAGTTCTCTACTTTATTCTCTATTACAAGTCTGAAATATTGCTTGGTTTAGCTTGTTTGTTTCTTGACGGATTCTTGTTTTCATGGAACCTTTTGGTTGGGATGCATTTATACTTATATATGTATATATTCTATATATTGGAATGGTTATTGAAAATTATACTTATCCAAGTAGACTATAATATCATTACATTTAGGTGATATCTTGAATTGATAGCCCATGAAGTTAGTTGAAGCCTTGTAGTTAATGTGGATAGTAACACCATGTGAATAATGGCATAATAGGCATATCATCATTGATAGGTTGAGAACCTTGTAGATAATTTATATTTGAACCATATTTTGAAGAGGACTATGAGTGTAGAAGCACCAAATCCTCGCAAGTTGATAATATCCTTCAGATATTATACACATACAAAGAACATTGTGAATATGTGAATTTTTGACTCTTGTTGAATGTAAAAGTTTTAATATTTTTTTGTGATCTCTTGATCATTACATTACCTTGTTGGAAACCCTAGGTTATGAATAACCTATTTTGCAAGGTTGTCTATGAGATTATTGATTGAGGAAAATAATTCGGGTTTAACCTATACAATCTACTTGATGATTTGATTGTTGAATATACTTTCATTTGGAGTCATTTTATTGTTGAGACCATACTTTTGAGCGAGTCTTTTATTGATGAGATTATACTTTGATTGAAGTTATTTATTGTTGATGGTTATACTTTGAATTCAAAATATTTTATTGTTAATTTTATACTTTTGAAGGGAGCCATTTAATGTTAAGATAAACCCTTGATTGGAGACTTTTATTGTTGAAATTGTACCTTTGGTACTAGAGTCATTTAATGATGTGGCATTATGCTATTCCATATGGTTAATTGGTAAGTAAGAGTTACTTGAATTATTTACTCAGTAGATGAGATAGTTAAACATAGAGGTAATAGGTTGTTCTTGGGGTTAAAGATTACCCAATGGAGGGAATTGCCTATGCATAGAATATGTATGGTCTTAACAAACTGAGCCAGGAAGGTGTGTGAATAGGATGACTCTCAATCAAAGTAACTAGTGTAACTATGGGAAATTCTTAGGTTAGCATATTAATAGCTAAATAAATAAATAACCCAAAGTAATAATGAAGCACAAAGGAGGAAATAACATGAAAATGAGAAAGATATCACCTTAAGTCTTCAACCTCCATGATTGACCTCCATTACATCTTCTCTATTTGCTGAAATATGAAGTTTTCCCTCAAATTTTGAGTGAGCAATCTATGACTATGCCAAGACCAAATCAAAATGTTGAAGGATTTGATATGAAATGCAATACTATGCAACTATGCAATTAGTAAGCAACTAAAACTATGACTAAAGTATGCCAAAATTCCAAATGAGATGAAGTATGCCTAAAAAAAGAGCTAAAATGACAAGATTGCAAGAGATCTAGATAGCATTAGGTGACAAAATGAGAACAAAATTACCATTTTATAGAAAATGCAGTTTTCGATGAATGGCCATAATTGAAGATTGACAAGTGCCCTAGAATCAATGGACAAGATTCAATTTGACAACCCACAATTAGGGTTAGGGAAACATTAAGTCAAATTTGAAATGAGTGGACAGGATTCAATTTGAGAAAATCAAATCAAGGGACAAGAATGCATGTGACAAGGAGATAAGATTGGCACAAAAAAAGATGTTGCTGGAAAATCAAATAATAATAGAAATTACTTGATTTTTGGAGGAAAAAGATTATTTTGAATTAAAAATTAATTTAATTCAAAAAGGGTGGGACCATGTGACAGTAGATAATTAAATTAAATTATTTACTTGGAGAGAAATTAGAAAGTGGGACAATTTAAATAAATGATTTTATTTAAATTTATGGGAAAAGTCAAATAAGACAATTAAATAATTAGGGATAATTATTTAATTATGAATGAAATGAAGAAGGTGACCAATAATTAAATAAATTAAGAAATTTATTTAATTATGAGAAGACATTAGACATGAATGACACATTTAAATAAATAAATAAAATTTACTTATTTAAATAATCAGGAAGAATTAAGGGACAAGGATAATTAAATAAATTTTATGAAATTTATTTAATTATGGAAAGACTTTAGACAATTAGTGACATTTAAATAAATAAATAATTTTATCTATTTAAATAATCAAGAGGAATTAGGACATGAATTAATTAAATAATTATGAATTATTTAATTAATAATCGAAGGTGGACAAAGGACATCAAAATTTCAATTATGTCAAGAAGAAATATGGTGACAATAGAGTTTGCAGGCCTAGGTCATTTTTACGTGTCTACATTTTGCCCCTCTTTGTCATAATGCAGCCTGTCACATTGTGACAAAGATAAATTCAGTTAGAAACATGCCTTAGTGAAGGTATGGAGTATCTATGCCACCTCAAGAAAATTTTCAAATTTTTCCCCAGCGACAGAAAAATTTGGAAAGTGTCCTGATAAGCCAATTTGATGACCAAAAATACAATGGCACAGACGGTTTTAGATTTTAGGAGTTTAAGGTAGCCTAGGAGGTGTTCAAAGTTGGTCAAATGAGCCGCCAGTAATAAAAAGTTTGAAAAATTCCACTTTAACCCTATAAATAGGTTGAAAATTGGGGTAAAAGTCAATTCATTTTCACATTTTCAATAGTAAATTTGGAGAGCCCAGAGCAAGGAAAGCAGACATGAGGATGGTGATTCCAGTGACCGAGCACCGTGGGAAGATCATTTGGACATACAGATGGCCAAAGGATACAGACCTCTCGGTGAGTAGCTCGAACCCACTTTGTCATTTTGTCATTTTTCACCCATTTCTAGGGTTTGAGGGTAGATAAACAAGTGCGCTACGATGCATATGCGTGTGCGTAAGCCACATTCACATTCATGTTCGACACATTTGATGTATTGTGATGCAAATGCAGTGCGTTCGTAGGATAGGTCCATGAAGTGTAATGCATTTGTGGGAAACTGAGACGCATTTTCCAGGTCGTGCCACAAATGACAGGCATAATGATGCATTTGAAAGACTGTGAGGCATTCATGCATTTAGGTGACGCATTTGACAAGAATCATGACGCAAGTGCCATGTCGAAACACAAACACAAGTGAAAATAATGCAAACATCAGATTAAGATGCAATTGAAGTATGGAATGACGCAACTGCCTAAGTGCGATGCAAATGAAGTCAACATGACACATATGAATTTGACCAAGGCTGCCTTTGTTGAGGGTCAAATTTCAAAATAGTTCTAAGTAGCTAGGCAATATGGATGATTTGCAATAATGTGCTAATGCTTGCTTATGTCTATGCAGAGACAGTTAGCGCTGATCTATAGGTGGGAGAGCAGACCATCAACATATGGGTTCTGAGACCAGCTTTGAGACAGGGAGCGACGCCGACTGATGCAACTTGGACTATACTACGTCGCGTATATGCCCATTGTCCAAGAAAATAGGGTCCGACTGTTGACCACACTTTGCAAGAGATGGAATTTAGAGACATGTTACTTTCATTTTCTGACAAGAGAGGCTATAGTGACTCTTGAGGACGTGTACCAAATCCTACGTCTGCCGATCTGAGGGAAGCGGGTCGTGTATGATCCACACCAGGGACACTAGACATTTACCACATACTATGAGGACGAGACCGATGCAGGGCTAGGGATCGAGGGCTATGAGATTTGTTGGGAGTTCATGGTGGAGCACTACCCTTAGTTTGATGCCATGTTAGTGACACTTATTGTAGGAGTGTTGATACCAGACTAGTGGGAACATGGATTCCCTATTGGATGGGGTGATGTGCTATTGAGGATGCGACGAGACAAGATTGTATATGCATGGGACCTTGCCTTATCATCAACTTCATGAGGTTTCCTACAGGGGAGCATAGAGCATCAACTGCGGCATGACACTTCTTATGATTTGGGCTTGGGAGCATGTTGTTGTCTTCCATCCACCGATTTAGAGGCCACAATTAGCAGATGGTATGTTGTACATGTATTATTATATAGGTGCCCTATAGTAGACCCGGGTGGGAGAGATAGGTTGGTGGTGACATAGGATAGACATGATGGTGTCATTCATATAGAGGCCATACAAGGATTGTAGTCAGTGAGATGATGAGGCTGATCATTTGAATTTTTGCAGACACTTTAAATATTTGATTTGGTGCACTGTATAAAACCAACTCATCATTGAGATGTACCTGCCACAATTGGTACTTCAATATTTTGGTGAGTAGTAGGACGTACCTATGGGTACCATAGAGTATGCTAGATCATTGTGGGAGCTGATCTGGGGTCCTACCATTTCAGCTCCATTTGTCGAGTAGCAGATAGAAAGTTTAGTGGCATAGTAGTGGGGATGGAGTGGAGGGCTTGCTGATCCAGGGACGATAATAGATTTTGACCTGTGGTGGCATACACATTGCCCAGTGCCATTGATAGATCTTGATGGGAAAGCACCAGTGGATTGCAGATGAATGATACCATGGGTACGACGAGGTGGCAGGGTAGGCAGGGATGGAGGCAGGGACAGAGGCGGAGGTCGGGGGAGGGATGCAGGGAGAGGGAGATGGAGAGGTGGAGGAGATGATGGAGGAGACACAGACAATGGTGGAGATGGTGGGAGATGAAGATGAGGAGGCGATGTTGGGAGATAGGGGAGGAGGGTGAGGCAGCACGGGGAGAGAGTGACCTTGGTACTAATCCTTGAGGTAGTAGAGGAGGAGGAGCGAGAGGAGGAGGTAGTGAGGCAGGAGGGAGAGAGACAACCAGATGTTGCGCTTGATGTCAGGGTTGGTTAGGAGGAGGGGAGACAGGAGTGGGAGAGGCTGGAGGAGGAGAGACTGCCAGAGATGGAGGTCAGGCAGGAGGGGGAGATGGATGTAGAGATGTTGAGGGAGGAGGGAGTCAACGAAGGTGAGGAGGATGTGGGGGATGAGGAGGATCCCAATGATGATGAGGATTCCATAGATGAGGCGAAGCGACTGCTAAGGTGGTGGATGGTAGAGGGGGAGGATAACATTCCAATAGGACCACCACTACCACATGATGCAACCATAGATCAAAGAGTGGCCGATCTATAAAGGAAGCTCAATGAGGCTACTACACAGATCAGATCCCTACGAGAAAAGTTAGAGGTTACATGGGTTGAGAGGGATCAAGTAGAGATCATGCAACATGAGGTAGAGAGCTAGTGTTCAAGATTTGTAGAGTTGTGTGTGGGGCCAATCAGGGATGTGGCGAGGGAGTTGGCCAAAGTTAGCGAGAGCAGGGGTTAGTATCAGATGCTATATGAGTGGGAAGTGCTAATTGATCAGAGGGAGCCTTGGTTATCTCGCTCATACAATAGGATAGGTTCAGGATTAGGTGCAGCAGCAGGTCCCACAGTAGCTGTAGCCAGAGCAGTGTGGGTGGTTTCACCTCATCAAGGTACACATTAGAGAATAGGTCTCACCATTCCTATAGGAACTCTTCAGGGCACAAGTCCAGCCATAACCATGGTTCCACTGGGTCAAGTCACAATTCAGTGCACAATCAACCTTTGGTTACAGATCCATCGACCTTTTAGACATAGGCAGCAGTGATGATGATGGCATCAGTTCCACTCACAGAGCATCGATCGCCCAGGTCTTCTCATTGAGGGGATGAAGAGAGCATAGCATAGGGCATTAACATGTTTCAAACATTCATTGTTATGACACTTTATATGTTGACTATCGAGCCCGCGAGCTCTATTTTTGGGATATCTTATGACTCTATCTTGTGACATTATATATTTTTGAGATTATATATTCAATGTTGTTTTGATGTAGCCTATATGCTTTATGATATGTGATGATGCATTTTGTGTGGACTATGTTTATGATGTATGCTTATGTGATGTTGATTGTGATGATGCAATTGTGATGACCATATGATGCCTAGATGACTTATGTATTTATGATTCTTATGATGTCTTTTATATGCTATGCCATGTATGCATTTATGATTTCTACTTATAATGAGGTGTCATGATAATGTGATGGTTATTTATGCTTATGTGCCATGATGATTCTATGGATAATGCTTATATGATGATGATGATGATATGCATAATGTTTTGATTATAATATTCTATGTTGTAATGATTATGCCATGGATGCCTCATAATGATTATATGAATGCCTAATGTATGATTGTGATGGATGACATGTTTACGATTATGGATGTGATAATGCATGACTACATATGTATGGACAATGCAATCTTATGATGTGATATATGTATTTTAATGATATGGATGATGTATGTGTGCGAACCCTTTTCCTAGTACCTACAAAACAACATGAATAAACGAGTTAGACAAGGAATTACGAGCTAAAAGAAGGATTCCCCATGAAATCCATTTGCAAACTCAAAATAGGAAAGAAAATAAGAAAGAACATAATGAAATTGATAAACCAAAGATTAAATCCTAATTTAAATAGCAAACACTTAATCCCATGGGGGAATTGGTGCCAATTTGATGTGAAAATTGGCCCTTTCCCAATTCCTATGATGCAAGATTCAAATGTTGAAGAGATTGTTGATCCACTTTTGATGAAAAGATGAGAACTCCAAGCTAAATCTGCAAAAAGCCTAGCTAAGAATTCGAATGATGGATGGAAATGGCTAAATATTTGAGCATAGTAAGTTTACTCAAATTGTGGATGATGAAATGAAGAGAGGAGCTCTTCATTTATAGGATTTTAAGATGGATGAATGTCCCAATTTGAGCAATGTGGGACTAACATTCATCCAATGATATGGTGCCACTTGTCAAGCTATGAATGGATGATGGTTGTGCAAGATTTGGGGTTTGTGCCAATAAATGCCAATATTTGAAATTCAAATTAGTTGAAATGACATGTAAGAGGGAAGGGAAAATGCAATAAATGCCACTTGGCTCAAGGCAAAGGACATGTAAGAGGTTTTAAATGCCTTGTTGGATGTACATGTTGACTTGGAATTTTTGAATTCAAATTGAGAGAATATTCCAAAAGATGCCTTGTGAGGAAAATAGGGATTTAATAAATGAACTAAATCTATTTTCATGTGCAACTTGCATTATCTAGAGGATGTGACATGAGATTAGATTAAATTAATCAAAGGTTAATTAATTTAACAGGAGATTGGATGATGTGACTTATTTGACTTAGATTTATGGATTTATTTAAATCAGATAAGAGAGGAATATGATAAGAGGCTAATTAAATAAAGATTTTGATTTATTTAATTAAAAGGGATGGTGTTAGATTAAATAAAATAATTTTTTAATTTATTTAATTTAATGGATAGACTTTAGAGATTTAATCAAATAAATTGATTATTTAATTAAATAGGGATAATTAGATCAGATGGATTGATTTAATTAACAAGAGAAAGTGATTTAATTAGACAAAATGATTTATTTAATTAAAAGACGAATATTGATGAATTTAATCAAACAGGGGAATTTGATTAAACGATTAGATCGAGGGATGATTTAGGAAGAAGCGATGTTAGTAAGTTAGGATTAGATGCACGATGTCAATCAGTATATTTTCGATGTCTACATTATGCATCTACACGTAATATGTAAAACCCAATGAAATGCCTATATGATCATGTATGCACTTATGTTTTTGTATGTCACAAGATATTATCATGAGATAGATGAGACGACGAGACAAAAGGAGATGAATGTTAGTGTGAAGACCAAATCCTTCAACATGTTACCACAGGACTTAACAATTATTGCTCTTAATCATCATTGGGAAGATTATTGTAATGACCAACAAACACCATGATATGACATAGATCAAGGTGTACAGGGTCATACCATCACATAAGACAAGCAGTCATAGACAAGGATGATCCTGACTCATACTAAGAGTGCAATTTCCCTAGTATTTTTGTCACAACCAACCACAAGCATAAGACAAACAAGAAAGACAAGTCATAAAATTTCGTTGCTCCTCTAAATCTTGTTATCAAGACATCCTTGAGGAACTAGCAACATCACTGCTTGAAAAAGACAAGACAAGCCAATCATCATAATATGTTGCTACTTCTCTAAATCCTGTTAGGACATCGTTGAGAAACTAGTAGCTTGATGAGAAACCAGAGGACCAATGCCAATATAATGTTTACCAAGTGTTTTCCAAGTGTGTCTAAATGTCAAGATGTCGGTTTTGACAGTGTCGAATGCCAAAGATGTCATGTTTTGACGATCTCAAGGTCTCGAATGTTAGAGTTTTCCAAATTCAGGAAGGACACATCCTAAATAATTTTGATGTCAAGAGGATCAATCCTCAAATGTCGAGAGGATCCCTCAAAATGCCAAATGATAATGACGATACCTAGGAAAGACACATCCTAAGGCATAAATGATAGAGGCTATTCTTTAGAAGGATGGATTTGAAGAATGACCAAGAGTTGGCTGGTTGACTAGTTGTGACAAGTTGACTTGTTTTGATTGAGTTTGACCGAAGTTGACTGAGTTTGACTTTTGTTGACAAAGTTGACTTGTTTTGATTAAATTGACGTATATTGACAGAATTGACTATATGTCGATGTCAACAAGCTGATGTGACTGACATGATTAAATAATTGTCAGAGTTTGGTTTAAGAGTTTGTTTATTTTGGAATGAGTTGTTTGACTTGAATATTTTTGACGTGTGTGCCAGTGTAGTGTCATGAACCCTAATGGACTGACCTAGTATGGCCTTGGGGGCTCATTGACAGATGACCTTACCTACATCATACACTTAGAGACCTCGTAGTTTGACACAACCAGTGAATTTGTCATGATAACCAAAGATTGAGTCATGATTTTATTTTGACAAACCTAAAAGGACTGACCCAATGTCTCGGGGGCCCAAAGATGAGCCTTGCCTACGTATAAAATGTGCATAGACAATGTAGTTCGGCAAATGACAAAGGCTTGACTGATATGACTGCTTGACAAAATATGACTATTTTTTTGTTTTTGAGATATTTTTATTTTTTTGGATTTCTTCAAGACATTTTTCAATTTTTAGGTCTTTTTTCAAGAAATTTTATGATTTTAGGTATTTTTTCAGGACATTTTATTATTTTTAGGTCTTTTTTTTTAGGACATTTTATGAGTTTTAGGTCTTTTTTCAAGAAAGTTTTGAGTGACAGGACCATGTGCGATACCCACTGCAGTGAAGTGATAAAGAAATGCCCCTAGTTAGATCCTAGACTAATAAAGTTTCAAAGATGCATAAAGGATGTGCTTGGGGTGACAGATGGACAGTATGCAGGACTTAATGTCAACCATTGTTAGCCATGAAGGAATGGCATGGTCTTGCGATGTGGTGTCAAAAAAGTGGGTGTTTATTATGGACTAAGGTAGATAGAGTGGCAATAGATGGAAGAACAAAGACCAACTATGCATGGCGCCTATTTTATAGGTTTTCACCATGGTACTTGTCCAAAGCACCTATTTGCCAGGTTTTCACTTTTGGACGAATTATTTGTCTTTACTATTTTTGTCATTTTTTTAGTGTCACCAAGACACCTGTTTGCCAGGTTTTCATCAAAGTAACAATTTTTTATATTTTTCATTTTTTTTTGTATTTTTAAGGTTTTTGACGATACTTTCTAATGCTATGCATAGAACTTTCAAAGATGTAGATTTTTTATAGGCTTTGTCAATTGTTCACCATCTAGAGTAGCTAGGTGATATACTCCAGAACCAAAAGAGGATGTGATGATGTACGAACCCAGCCAATTGGGATCGAACTTGCCAGGTTTTTCTCTATCAGATTGATTTTTGGGATTTTGCATGAGGACCAAGTCACCAATGTCAAATTTCCTAACCATGACTCTTTTGTTGTAATTGCGACATAGCCAATTCTGATATGCTTGCAAATGATTCAAGGCATTGTGTCAACGTTCCTCTAGCATTTCTAATTCATGTAGTCATGACTGTCTATACTCCTCCTCATCAATTAGACCATTCAGGGAGACTCATAAGGATGGAATTTCAACCTCGATGGGCAAGATAGCTTTGGCTTTGAAAAATAAGGAAAATGGCATGGCCCCTGTGGGTGTGTGGATGCTGGTGTGGTAAGACCACAGAGCAGGGTTAAGTTCGATGTGCCAGTCATGGCCAACGTCATTGACTATCTTCTTAAGGATTTTGATGATGGTTTTATTGGAAACCTCAACTTGACCATTTCCTTGTGGGTAATAAGGTGTGGAGAAATGGTGTTGGATGTGGAATTGCTCACAGAACTCACAGAAATCTTGAATTTTGAAAGGATTCTTGTTGTGAAATGGTGTTGAATGTGGAATCGCTCACAGAACTCACAGACAGCATGGGGTTCCCTTGGTGCAGAAATCTGACAGATGTGACATGTCCTCACATGCTGATGGGCATCTTTGAATATACAGGGCCAGTAATAACCAGATCAGAGGAACTGGTGTGCCAAAGAATCTGCAGACCCATGACCTATGCCATGTTTCCCATGAAACTCAGAGATCACATGTTTAGCCTCTTGATGATCAAGGGATCTCAGGTATACTCCTTTGAAATTCTTCCTGTATAGCAACCCTCCTTTAAGCATGTAATGAGAAATATTTAGTCTTAGGGCTCTCCTTTGAGTGGCATTCATTCCCTCTGGACATCGATTATTGAGCATCAAGCAAAGGGTATTAGCATACCAGGGGTCGCTAGAGAAGCACTGGGTTGTGTATTGTTGACAGATGATGTTGTCACCAACGTTCGCCATGGACTGAGACAAGCCTGTACCCTTGACTAATTTCATCGGGTGTATCTCCAAATCGAATTCTTGCAGGATGGCCATCCATTTACCCCTTCTTTCTCCCAGCTCACTCTGCATGAGTAGGGACTTCACAGCAATGTCAGGAACTATAGCGATGACTTGGCTTCGAAGAATGTAATGTCGAAAATTCTTGACAGCCCGAACCAGTGCAAAGGCTTGCTTCTCAAGAGGTAGGTATTTGATTTCCACATTTTTGAATGGAGAGCTCATGAATGCAATTGACTTCTCCTCTATCTCTTCTCTTCGTTGGGTTAGTACAACTGCGTAGGAATGATCAGAGGCAAAAGAGTAGATGTAAAATGGTCTTATATAGTCAGGGCTGGTGAGCATGGGTGCTTCTGAAATGGATCGCTTGACTTGTGCAAATGCGGCCTTTGCTTCTTCAGTCCACTCTATCTTGGCGTCTTTCCTGATCATCTCATTCAGTGGTTTCATGATCTTTGCAAAGCTTGAGATAAATTTTCTCACGAAATTTATCTTCCTCTAGAAATAACTCATTTCTTTCTTGCTTCCAGGCCGGGTGATCTTCAGGATGGACTCGACTCGATCTGGGTCGATTGAAATCCCTCTTTCAGAAATTATTTGTCCCAGCAACTTCCCTTCAGAAACCTCAAACACACATTTTTTTGGATTCAATGAGACTCCATACCGGATGCATCTCTCAAGAACTTTGGCTAAGTCCGCAGCATGATTCAATTGGTCCTTGGAGAACACTATTAGGTCGTCCATATAGACAATGATGCATTTACTTATTAGGTCCTTGAACGCTATGTCCATGGTGTGCTGGAAAGTTGCTCTAGCATTTATTAGACTGAACGACATCCTCCTATATGCGAATGTTCCCCACTTTGTAGTGAAGGCGGTCTTCATTCTGTCTTCACAGTTGACCATTACCTGATTATATCCAGAGTAACCGTCTAGGAATGATATCATTTGGGATCCGTTGATAGTCTGCAAGACCTCATCCAGTGAAGGAAGTGGGTAATTATCCTTTTTTGAGGCTCTATTCAAAATTTTGAAGTTGACACACAACCTGATCTACCCGTTTTTCTTACGAACTGGGACTAAGTTAGCCACCCAGGTTGAATGGCGTACCGAGAAAATTATCCTTGCCGAGAGTAATTTCTGAACTTCTTTATAGATCAATGGTTCAATTAGGGCATTGACAAGGTGTTGCTTCTGTTGAAAGGGTTTAGCTCCGGGCTTCAAGGGAATAGTGTGAGTCATAACAGAGGCATCAAATGTCTTTAAGTCTTCATATCCCCAAGCAATTGCAGAAATATCTTTCTTAAGTGCTGCCAACATGTCTTTTTTGATTGCTTTAGGGCAAGCTTTCCCTATGTAGACATTCCTTTTAGGACCATAATCAGCTAAGTTAACTATTTCGTATTCACCTCCTTTATCTTCAGCTGATATCTTCTCTCGAGCCCTTGGATCTGAATCAAAAATCCTTTCTAAAGCAACCATTCCCTTGGGAATGTTATTATTCTTTAAATTGAGGACCCCTTCTGTATCACATTCCTCAAGGCTCCAATCCCCTTGATCTCTATTGGATTCATCAATAATTTTCCCTTCAAAAACATCTGAGCTTGCTAAGAAAGCCAGAATATGTCGATCATCATCAAAGACTTGAAAATTCGTGATGTTGTCAGGAATTGCAGGGGTAGAAATTAATTCCACTAAGAATTTCTTGAGGTTAGAGCCTTGCATAGGTTCTAGGGTACTTGCAGCAATAGCTAATGAATCAGCTACCTGATTGTCTTCTCTAGGGATTAAGCTAATCCCAAAGGCATCAAAGTCTTCAATTAGATTCCATGCCCTATTTCTATATGCTGCCAGCTTTTTATTGTGACAGGTGTACTGGCTGCATACCTTCTTGATAGCAATTTCAGAATCTCCCTTGACCATCAAGGCTGTGACCTTCTTATGTGCAAACATCAATCCTCGTGCCAGAGCTTCATACTCTACTACGTTGTTTGTGCATCCAAATTGCAACCTGTAAGAAGCAAAGAAAGTTTTCCCTTTTGGGTTGATTAGTTCAATCCCAACACCATAGCCTGTCGTAGATTTGGATCCATCAAATGTGAGGGTCCATAGCTTATCGTGAGCTGGGGTTGGTCCTTTTGAAGTTGTTATGGGTGCTTGAGTTAGATGAGTCACAATTGGGGCTGCTTGATCTTTTGCATCTGGTATAGGGAAAGGATGCTCTGTAAGTTCTTTAGATACACTCTCCAATTCCTGCTTAATTATATCATCTGACCTGTGGCTATCCTTCTAATAGCCACTTGTGTCTTTGGTTAACCCCTTGGGTTTTGGTATATTCATGAGTGCAGGGGTGTCAAACAAACCTTGAGGTTGTTCCTTATCAATATGCTGATTTGGACATGTGTCTAGAGTAGGTTTGATTTGAGAAGGAACTTCCTTTGAAGGTATCCTATCCTTGGTCAACATTGTTGCTTCTTTAGCTTCAAATGGGAAACGTTCTGTAATGGTCTTAGGGCGGCTTGAGCCAACTTCTCTACCTTGGGAAACATGACTTAAAATGTTGATGCAGGGTTGGCAAGTTAATTCACAGTGATGTTGGTAATGCACCCTGCACTAGTTAGGGAGAAGAATACTTTGGAGATCGGTATCTTCCCCTAAGACCAGTTGGTCTCGTTGTAGTTTTCTGACTAATGCCTGCTGATTTTCATTAATCATGGGGTCAGGGAGTTTCTGTATTGACACGTCTTTAGGATCAAGAATATAAAAGGTTAAAGCTTCTTCTCTTTTATAAACACCTATCCTAGTTTTGAAGTAGGCTACCTCATTGGGGCAATCATATTCAGTGATGATATGCTTGAGGAAGGGCTCACTTTCAATCCTAATCTGAGTTGAGACCCCTCTCCATGGTAGCCACATATGTGAAAATTCAAGGGAAAGATATCCCCCTAGACTTTTCATCAAATCTCTGCTCAGTAACATACCATAAGTATCTGGGATGTCTGCCACTTGGACATCTATATTGGTTTGAATCCTAGGGTCTGATCCTACTTGGACATGTACGTTTTTCAACTCCCCAACTACGTTAACTTCTATTTTTTCAAGGTTGATGACCTTCTTGTTAGTTTGGACAAGGTCCAACCCCAATTTCTTACATATAGAATATGGCATGACATTGCCTAAAGCCCCTGAATCCAACAAACAGTTATGTAGATTCTTCCCACAAATTCTTAAACTCAGGAGAAATGGTGGGGTACCTACCTTATTAAGGCTGCATTCATGTTTGCAGCAGGTGCAACCTTGCTTTTTCCTTTTGATTTGTCAGCTTGTTCTAAAGCTTTCAGCACTATCTCCCTTTGAGGAAGGCACCACTTTAAGATGTCAAAGAATGAAAAAGAAGTTTTTTGTCTCTGCATCTCAGAAACAACATCAAATTATATATTATAACTTGAATTACTTTTGAAAATGGTAGAGGAATTACCCTTATTATGGAAGTCAGGCAGGCCCTTTGGTGGAGGAGGATTATTATCAGTGCCTTGATTTGGAGGCACCATGTGATTAGGGGGTGCTGATGTAGTGAATAGACCCTTATTCTGATTTCTCAAGAAGTGTCCTCATTTGGCTTGAAAGGCTTGGGCATCGTATGTGTCCTCCTCTGGTTCATTTTCACTTTGCATTGGGAATTAGGGCCCATCTTCAAAGAGATCATAAGCCATTGCAGTATCTAGTGAGTCACCTCCCTTGTTTGAATTCCCCTAGAATGTGTAGGCATCTTCATGTGCCATCTTGACAAATTTCTCCATTTGAGGGAAGTTTACCTCAGAATGGGTCGTAGTATCATGCAACTTGCACCAATTGGTCATGAAGTTGAGGTCGACCACATTTGTAGTGTGTTCTTTCCTCATTTTCTTGATAGTTATGAGAAACTCCCCCATTATTGGGCCCCGTATTCCATTGTCTATTATTATTTGGCCTTTGGTTATACCCTCTATTTTGGTTTTGGTACCCTTGATTAGAGGAGTTCTAGCCTTGATAACCCCTTTGGTTGTAACTATTGTGATTTTGATAGCTACCCTGATTGTTTTGGGAGGGGTTCAATCGAAGCTGAGCCATGTCATTGGTGACTTGGGACAACGTTTTCTTCAAGGTTTCTACCTCATTTGTAAGCTAGATTGTCTTTTCACTTTCCACGCTCTTAACAACAGGTGGTTGATCAACATGACTTGGTGTTCCAATTTGGTTATGATAACCATGTGAACTTGGAGGAACCTATGGTTTCTTGGAGAAGTTAGGAGCTCCAGTAGCGAAGAATGGGACAAGAGGCTAAGTTTGCAATTCAGATATAGGCCCATAGTGGGAAGGAGACATTCCTGGGACAATATTGAATAGAGGAGTTGGGCTATGCATCTGATATCCTACTGAAGGGAAACCTCCTCCTAGGCCTCCTTGTTGAGAACTGATTTGTTGCTGCAACTTGATAGCTAGATGATAAACTTTGGATAGAGAATCAATATCAGCTGGTTGATAAGTCCTTTGCAAGAACAGGCCAAGCAAGGGGTCTATAACTCTAAAGTAAGCTTGGATGGCACTATTCTCAGTGACTAGATAGGGATCTTGCAATCTCCTATACATTCGCTAGAACCTGGTATTGAATAAAGGAAAGGATTCACCTGGTTCCTTCCTGATGGTAGCAAATTGATGATATAAAAGAGTTGGGTCCACATAAACCCTGAACTGGTTGATGAAAGCATTTTCCAAATGTGTCCAAGTCAGAATGGAACCTTGAGGAAGATTAAGGTACCAATTGTATGCCATGTCCCCTAAGGAGTAAGGGAATAACCTATAGACTACATCATGGTGAGCTATCTGAGCTCTAGTACAAGCATCCTTGAAAGCTTGTATGTGCTCTTCAACACTCCTTGACTCACCATGAATGTACTTGGGGCAGAATTTCGTAGGGTTCTTGGGCATATCGTGAAAACCTCCACGGATAGTCCCCAATGGAGAAGGATTATTCTGAAAGAATGCCATTGGTGGGGGTGGTGGTGGTTGAGCCACCTGTTGTATGGGTTGAACCAGCTGTGATGACAATTGAGATGGATGTGGTGATGGATTAATAGGTATCCACTTGGGTATTGGTGAAAATCCTGGTGGAGTGAGGGGAGCTAATAAGGGTGGTATGATGCCGGCCCAGTCTTACAAACCTTGTGTCTTGTTGGGGTCTTGAGTTCTATCAATGGTGATGGATTTTCAGCTGATCGAAGAACTCTATGGGGATTTTCTGATGAGAGAGACTGAACTTTATTTAGTTTTCCCTTCTAGGCCCTCCTTCTAGCACTAGTTTCTGTTGACGGTCCTTTTGGCACAATCAACATAAAAACATAATATTGCTACTCTATTTCTCCTGAAAGAGAAAGATGGTCACATGGATATCTTAGCTCCCAAGGTCTTCGTAGTTGGTTCTCAACTGTGCTAATGTTGCTCAATTGGTCAATGTAACAGTAATATTCAAGGGGCCTGTTGGTGTTGAGCTTCTGGATTGTTCTAAGATCAAACATGAAATAAAACCTAATTTAACTAGGGTTTTTAAAGAAACAACAAAAGATAGATCAGGGTTTTGGGACAGAAAATAACAATAATTCATCCAATCTTAACCAGACTTGTAATCCTTCAAGGATTGCAAACTAAAACTGCAAAATGAAATTAACTTGTGATTGACACACAGTTTCATTCATTTACAGTGCTAATTTCAATAAGAGAGTACTAGTTACCATTTTAAATAAAACACCAAAATAACATTCCATTCCTTGTAGGTTTCACGGATCAAATGATTAACTTAAGACTAATATCATTCAGGAACACAATCTAAAATAGATTTTAATCTGGTTGCTTCTACTATTAGTGAAACAGATAAACAACAATTACAAAACTAGCACAATCACCAGTGTACATAAAATTTGTGATTCCAAATTGTTTCCACTTATATTAAGAAAACTTGAAAGATCCATTACAGACTATTATGAATCTAACTCCTAACTGAGAAGACAAAAGAGGCTCCTATTACAAAGAATCAGGAAGTTGTTCTATCTTTTCTAACTAACTTTCTCTCTGATTTCTAACTCTTTTCTAATCCTAGAAGTTCTCTACGAATTCTTCTCTACAAGTGCTCTACAAGTTCTAACCTCCAAAACTCTAACCCTTTCAAAGAGGCCAGAATGCCAAATATATACAAAATGTACCAAAAGAATGTGTTGTCCCCCGACATTAGGGCTTACAAAATATCTGCTTCCAGGAGAGTCGGCTCTCAGATCTTTCTGAGGAGAGTTAATGTTGTATTCAATGAGAAGCCTTGCTATCCGGGTCGGTGATGGCTTGACCTCAGGAGAAGCCTTTTGATCTTTTTGCAGCTGCATCATTTACTCTTTGTCTTCGTGTCCACCTTGAACTCTGCTCGGGTCACCTTGAATGCTCCAAGGTACTTTAACATTAATACTGATCAACCTCTACCGGTGGTTACTACAGCTACCCCTGTGAGTCATAGATCCTTCCTTGCTTTGGCTTCCTTCATGTTCCAGACTTCTATTGCAGGTTAACCATCTTCTGGAACATCATCGGGCCCCCTTGTAGATTTGAACATTACACCCAAGCCGATCCATCGCCTCCCTAATCTCAAAATGGATCCACCTCGCTTGCACTCTGTTGGTCTTTTTACACAGGGTTGGTCAATCGGTCAATAGGTCATCTTCTTTGGATTGGAGGAACAGAGGCCACGTAGGACTCCTTGGCGGTCAAAAGTGGTTCGTATTGAATCGCATGTCGGTGAGACACTCATCGTGTCTCCCCGATGTGATTATCGCCTTTATTGACCATCGGCATGACATTAGACAGTCGGCAAGACGTTTCAGCAAGTTGAAGAAGTCATATCGAGCTCACAAAACCTCCGAAAAGATAGCCGCTAGTCGGTGTGACATCATAGCAAACCTCAAGATCCTTCAGCGATCACATTTTCATGTCGGGGAGACTATCACTTGTCGCTGTGACCTCATGGCGAAGTCTTCTTTTTCTCCCTGAGCTCTTTCTTCTTCTCCGGGCTTGAGCTCTTTTCCCCTTTTGGCAAGACTCCGGCGTGGTCGCCCAGACCTCCTAGCGACTTCCTCTTCTCTCTCCGCTCACTCATTCCCATGTCGGGGAGACTTCATCACTTCGGGGAGAGCTTGCCTCGAACTCCTCTTTTCTTACCGAGCCCCTCTTTGTTTCGGCATGACTTTCTTTCTTCGCCAAGACCTTTTGGTGAAGACATGATCCTTTTTTGAGCTCAGTGTCTTTCGATGGGGTCCCCTTTCTATTGGTAGGAAATTCTATGGTTGGGGAGACCTCATAGCGACCCTTTTGGTTTCTCCCCGAGCCCTTTCTATTTCACCGCTACCGCTTTACTTCGGCAAGAGTTAACCCCGTCAGTGAAACATCTTGCCGAAGCCACTTTTCTCTTGGTGAGCTTCCTTCATGTTGTTGAGACTTCCTTTGGTCGATGAGACTTTACACCGACCGAGGCTTCCTTTCACCGAACCAAGAGCACTTCGGGGAGGCCTCTCATAGTCGGCAGGACATTCCGCCGAAAGCACAACTCTCCCCCCCGAAGGCATCCTTGTCAACGCGATATCTCCCGGTCGTCGAGACTTCTCAACAGGCCCATTTCGTTACCCTGAAGCCACTTTTATCACCGAGACCACATTTCTTTGGCCAGACATTATGTCGAAGGTTTTATCTTTCGGCGATGCTAACGCCGTGTGTAATTGGTCGGTGGGACTTCAGCATGTCGGGGTAACCTTTCGGTGAGATCCTTATCTTTTGGAGAACCCGTTTCATTTCAGGGAGACAAGCTCCCTTCACCGAGACCTCCTACCGAATGCGGAACCTTTTGGTGAGGGCTCCCCCGATGCGATTATCGCCTTGTCGGTGAGACATTTCCTCCTTCGCCGAGACCTTTTGGCGAGCCCAAACGGCTACGCCGATGCCTCTTACTCCTTGGCAGGCTCCTTCATGTCGGCGAGACTTCCTTTTTTCACCCAGAACTCATACCGAGGTCCCCTCACTACGCTGATGCCTCTCGGCCCCTGCTAGTTGGTAGGACATAAAGAAGTCGCTGAGACTTCACCCCAAAGTCAAAATCTCCAGCTGATATGTATTCTCTCTACTGCCGGTTGATGAGACATAAGGATCTCGCTGAGACCCTTCACCGAAGGAAAAATCCGATGCCAATGGGAAGCTCCTAGTCGCCGAGACTTCGATTGATGTCTTGGCAATTGATGCCTGCACATGAATTTCACTTGCTGTGATATCTCTGGGGTCTTTCCGACCTTTGCCTTAGCTGATTTTTATGACCAACTGGATTGGGGAATGCATTCTAGCTGAGCTCCCTTGGCAAATATCATCAAGTGTAGGATTTAATCCTGCAAAACAAATGCTTCCATTAGTCCCCAAAGCATATAAAATATATTAAAATAATCCATCATGTTGCTTATGATTATTTCATTCAATTTTCAGCAAGAAGAAAACCAACTCAAGCTGAAACATAACCAGAATTAAATCAGATAGATCAAAGGTGAAAATTAGGAGGAAAACAAAAGAATTCCAAAGATCAAAACAAACAACTAAAAGGGAAAGAAGACAACAGAAAAATGGGGGGACCTATTTTGTTCCGGAACAAAATGGGGTGGTTATGCAAGGAATAACACTACCAAGAACTCAAACTGAGGCATATTACTTGGAATGTCTAGGAGAGAGCCAATCTTAGCCATTGCATCTGCTACCTTTTTTTGTGCCCTCAAAACTAGCTCAAAAGTCAACATGTGGAAATATGTTTGAAAGCTATCAACCATTCATTTATAGGTCATTAATTTATTGTCCTTGGTGTCATAGTCATCATTAACTTGGTTGATGACCAGCTGAGAATCTCCATAAACATGAAGTGTCTTGATTTTCCATTTTATGGCCATTTTGAGTCCCATAACAAGTGCCTCATATTCTGCAACATTATTTGTACATGGAAAAGAAATGAAGAATGACTTAGAAATGGAGTCCCCTTGTGGCATGATAAACAATATTCCTGCTCTCAATCCATGACTAGTATGAGACCCATCAAAGTATAGCCTCCAAGGTGACTTAGGTTCTATATAAAATATGGACTCATCCAAAAAATCCACTACCAATGGGTGATATTTTTGTATAGGCGCATCTTCCAATTGGTTTTCTATCACTTGTCCCTTTATAGCCTTTCGTTCTACATATTGGATGTCGTATTTACTCAAAATCATGACCATTTTTTCCAAATGACCTGTTAATGCTACATGACTCAAGAGATATTTCAAGGGATCAATGTTTTCCACCAAATGTGTCCTATGATTCAACATGTAGTGTCTTAACTTCTGAGCTCCGAAGACAACTCCTAGGAAAGCACGTTCAATGGTTGTGTAATTCAACTCATATCCGACCAATGTTCGACTGATGTAATATATGGCCATTTCCTTCTCATCATGGTCATTTTGTGCCAATAATGCCCCCAGTGCTGAAGTTGTTACATAAATATATAGAATCAAAGGTTTCCCTTCAATAGGTGGCATTAAAACAGGCGGTGACAATAGATAATCCTTTATTAGTTGGAAGGCCTCTTGACATTTATCTATCCACACAAAGGGGATACCCTTGCACAGAAGATACTGAAATGGTTGACACTTGCCGGCCAATTGTGCTATGAAGCGTCGAATAGATTGCAACCTACCTTGCAATGTCTGGAGTTCACTTATTCCTTTTGGAGGAGGCATGTCTAATATGGCTCACTTTGGCAGGATCGACATCAATGCCCCTTCGAGAAACTATGTATCCCAAAATCTTCCCCGATGTCACATCGAAGACACATTCCTTGGGATTCAGGAAGACTTTGTACTCTTCCAGTCTCTTGAATATTTTTTCTAACACACTCAAATGATTTTTTCGTGTCAAATATTTTTCCAAGAGGTCATCCACGTAATCCTCCATTATCTTGTGCATCATTTCATGAAATATGGTTGTCATAGCTCTTTGATACATGGCGCCTACGTTCTTGAGACCAAAAGGCATGATGTTCCAACAGTATGTACCCCAAGGACATGTAAATGTCATTTTGTACTGATCTTCAGGGGCAATACAGATTTGATTATAACCCGAGAAACCATCCATGAGGGACAACATCTCGTATCCTGCCATGAGGTCAAGTATGATATCTATGTTTGGAAACGGAAAGTCATCCTTTGGAAATGCTTTGTTCAAGTCTCTAAAATCTATGCAGACGCAGATCTTACCATTTGGCTTTGTGACTGGTACAATATTGGATATCCATTCAACATAGTCGATAGACCATATGAATCCCACATCTAGCAATTTCTTGAGTTCGGCCTTGACTAATAGGGCGATCTGAGGATGCATTTTATGCAACTTCCATTTTAATGGCTTGGCATTAGGAAGTAGTGGGAAATGGTGTAAAACTAGTTCTAGATCCAACCTAGGAGTATCAACATATGACCATGCAAAATTAATCTTACGCTCTGAAAAGAATCTATGGAATTCAAGTTTCTCTTCTTTTGTCAAGGATGTTGCAAAGAGGACAATTTTGGGATCTTCTGTTGTAGATACGTTGACTTCCATGGTGTCCTCTATGAGCATTGCCAATTTGTCTTGAGTCATGGGAAGAAATTCCATTCCTCCACCTTTGGGCACCTCAAAGAGGTTTTCACCCATAGATACGTCCTTTATATTTACTTTTTTTATCGTTAGAAGGAACCTTTTGGTTTTCACCTAAAGACGTGTCATTTTTTGTTTTATTTTTTATTTTTCATTTTGTGATTAGAGGATGAAGTAGTCTTTCCAAAGTAAGTTGCACAATCTAAGTCAATGGAAAATCCATCCTTGTGATCTCCACTTGGTATGCCCTCACGTAGTCCCATGAATTCTGCAATGGCCTCATCATTCTGAAATATGTCCATAACTGGTAGGCCTTGTTGATCCCAATCAATTAATTGTGGGTAGACTAAGGAGATACCATCATCAGTATTGGTGAATTGTGGGGAGGACGCAAAAATCATGCATACAAATTCAGATACATTGAAAATGAAGTTGTCTTCATCCAATTCCCAATCAGACTATCCAATATTCTCCTTCACTTGATTCATACTCATTGTCAAAATAAGGGACAAAAGGACCATCATTGGGGTCAATAGTTTCATGTGGAAATACAGATGAATCCAAATGATGGTCGTTATTGTTAGATGGTTGGGAAAATATGTCAGGGTTATGGCCAATAGGACTGGAAGATGATTCGAGTTTGTCATTGTTCCTTGGGAAAAAGAGTATCCAAGTTATATTTTTTCTTTGGGATCTTAGGATTGTCATTATTTGATATTGGATCAATTTTAAACATTTTCCAAAAATATTTGTTCAACAGTAAATTCTCTAGGTTCAAGGAACAATTCATCAAGGCAATAGTCGCTTAGGGATCGTTGGGAGCCAAATTCCCACTCATGGGAGTCAGTTTCGGTAAGGGATTCCTCAATAGTCTCAACACTTTCTAAAGCATTCACGCTCTCACTCAAAAGTACATTGGTACGTTGATCGTCATTTTCGGGTAGTCCATATCCTAGCCCAAGAATTTTTGGTCTATGGGGAGGCATGATTGGTTCACACCTCCTAGTCTTATTTCTACCAAGGCCACTAATTCCATCATAGCCTTTATCATGTCATAGCCTTTGTCGTATATATGAACTAGTAAGGGAGGAAATTTTTCCATTTCTTTATAAATCTATCCTGATATATCTTCAATGTCTTTTTTATTCATGTCTCCCGATTTTATGAAAATTGTTGTCAGTGGAACTTAAAAAATTTCTTTAGGTTCCATTCTGAAACAAAGCCAACCATAGACCTTAGGAGACTTGGGTATTTTTGTGATGCAATATGTTGTATTTAGTTTGAATTCTCCATAGCCTAGGTCCTGGATCTTGACATTGGACTCAGCCTTAGGAGGCAAGGAGGATGATTGCATGGCGCAAGATGTGGAAGGAGTGGATGTGGAAAATGATGCAAGTATGGACAGGTCAATGAATTTGGAAGAAGATGAACTAGGAGCTTCTTATTTGATGGGAACTTGATGTTTTGAAATACCCCTTAGATTGGTGCAATATTGAAAGGGATCAAGGTCTCCATATATGGTGATTTATGTGTCATCAAAGGGAAACTTCAGGCATTGGTGGTAGGTGGATGGAATGGATTTGAGGGAATGAATCCAAGGTCGACCAAGCAAGATTTTATAAGGAAATTCAAGATCTAGGACTTGGCAAGTTGTGTCTACAATGATTGGACCAACTCTGATAGGAAGGGTGATAACACCTTGAGAGGAACATTCTTCATCATCATATGCCTTTATAACTATGCTCTTTGTTGTGTCTACACAAGCATCAGAAAAGCCTAGAGCCTTAACCAGTTTTAAGGAGCATATGTTCAGTCCTGCTCCACCATCTACTAAAACTTGTATGACCTTATGCTTATGGATGAAAAATTCAATGTGTAATGCATCGTTATGGTTGGACTTTGGTGATGAATAATCTTGGTCTGAAAATGTTACATGATGGGGTGTAGTGAGGTATCCCACCATGGCTTCAAACTGGTTGACATCAATATCTTGAGGGATAGAGGACTCTTCTAAGGTTTTGTCAAGTATAGCCTTATGCATAGGAGAAATGCGAAGGACCTCGAGTATGGAAATTTGTGCAGGGGTTTTTCTTAGTTGATCAATAAGGTTAAACTGACTCTAAGGTTGCGACTGCTTTGCAGTTGGGCTTGATTGTGATTGTTTTGTGGATGGACCGGGTATTGTGATTTTTGGTTGCTGAGGAGGACCAGCTATGGTGATTTTTCCGCTTGAGTAGTGGCATTACATTCTGTTGCTCTTTTGACAGTGATGGTATTTGTAAGGAAAATTAGATGCAGAAAACAATTCTCCTAACGTCAATACCTTAGGAAAGAACGTAGATACACTTTAAAATTTACAATTATAGTCCAATTAAGATGCACTAAGAAACAAACAACAGAAATAGAGTATTTGACAATCACACATGAACACCAGATATATGTGGGAAAACCCTTATGGGAGAAAAACCCACCACACCAAGAGAAATCACTTTGTATTACAGTAATGAAATTACATACAAATTCCAGACTTATCTTTCTGGTGTCATTATACAGCAGCATTCACCATTAACCAAATTGCACATGAACCTTTTTTGATTACAATCTTTACAGAATCGAATCCACACTGATACAGTTCAAACTCTTCACTCTCCACTGTTGATCGAACCAACCAACTACTAACTGTAATCACAGAGTATATCCATGTCGAACTCTGTTTGTAGAACTTCCTCACAGAATCGTCGCAATGGACTGTCTTCCAACTATTCCCCTTCGCCTCCTCCTATTCATCCACGAGACTCCACATAGGACGGTCAACCGGTCAATAGAATTCGTATTGTATTGGCATCTCAGTGAGACACTAACAGTGTCTCGTCGATGCCACATATACTTCATACCGATGTCACCAAGAGTCATCATAGTCGCTAGGATGTTCTATCAAGCTTCAAGAGATACACCGAGTCATCATGCAGTGCCCTGACCTATCGCTTTCGCTAGGAGATCACGCCAACGTTCTCCACATGTATCGCTGTCGCCCAAACTCATAGCTTTCGGTGTGACATTATACCGATGAGATTAAGTCCTAACGAGCTTCAAAGAATAGTCGGCAAGACAAGAGATTATTGTCGAGACATTTCCCCATGATCATTAAGTTACCCCAAAGATTCTTCAACATCGCGAGACTCATCAGAGTCGCTAGGACTTCTTACTGAAACATAGTGTTCCACCGATGACCACCATTCGACAAGAGTTACACCGAAGACTAACACTTGAGTCATCGTCGCTGAGACATATTCACTTCGGTAGGACATCTTACCGATGGAACTTCCTTTGGCCAAGTCTCCCCGATGAAACAAACCAAACACTGTCGGCGTAACATTTTCTTTCACGGTGACTTCTCACCGAGCCAACATGAGTTACCCCGAGGACCACAGAGTAAATGTTGTAGGCAAGACATTAACACTTCACTGAGACATCTTAGCAAGAACCTTTAGCTTCACCAAAGACCATAGTCACCAAGAGTCTTGCCGATACACAATTGAATGGCCTTTCGGCCAGAGGTCTCTCGAGCGCTATAAGGTCATAAATAATACACCATGTTACAGCGATAGACTCCACAGTGTAACTTTTCGGCAAGACAATAACAAGGTCACAGCGACCTGTTCAGAACTGAATAAAACAAACCTGCTAGTCGGCCAGACAATTAGAATGTCACACCGACTTGACTCTAATGGAGGTCTCAACCTGTATAGTTTGAGGCACATATTTCCAACAGTATTGACATATTCATCATCAGTTTAGATGTGGTTAATAATAGTTCCTCCTAAGTAATCAAATGTGATGCGGGTATAGTTGGCACAGTTATTATTTGTCTTAGGACTTGACATTGAGGGGTTATTTGAACCATGGTCTTGTAGTGGGTTCTTATGAATAGTATGGCCTGCATTTGATGCAAATTGTGGCCCACCCAATTCAATTATGCAATTTTCAATGGGGTCTTGTACAATATTTCTTAGTTGTTGACAAGAGGTCTTATGCCCTTTAGACTAGTGGTAATCATAGAAATATTTGTCATCCCACCATGATGGTTTAAATTGTCCTAGGTCATATGGCTTAGGGTTCTCTAGTGTGATGAGACCATTTTGAAGGAGCTTCTTAAGCACGTCTTCTATTGGTTCCCTCGAGGCAGTGTACGTACGTATTTTTGGGAATTGCCTTGGCTAGCGAGGTTGTCCTTGACTTTGACTGTTTTGACCATTTTTGTTATTTGGAATGACATTGGCGAGGGGTGTCAGTGTTGTTGTTGGTTTTTTTTGTGGTTGAGCTCCTTTAAGGGTAAGTATTGGACCCGTTGTGTTTTCCATCTTAGCATCAACAACACCATCATTGGTAATGTGTTTATTCTTGACCCAGTATTTACTCTTGTCTAAAGGTGGGTTTGTGTTTGTGTTCTTAGGGCCATATTTTAATTCTCCTTTAGCAATGAGGGCCTTCTCAAGTTGGATACCCTTTCGACTAGGTCTATGAAATTTGTGCAAGAATGAACTTGCAATCCATATTTCAATGGTCCTAGGAGAGTCTCAACAAACATGTCGACCTTTTCTTTCTTAGGTATGTCAATATGGCAACATCTTTCTAGGCTGATCCATCTTTGGAAGAATGGGATAAAATTTGTATTAGTGTCTTCTTGTGTAAGCGTGCATAAGCTAGTGATGGAGGTGTCTATGTCAATGTTATATGCATAATTTTTCACAAATTTGTCTGCAAGTTTGTCCCATGTTTTTATTCCCTTTAAAGTGGGGAACCATTCAAGTGTGGGTCTTGTAAGACTCTTGGAGAAGAGTCTCATCAAGTAAGTGTGTTCATAGGTAATGTCCATATAGTTGGTCGTGAATTCTCGAACATGTTCAATAGGATTTGTCTTTCCCTTATACTTGGTGAAGTTTGGTGCCACATACCCAAGAGGAAATGGTGGCATGTATAGACTCATGTCAAAAGGATATGGGCATAGGTCATAACACATGTGTGACTTTTTGTTGGAAATTTTCATAGTATCTATGGTCTTTTGCAAGTGAGCCACTTGACCTGTCAAGGCATCAATTATAGGATTGTTTGTTGCATCACACATTGGAGTGATAGGTAACCCATGGGTCCCCATTTTTTGTGAAGAGATGTTGGTGTTTTGTTCTGGGATGTGTTGTTGCGAGATGTATGAAATGTTTTGATTTGAATGTTGTTGATATTGAATGTTTTGATTAGGTACATGTTGATGAGTGTGGATATGTGATGCATATGTAGGAATTTTTGGAAATATGTGCCTCAAACAATACAGGCTGAAACCTCCATTAGAGCCAAGTCGGTGTGACATCTTCATTGTCTGGCTGACTAGCAGTTTGATTCATTCTGTTTTGAACAGGTCGCTGTGACCTTGTTTCTATCTTGGCGAATGCTTTCACTATGGAGCTATTGCTGTGACAAGGAGTGTTCGGTATGACCTCTTAGCGCTCGGGAGACCTCTGGCCAATAGGCCATTCAATCATGAATCGGGGAGACTCTTGGTGACCACGGGCTTCGGGATAAATTACAACACTCGGGGAGAAGTCTCAACGAATAGTGAATGTCTTGCCGACAAGAATACATTTGATGTCTTTTCCATAACATAAGAGTCCCGATGTGATGTCTTAGCGATAGATGGAAGTCATGCCGATGGGGACACACTTGGGAGTCATCGATGTAACACTAAGGTTTCATTATGAAGTCTGGACGATATGCAAATGTCTCACTGACAGAGGCTCAAGTGTTAGCTATCGAAGTAACTCAAAGCGGTCAAGGAAAGGTCTTGGCGAGACTGTTACGTCTTGCCGATAGCTGATGGCTATCGGGGTAACCCAAATGGTTCGGGAAGAAGTCTCGGTGAAAGTTGTATGTCTCTCCGATGATGAGGGTTCTTTGGTGTAGCTCTTAGTGAATGGTGGTCTCGATGTAACTTTGTGATCTCGGAGAAACCTCTTGGCGAAGGTGTTAAGTCTTGGCGACTATTCAATGGAGCCCGATATGACTTGTGACTTTGGTATAACCTTTGGTGGCTCGCTATGATCTCCTGGTGAAAGCGATAGGTCTGGGCGACTGCTTGGTGTTTCGGCGTAACACTAGAAGCTCAATGGAACATTTTGGCGACTACGGTAACTCTTGGAGATACCAATATGAAGGTTATGTGGCATCGGCGAGACACTGTTAGTGTCTCACCGAGATGCCAACATAGTGCGAATTTTGTTGACCGAGTAAGACCGTCCTATGTGGAGTCTCGTGGAACAATAGGAGAAGCTAAATCTGAACAGCTGGAAGGAAATCGGTTGTGACGGTTCTATGAGGAAGTTCGACAGACAAGGAACGCCATGGATATACTCTGTGACTGCAAATTGTAATCAGTTGGTTGTATCGACAAATTGTTGAGTGATTGTATCAGTGGATGAATTCTATTTTGTAGACTGTAACGTGAAGGTTCCTGAAACAAATTGTACATGGTGAATGCTGCTATAAACAGACATCAGAAAGATAAGTCTGAAACTTGTATGTAAACTTTATTACTGTAATACAAAGTGACTTCTCTTGGGGTGGTGGGTTTTTCTCCCATAAGGGTTTTCCCACGTATATTTGGTATTCTTGTGTTATTGTCAAATACTCTGTTTCTGTTATCTGCTTCCTAGTGCATCTTAATTGGACTGTAATTATAAATTTTAAAGTGTATCTGCATTCTTTCCTGAGGTACTGACGTTAGGAGAATTATTTTCCGCATCTAATTTTCTTTACAAGTGGTATCAGAGCCTGGCCAGTTGTGTTATCCTTGTGGGTACGTTGGGTTTTTTGAGTCAGTTTTGTTTAGTGGGAGTCTTGTAGAAAATTTTTATTTCTGATTACAGGTTGAGATTGCTAGTACATCTGGAAAGTTTGAAATAGAGAAGTTCAACGGCAGTAACTTTGAGTTGTGGAAACTCAAGATGGAGGATCTTTTAGTGGATCGTGATCTTTGGATTGTTGTGGTTGGAGTGAAACCTATAGGCATGAGCAAGAAGATTGGGACCTTGTAGATAGGAAGTCTAAGGGGCTGATAAGGCTTTGTTTGATAGACTCAGTGCTTCTGAATATGCATGAGGAGAAGACTGCCTCTTCCTTATGGAAGAGACTAGCGTCTATTTATCAGGGGAAGTCCTTGGTGAATTAACTATTCCTAAGGAAGAAGTTGTATTCTTTGAGAATGCAGGAAGGAGGGTCTGTAGCTAATCATTTGAACGCATTTAATACATTGATTGCTCAATTGACATTTGTTGGTGTGAAGACTGAAGAAGAGGATCGTTGTATGATATTGTTGTGTTCTTTGCTAGACTCATGGGATCATCTGGTGATGGCTATTGGGAGTACAACATCGAATTTCAAGATGGAAGATGTTGTTGCATCTTTGCTATCAGAATAGATGAGAAGGAAATCTTCTGAGATGGTGAAGGAAGCTCTTACTGTCAGAGGAAGACCAAAAGAGAAAGGCAATAAGAAGGACAAGAAATCAAAATCAAAATCAGAGGGGAGATCAAAGTCTCCTAGCAAGAAGTCCAAGGTGAAGTGTTGGAACTGTGGGAAACCTGGTCATGTCCAAAAGGATTGTAAAGAGGAGAAAAAGAAGAAGAAGGGCTCTTCCGATAATGGTTCTTCTCATAGTGACGGTGATGCCTTCATTGTAGCCTTGGCTACTCAAGCATCAGATGATGTCTGGCTGATTGATTTTGGAGCATCTTTCCACATGACATCTCACAGAGAATGGTTCACGAAGTATGAAGAATACAATGGTGGAAAGGTGTACTTAGTGAGTGATTCAACTTTGGAGATAGTTGGTCGTGGAAGAGTCAGAATACAATTCCCCAATGGCCGAGTGAAGGGAATCAATAATGTTATGCACATACCAGGTCTAGCTTGAAATCTATTGTCTATAAGTATGCTGAATGATATTGGAGTACAAGTTACGTTCTCTGGAAATGGTTGCAAGATGACTAAAGGTTCGATGGTACTGGCTAGAGGTGCTCGCATTGGTACCTGTACAAGCTGGATGCACATGCTGTTCAATGTAACAATGTGTCTGGAAAGTCACTGAAAGCTGCTCATGGAGGTAAAGAGGGAAATATCCCTAATTATGTAAACTCTATGGAAGTAAAACTTCCTGCAGAGAAGACTATGCTTTGGCATCATAGGTTAGGCCACATAGGAGAAAAAGTTTTAAAAACCTTGAAGAATAAAAACCTGATAGAGGGGCTTGAAGATTGTAATCTTGAATTTGAATTCTGTGAGCACTGTATATATGGAAAGCAGCACCGTGTTTTGTTTTATTCTAGTCCTCATAAATCTTCTGGTTTGTTAGATTATATTCATCCGGATGTGTTTGGTCCAGTGAATGTTCCTTCTTTGTCTAAGTCAAGATACTACGTGTCGTTTATTGATGATTATTCAAGAAGAGCATTTGTATATTTTCTGAAGAGTAAATTAGAAGTATTCAGTCGGTTTAAAGAATTTAAAAATCTTGTTGAAAATTAGGTAGAAAAATAAAATGCTTAAGGACTGATAATGGTGGTGAGTTATGTTCTGATGAATTTGAAAGATATTGCAAAGACCATGGAATCAAAAGACACAAGACTACACCTTATACTCCACAGAATGGAGTTGCAGAAAGGTTCAATAGGACAGTGATGGAGAGAGCACGGTATGCTCAGAGTGCTAGCTTGGAGGAGAAGTTCTGGGCTGAGGCTGTATCTACTGCATGTTATCTAATTAATCATTCTCCAAATTATGCTCTTGTTGAGAAAACACCTTTGGAAGCATGGTCTGGTAAGAAGCCCTCCTTAAGACATGTTCGTGTTTTTGGCTGTGAGGCATATGCTCATGTGCTGGATGTGAAAAGATCTAAACTGGAGAACAAGGCTGTCAAATGTATTTTTATAGGCTATAGTGCTGTCATAAAAGGATACAAGCTTTGGAATCCTGATACAGAGAAGGTTGTATACAGCAGAAGTGTAATCTTTCATGAGCTGAAACCTTCCACTTTGGATCTGCAGTCAGAGACAAAGTCAGAAAACAATAAGGATGTAGCATTAATTCCTCCTACACCAAAGAAAGAGGAATTGAGAATTCAAAATCTACCTGAAACTAAGGAGAGCTCAAGCAGTTCGGAAAGTTCTGAAGATGAAGAACCTCAACCTCAGCAAATGAGGAGGTCAACCAAGAAAGAAAACAACTAGATAGGTATGGGTTCTCTTTGATAGATTCTACTTGTGCCTATGCTTTGATTTCTAGTACTGATGAGCCTAGGACTGTGAAAGAGGCATTTAAAATGTTTGATTCAGATTCTTGGTTGGAAGCCATGAAAGAGATGGCATCATTAGATAAGAATGAAACCTGGAGTCTGGTGCCCTTGCCTAAAGGCAGAAAGGCTATTGGCTACAAATGGGTATTTAAGAAAAAGATTGGTCTGGATGGCAGTGTAGAAAAGTATAACGCAAGCCTGGTTGCAAAGGGTTATTCCCAGGTAGAGGGAATCGATTATGGGGAAATATTTTCCCCTGTAGCAAAGCTGACATCTATCAGATTTCTTTTGTCACTTGCAGCAGCATATGACTTAGAGGTAGAACAGATGGATGTGAAGACAACATTTCTTCATGGTGATCTTGAAGAGGAAATCCATATGTCCCAGCCTGAGCACTTTGTTGAGAAAGGTAAAGAAAAACTGGTATGCAAATTAAAGAAGTCTTTGTATGAGTTAAAGCAGTCACCTAGAATGTGGTACCAAAAATTTGATACTTTTGTATTGTCTTTGGGATTTGTAAGATTAAAATCTGATCACTGCGTATATTATAAAGTTGAAGGTGATCAAGTTCTTGTTATTTCTCTTTATGTTGATGACATGTTGTTCATTGGAAATAGCATGCTAATGATTTCTGATCTTAAGTCTCAGTTGTCTGCTAAGTTCAAAATGAAGGATCTTGGTGCAGCAAAGTATATTCTGGGGATGGAGATAACCAGGGACAGGAAGAATAGAAAACTATGGCTCAGTCAGAGTAAGTATATCAAAACTGTTCTTGAGAGATTTTGTATGAATGATTGCAAACAACTAGTGGTTCCAGTCATGCATGGAACGAAGCTGTCTGTTGAGGATTGTCCAAAATCTCCTATTGAGATGGAGGACATGACTAGTGTACTCTATGCTAGTGCAATAGGCAGTCTTATGTATGCAAGGTCTGTACAAGGCCAGACATTTCCCAAGCAGTGGAGTACTTAGTCGATTTATGTCTAATCCAAGAACGCATTGGGATGCTATGAAGAGAGTGTTTAGGTATTTGAAGGGAACGTTAGATTTTGCTTTGTGTTACCATGGTAACTTGGTTAAATCACAGAGGACTCTTAGCATTCATGGTTATGTAGATTCTGATTGGGCAGGGGACATTGACAGTAGGAGATCCACCAGTGGATACATTTTCATGATGAATGGTGGTGCAGTGAGTTGGATGAGCAAGCGGTAGGCTATAGTCGCTTTGTCCAGTACGGAGGCTAAATATATGGCAGCTACTCATGCTTGTAAATAAGTTGTATGGTTGAAACATTTGTGTTCTAACATTGGTTTTGATGCAGGGGAAATAACTATTTTCTGTGACAGTCAGAGTGCAATTTGTCTGGAAAAGAACCCTACTTTCCATGCCAGGACGAAACATATAGATGTACAGTACCATTTTGTACGAGATATGGTGGAGGATGGAAAGGTTAGTTTGGAAAAGGTTGATACTGTGGAGAATGTTGTAGATTCTTTGACTAAGCCAGTGAGCACAGACAAGTTCAGGTGGTGTGCTAGTTCAATGGGCCTTAGCGCCCATGATTTTCAATAAATTATGTTGTGCTCTAGAGTATCCTATATGATTTTTGTCAAGTGGGAGATTGTTGGAAATATGTGCCTCAAACAATACAGGCTAAAACCTCCATTAGAGCCAAGTCAGTGTGACATCTTCATTGTCTGGCCGACTAGCAGTTTGATTCATTTTGTTTTGAATAGGTTGTTGTGACCTTGTTTCTGTCTTGCTGAATGCTTTCACTGTGGAGCTATCACTATGACAAGGAGTGTTCGGTATGACCTCTTAGCGCTTGGGAGACCTCTGGACGACAGGCCATTCAATCATGAATTGAGGAGACTCTTGGCGACCACGGGCTTTGGGATAACTTACAACACTCGGGGAGAAGTCTCACCGAATAGTGAATGTCTTGCTGACAGGAATACATTTGATGTCTTCACCATAACATAAGAGTCCTGCTATGACGTCTTCACGATAGATGAAAGTCATGCCGACGGGGACACACTCAAGAGTCATCGATGTAACACTAAGGTTTCATTATGAAGTCTGGGTGATATGCAAATGTCTCACCGACGGAGGCTCAAGTGTTAGCTATCGGAGTAACTCAAAGCGGTCAAGGAAAGGTCTTGGCGAGACTGTTAAGTCTTGTCGATAGCCGATGGCTATCGGGGTAACCTAAATGGTTCGGGAAGAAGTCCCGGCGAAAGCTATATGTCTCGCCGATGATGATGGTTCTTCGGTGTAGCTCTTGGCGAATGGTGGTCTCGACGTAACTTTGTGATCTTAGAGAAACCTCTCGGCGAAGGTGTTAAGTCTTGGTGACTATTCAATGGAGCCCGATATGACTTGTGACTTCGGTATAACCTTTGGTGGCTCGCTATGATCTCTTGGTGAAAGTGATAGGTCTGGGCGACTGCTTGGTGTTTTGGCGTAACACCGAAAGCTTGATGGAACATTTTAGCAACTACGGTAACTCTTGGCGATACCGATATGAAGGTTATGTGGCATTGGCGAGACACTGTTAGTGTCTCACCGAGATGCCAACATAGTGCGAATTATGTTGACCGAGTAAGACCGTCCTATGTGGAGTCTCGTGGACCAATAGGAGAAGCCAAATCTGAACAGCTGGAAGGCAATTGGTTGTGATGGTTCTATGAGGAAGTTCGACAGATAGGGAACGCCATGGATATACTCTGTGACTGCAAATTGTAATCGATTGGTTGTATCGACAGATTTTTGAGTGATTGTATCAGTGGATGAATTCTATTCTGTAGACTGTAACATAAAGTTTCCTGAAACAAATTGTACATGGTGAATGTTGCTGTAAACAAACATTAGAAAGATGAGTCTGAAACTTGTATGTAAACTTTATTACTATAATACAAAGTGACTTCTCTTGGTGTGGTGGGTTTTTCTCCCGTAAGGGTTTTCCCACGTATATCTGGTGTTCTTGTGTGATTGTCAAATACTTTGTTTCTGTTATTTGCTTCCTAGTGCATCTTAATTGGAGTGTAATTATAAATTTTAAAGTCTATCTGCATTCTTTCCTGAGGTATTGACATTAGGAGAATTGTTTTCTGCATCTAATTTTCTTTACAAGAATGTGCTCTCTAGCCATTTGAGTTGAAATTTGTGGGATATGTTGACCATGAATATTTTGGTGTCCAAATGAGGTCATATGTTGTGTATTCTTATTTCCCTGTCCAAATTGTTGGAATTGTCCATGGGGAATGTTTATGTTTTTCCCTTGGGAAGTATTGGTATTAAGTTGTGATGACACATTAACATTTGGTTGCAGTCTTCGAATAAAGATACATCATTTACTTCCTCTGAAAGGATTGAATGAGATACCAATGAAAGGATTTGATGATGATGCACCCATGACACTAGATGAAGGCCCAAATAGAAGATTTGAAGAATTTTCCCCCATTTATGAGGATCCAAAGGTAGCTTCAACTGATTGTGAGGATGTTGTTGACATTGTTGGCATTGATTGTGACACGACTTGTGACATAGTTGGTGTTCCTCCAACGAATGTTGCATTTATTGTATTGGAATTGTTTTGATTGGAGGTGTCATTGGAGGTAGAATGAATAGTTCTTGTGGAAATTTGTGAGGTGGAACCAATGAAAGCATTGTTTGTATTTTTTTGAGGTTGACTAGTGTTGGGCATGTTGTTTGTATTGTTGTTGTTGTTGGTATTGTGATCAGGAGAGGCCAGTCTCAAAGTGTTAATGTCAAAGCCACGTGGTAATTTAACCCCTTGATCCAAGAGCATGGCTAAATATCTTTGTGGGTCATGTAAGACTAAGTCTTCTACAAAGGAGGCTATGTCAGGATTTTACATTGTAGCTTCTAAGTCTTCAATAAACACATGTCCATGTTTGTCTCTATGCATGAATGATTCAAAGGGTTTTTGTGATGAAGATGGTATGTTCATTTCACTGAAAGGATTGATAAAGGATGTGTCTTGGTTCATATTTTGATTCATGTCATTGGAAAAGATATAAGTGTTGTTTCCTTGTCCAAAATTATCCATTTGTATTCTTTTTCTTTGAAGCCTAGTCTCAACCATCTAAGGAGTTGCTCAAATTAGGAGGATGAAAATGACAACTAAATTGCACTATGTTTTTGGGATTTTTGAATAAGGGATGCAAATGCATGGGATGACAAATGAAAACTATTTTTTGGATTTTTGATAATAAGGGATGCAAATGCAAGGGATGACAATGACAATGTTGCCTAAAGGAAATGACAAATGCCAAAGGACAATGAGGACTATTATGAAAATTATGGCACTAATTTTTTTTTTTTTTTGGATTTTTGGGAATAATGTATGCAAAATGAGGACTAAGATTATTTGAATTTTTCTAAGGTATGCAAATGCAAGGTCTAAGTGATTTGGAGGAAGGTTACTCAACCACTCTAAGCTTAATCTATGTCTCAATTTGGGTTGTCAAAGGACTTGTTAATGTGACTAGAGGACAAAATGACAAAGTGAGGTTTCCTAACTAGACTTTTGAGTTGGAAAGTCTCACAAAAAAAATAATGACTAATGGAAATGATGATGACTAAGTCTAATGACCACCTACTCTTTAAGGAAATAATTTTGCAAAGTATTGGTAAGGTTTCCTAATCCAAAATTTACAAATGAAGTGAGGACCTATGGACTAGTTTATGACTAAAAATGAAAATGATGGAACTAAAGGATGCAACTAAAATAAACCTATGGGTAAATGCAAGCTAAAGATGTCAAATGATGAAGAATTTGAGAAATTTTCTTTCTGGTTTTTGATAGAGACTGCTAGAAAAATATGTTTGATGATAGATTGGATAAGTTTTCTCTTAGGTTTTGGTCTACAATAGTGTTTTAATTTATGTTAGGCAATGCATCATTCCAGGTTTCAATTGCATTTTGGTTTATCAAATGTGTCACAGTTTTAGCAAATGCAGTTTTCTAGATGACAAATGCAACTCAAAAAATCAATTGCAGTGTTCTGTAAAGTGAATGCGGTTCAGACTAGGTAGATGTGTCTCCAAAAATGATGAATGAAGCTTAACAGAGTGATTGCGTTGCAGAAAATGTCAAATGTGGCGCAAGAAAATGAATGTGTTTTAGAAAGTAGAAATGCGTTATAGCAGAGTGAATGTGACTCAAAAATATTTAAATGTAGTTCAACAAATCACATGCGGTAAAGAAAGCAACAAATGTGTTTTAGTAGAGCAATTGCGTCGCAAAAAGTTTCAAATGCAGTTCAATAGAGAACATGCATTGCACAGGATAGCAAATGCATTGCAGATAGAATGAATGTCTAGTTTGTTTGCAATTAACTAATTTTTGCAATGTTTCAAGATGGATGTTTGTTCATTTGAATGTCTTAGAAAATACTTGGCAAACATAATATTTTGTCTTTGAAACAAGCACAATCCTAGGTTAGGAAAGGACAATATTTGCTAGATTCCACATGGGTTTCCCCAACTGCACTTATTCTTAGCGGATGAATCTAGAAGCTTGGCCACATGGGCTCCCCCTTATAGTACACTACTTCTTAGGTCAACCAAGTTGCCAACCCCCATAAATCTCCCATGGCGGGTTGATCACCTCTACTAAGAACTGAGAGAATGTGGATGCCTTCACAACGACCGTTGTTGTGCTAGCAAATAGAAAGGATTTTAGATACTACACAAAAAATTTAGTTTGGAACCCCCGTTCGAGTGGCCAAAAATGGGAAAAGATTACTTCTGATAAGGAGGAACTCCAACCTAAAGAGGTTACACTCAATAGGGTTTTGGGGAGTTCACTTGTCCATGTGACACATCCACACTTGTAATCCTAAGTTTTCCATTAGGATTCACATTTATATATCGGATAGGGGTAGATTGGCCAAAGAGCTCCATTGCCGGTTTGAGTCGCCGAGGGGTGAGTACTTTTTCCCAGCAAGGAAGGCCCAAATCCTAGAGTCAATAATCCTTTCTCTTGCACACAGGATCTCACAAGTGCTCAAGGGGAGAGGATACTTTGATTATGATTTAGAGAAAGAGAGTTCATACCATCAAATTTCTATATTCTTGGAAATAATCAAGTACACAATTGAAATTCTTCATTCTTGAGGAAATCTCAACCCTTTAACCTTGAGCAACATGGGCTCCAACTTACACAAATGGACTCCAATCTCTATCAAACTTGGTAAATGATTTCAACATGCTTAGATTCATCCCAAAAACTCATTACAACCATCCAAATATTATACAACAATTATTTAAGGCCAACCATAAACAAACTATGCATAGCTTTGTTTAAACATCAAGAAAACCATGTTTCTTTTACCACTCTCCACCAAAATGAAACACACAATCTACCATAACTCATGAAAATGAATAAATGAATAAATTAATATTTTTAATTTAAATTGTTTTTATACCATGTAAAAAAAAAAAAATTCACCAATTTTTATCACTTTTTGATGGTGGAATAAAAAGATATGAATTTTTCTTATCTGCTGGAAACCCTAGTTCCTGAACTGGGTAGTCTTCACCAAAATTGTCATAAATCAATAAAAACCCAATGAAAATTGATCAAACAGAGTAAAAATGAAACTATATTCCTATATATAACATTTACAACAGGTTTTAGGTCTTTATTTTATCTGTACAATCCATACCTTTCTCTGCAACAACCTACAACTTCAAGAGAAAACAATCCCATAGGGCTGCCAATGGTAAAACGATCATAACTTTCTCCAAACTCAATAAAAAAACACCAAACAAATTTAAAATGAAATATAGTTAATTCCTATATCAATAAAAATAAATTTAATAATTTTACACCTTCATACAAAGCCGTACCATCTAAAAAAATAGGGAAAAACATTGGAAAATTATAGACAAATTCATCTCTTCATTCATAAATTCTTGTTTAATCTACATTCCAACCCCCCATTCAACTTGAAGGCCCATTTTTATGCTTGTACAATCAATTTATACTCAAACCAACCTACAACTACCATTTAACAACTTTTAACAAACTTTTAAAAAGTTGTCATTTAACAAGAATGATTTGTTATGACAACTTGTGACAATGTTTTCATTTTTCAACTAAATGACACCAAACCTTCATCAATGACTCCAAATGACTTCAAACATATATAAAATGGATCATTCAACCTTATTAAAACATTAAAACACCTAATTTAATGAATTTATACAATATGGCCTCATGGAGGCTTGAATGCAACAAGGTGCTCCTGCACCAGATTATTGAATCGGGGTGACACATAAAATAGATGGGTCTAGTTTTCTGATCACCTAGTTTGCACAAGGTGAGAGCATAATCACCTACCACCTTCAAGTACAATCAAGCAAATGAAAATAAAATGTTCTTTTTAAAGCACTAATGGAAGTGTTTTCTAATATAAAAATAAACAAACACAAGTGTTTAAAAATCAAATACTTGGAGGATCGAACCTACAAAACCACTTATTAGTAGTCTCAAAAAGATGCCTTGGACCCATGAAAATTTAAAGTCACATGCTGCAACAACCAATTAGTAACTAGAAAAATCCCTAAACTAACATATTGCAATGAGAAATTAGGAAAATTTTGGAAAAACCCGAATGTAAAAATTTACTAGATGAATGCGTCGCAGCAGAGTGAATGCATCACTCTACACAACAAATGCGACTTGGATCTATAAGTTGGAATTTGACTGGAAAATGCGTTGACCTGCAAAGAAAATGTGTCATGTATGATCAAATGCATCATTTTGCAAGGCGTATGCATTGTTTAGAAAAGTAAATGCATCACGAAATATTGAATGCATCATTCTACAAAACAAATGCGTTGTGACCGTACCTGTACCTGCAAAAAAGAAAACTACTGTACAGAAAAAAATGACAATGCACGATTTTGGCGATGGTTCACCAATGTAACTATGTGAAATTATTAGGTTAGCAGATTAATAGCTAAATAAATCAAAAACCCAAAGTAATAATGAAGCACAAAGGAGGAAATAACATGAAAATAAGAAAGATATCACCTTAAGTCTTCAACCTCCATGATTGACCTCCATTACACCTTCTCTATTTGCTGAAATATGAAGTTTCCCTCAAATTTTGAGTGAGCAATCTATGACTATGCCAAGACCAAAGCAAAATGTTGAAGGATTTGATATGAAATGCAATACTATGCAACTATGCAATTAGTAAGCAACTAAAACTATGACTAAAGTATGCCAAAATGCCAAATGAGATGAAGTATTCCTAAAAAAAGAGCTAAAATGACAAGATTGCAAGAGATCTAGATAGCATGAGTTGACAAAATGAGAACAAAATTGCCATTTTATAGAAAATGCAATTTTTGATGAATGGACAAGATTGAAGATTGACAAGTGCCCTAGAATCAATGGACAAGATTCAATTTGACAACCCACAATTAGGGTTAGGGCAACATTAGGTCAAATTTGAAATGAGTGGGAAAGATTCAATTCGAAAAAATTAAATCAAGGGACAAGAATGCATGTGACAAGGAGATAAGATTGGCATAGAAAAAGAGGTGGCTGGAAAATCAAATAATAATAGAAATTACTTGATTTTTGGAGGAAATGGATTATTTTGAATTAAAAATTCATTTAATTCAAAAAGGGTGGGACCATGTGATAGTAGATAATTAAATTAAATTATTTACTTGGAGAGAGATTAGAAAGTGGGACAATTTAAATAAATGATTTCATTTAAATTTAGGGGAAAATTCAAATAAGACAATTAAATAATTATGGATAATTAATTAATTAGGAATGAAATGGAGAAGGTGACCAATAATTAAATAAATTAAGAAATTTATTTAATTATGAGAAGAAATTAGACATTAATGACATATTTAAATAAATAAAGAAAATTTACTTATTTAAATAATCAAGAAGAATTAAGGGACAAGGATAATTAAACAATTTTTATGAAATTTATTTAATTATGGAAAGACTTTAGAAAATTAGTGACATATTTAAATAAATAAATAAAATTTATTTATTTAAATAACCAAGAGGAATAGAGACATGAATTAATTAAATAATTATGAATTTTTTAATTAATAGTCGAAAGTGGACCAAGGACATAAAAAATTCAATTATGTCAAGAAGAAATATGGTGACAATAGAGCTTGCAGGCCTAGGTCATTTTTATGTGTCTACAACTGGGTGTTGAATTCTTTGGCCAAAGTAGTGTAAGTTTCCACTGTTTACACTGTGAATTCACTGTGATCTAGTTAGGCATTCTAGTATGAGATTGTCATACATGTATGTAGAGCTATTGTATCTTAAAGTTCTAGTTTGTAGGACACAACACCAAGCTCAGGGAAGGCTAGTATTATGGGGTTATCCAACCAATCTCTTCATCGAAGGGTACATCCATCTTACCTGATAGGTAGATGTGTGGGGGACCACAATAAGTTTGTAGTTGGTGGAAAATCACTTTAGTGATGTTTCTCCTTATTAGTTTGCAGCCAACATTTGAAGGGGGATTTCCTAGACCATATGTATTTCTAGTGTTGGAAGCTTAGAAGAGCTATGCATCTATTTTGTATCTATTTATATGGAAGGATGTAAACATGAATGTAGTACTTGAGTTTATTCAATATGAAATCAATGTTATAGAAATATTTGTGAAATTACGATGGAATGCAATGAAAGTTTGGAATAGTGTTTATTTCATATGTGCATTTAATTTACTTTTTGGAAAAGAAAAATTTATTGCTATGTTATGGAATCATGGTTTATTCACTTGTGGATTAAAACTTAGGAAATTTTTTGAGTAGAACATTGGGCATGTTACACGTGGTATTAGAGAAACGAGGTCCAACTTTGGAACCTATGAGATCATTACATAAGTGATGCGTAAATCCTATCGGAAGATAATGGTTGAAAATTTCCTACACGATGATGGCAAGAGGAAAATAAAAAAGGGGAAAAAAAAGGGAAGTTAAGATTCCTGAAAACTTGTTTTCATTTGGGACTAGAAAAGAATTATCCCTGGAGTTGAAAACTCCTAAACCAACAACTTATTAGGATACACCTTGGATTGCGAAAGACTATGCAACCAGGTTAAGTAGAATTTTTTTGAAGGATTTCCAAAGGATACCTTCACCCTATGAAATAGCTAAATGACTCTAAGGGATAGAGAGGATTGAAGTAATCCCCCTTAGTGACAACAACCTATAGTTGCAAAGAGTCTAGGATTTTGGATTTAGTAAGGATATGTGTATGCTTTATTAGAATAGAACTAATTGATAAGCATAAATTGAAAACTTAGTTGAAGTAGAAAGTCAATGTTTTGTGAATTAAAACCAACGAGAGAAGTATCCAAGAGGTTGGATAACCCTTGAAAAATTAGATTTTGTACAAGATTAAGATCTTGCATAATAATTAAAGAGTGAAAGGTTTCAAGAAGGTTAGAGACCAGATTGGTCAGCAAAGGGAAACAAATTAAAAGGAGAAGATGAAATTTGATATGATTCCACTAATTGGAATAGGCAATGTCAATTTGGAGTTTTGATTTAGATGGGAAAAAGAAAACAAGCAACTTTAGAGTGTTAAGGGTAATAAAAAAAGTTATCAAGAATTTAAACAAAATCACTTGGAAGGATGATTGCAAGTTAGAAATTTGTAAAGTGAATTGGATTAAACCAACAAAAGGTTTGGTTGGAACATAGTTTGTTTGAAAGTTTAGATTGAACTCACCAACCAATAATCAAAAGTAAACATATGTTTAGGGATTCCAAAAGGAAATTGATGTGAAGGGAGACTATGTGTCAAATTGAAATAATAATTTGGAAAAAAATTACAATGGTGAGGACACAATTGATAAAAGGATCCTTAGGCATGCTCATTAACACATCAAAAAAAGGGGCTTTGTGGATATCGGACAATCTTCTACTATGGATAAATGATAATAGTATATATGAAAAATGGAATTTGAATGAAACACTAGAGTACCTCTTAGATTGTAGTGTTGATTAATATTCATTAGATATCGTTATGATGGATCCAACCATTGATTTTGAGAAATTAGAAGGGTGATGATGAATCCAATTTTTTGGAATGAAGAAGTATATTAAAGGTATACCATGGAGGGTAAGAAAGGAAAGCAATAGTCAATCAACTATTGAAAGACAACAACAAGGAATGATAAATCAATTGAATTTAGGGAAAGAAAATGTTTGCTAATAATTCCACTTTAAGATGATCTAATGTCGTGGAAACACTAAGGGGGGAGAAGCAGAGTAGATCTAATCAAATGAAGTACCCCATACAATGAAGTTTATTAATGGATTTCCAATTTGGAACAACTTTTGACTTCTCCATAAGTCATTATTCAAAGATCTACAATGGAACTCTTATATGACCACAACAAGGTTGGTAAAGTTAAGAGGTTAAGGTATTGGAATTATTGGGAAAGGTAGAGGGAAGGTCAAGGTTTATGACCAATGAGAAATAAATATTTGCAACGAAAATTCAGCATGATTCAATGATAATTGTTACTTGAACTAGTATAAATTCTCATCAAAGTGGTGCAGGGGCACCTACAACCATGTTACAAAGTTCATTTTGGTAGCAGTCTGTCCTGAGGGACTTTAGGTGAATCTTGAAGTTTCAAGTGTTTTATCTTAGCAGGTATTGAAAATAAGGTCTAAAAATACCACTCTTTCATGTATTTAGGGGTTTTGGTGTTTTGATGGTCAAATGTGCACAAGTGCACTCATGTATCAAATTTGAAATTATATGCCTTGGAGGAAAAAACATTAGAATTTGTAGGTAGGTGGGAAATATTGAGGTATTTTTGGTGTCATGGGATTGAATTCAAGGTGATTGGGAGTCATAAATGCCTAAATGTCAATGGTTGCACAATAATTCTATTAAGTGCACAATTAAGTTGTCAAAACACAGTTTTAGGGGTAATTAGGAGTTAGGATTTTAAAAGGTAGTTAAAAAGAGTTAGGAAGTTTTATGCTGATGAAAAAATGTATTTAAAGCCATAAAAGGCTCGCACCAAAGTTTGTTCAATTATTTTTGAAGGGTTTCATAAGAGAAACAACGTGCATTTTGTAGCTACATCAAATTTTTCTTAATTTCCAGAACTTCTTCTCTTCTGTACGGCCCATACAGTCAAGGTGATGAATTAGAGTTCTTGTATTTGTATATAAGCATGTGTGAAGTCTCATTTGCAACAAATTCAAGTGTTTTCCATCAGGTTTTGGGAAAGAAATCTCATTTTTTCTAAAAATTGTCTGTTGGGGCAGTGAAAGCACAGTTTGAGGAAGAAAATGAAAAACCAGTCATCCCACCTACAGTAAAACTCTATGTTTCTGTGGGATGACATATTTAATGTTTTTTTGTGTGTTCAAATTATTGGGTAGGCTGTAGAGTCATGGTTTTGTCATGGAGTAGTGTTCTAAGGGCTAGTAACAGTGATTTTATATGAAAAATGGTGGGTTCAAGGGTGGTTTTTGTGAGTCAATGATGGAAATGACTTGAGAATGGTGTGAAATGCTTGTGCAGACCCTAAAAAAGTAGTTTGATGTTTTGGTTGGGCTTGGAAGGCCTTGTGAGGGTGAAATTTTGAAAACCCTAGGATTTTACATGTAAAAGGAGGGTTTGGTGAACTTATAGTCTAGAGCTTAGTTGTTTGAGTTTTGAAGAGTGAATTGGTGGTTTTGCATCATAACAAAACATTTTCCAAAGAGTTTTTGTAGAAACAAGAGGATCTGAGGATACTTTTTTTGGAAAAGAGGGTTGGTTCTTGTAGCCTTTTGAGCAAGGCAGTGTAGTGAAACTAGGTGTTGTCCTAATGAACCTTGAAGAATCTTATTGGAATATTGTATTCGGTTTGAGTAGATGCCTAAAAGATGTTGAGATAGGTCTTTGTGTAATCAAATTTTGTTAGGTAGTTGAGTTGACCTGTTGTGTGTTTGGGGATTGATGTCAAAGTGGCATATTTGAGAGAAGTTGTGTCAATTTGTTTCTTGGGTCTCCACCACCTCTACATCATAGTGGTATCATAGCAAGGTAGTAGATCTTGTGTTATTGATTGATTGGTTTTATAGGTTAGTGAAGAGATAGGATTGAGAGGATGCCTCCTAAGGGGAGTGTTGTTGCAAGAAGAATGGATGAACAGGTTAAACAATTAGAGGCCTTGCAGAAGAAGATGGTTGCATGGGAAGCAAAGCACAAAGGAGAAGAAGATGAAAGTGATTTTGAAGAAGAGACTTCTAGTGAAGAAGAGGAGATGGATCATGATGATGCAAGAAAAATGAAGCTTTTGAAGGCTACGAAGGAGGGACATGGAAAAATAGATGTTCCTATGTATGGAGGAAAACTTGATAGTGAAGAGCTCCTAGATTGGATTGGGGCTATGGAAAACTACTTTGATAGTGAAGATGTTGATGAAGGATTTAAGGTGAAGAGGGATAAAACAAGACTGAAGGGAAATGCTTTAGTATGGTGGAATTTTGTGTAGGAGGAAAGGGAGATACAAGGAAAGAGAAAGACCACTTCGTGGGAAAGGATGAAGGCTAAAATGAAAGGTAAATTTCTCCCTTGTGATTACAATGTTCAATTGCTTAAAAAGTTGCAAAATCTTAGACAAAAAGATTTGGATGTGCAATCATATACTGAAGCATTTTATAAGTTGAGCATAAGAACTAAGCATGAAGAAGATGAAGATGAAATGGTTGCTAGGTACTTGAATGGCTTGAGGTACAACATCTAGGATGAGATCAACATTTTGGCTCCTAAATTAGTTGAACAATGCTTTCAAATGGCAATGAGGGTAGAAGAAAAGTTAAAGAGGATACAAGAGAAGGTAGCAAGAGGAAGTGGAAGCACTTCTAGAGGAGGAGGATTCAATCCTAATTCAAAGGAAAACAATGAGAGCCAAGGGGATGACAAGAAGGACTAGGAGCAATATGATTTCAGAGGTGGATGGAGAGGCACAAGAGGAAGATTTGGAGGAGGAAGGAATTCCAAAAATGCATTTTTAGGAAGATGCTACACTTGCAACTAGCCTGGACATCCATCCTTCAAGTGTCCTGAAAGGAAAGGTTCAAGATCTCATGGAGGAGAAAGGAGGAATCAACTACTGCATGCAGATGAAGAGAGTGTGACTTCACCTGTCATTAATCTCACATCAAAAGTTGGAGAGAGTTTGATGATTAGAAGAACATTTCTCAAGGTATCAATTCCTAAAGAACCCCTACAAAGGAAAGCACTCTTCAAAATCAATTGCAAAGTACAAGGTAAGGTATGTAGGATGGTAGTGGACTCAAGTTCAACTGAAAAACATGGTTTCTTGTGAAACGGTGAATAATCTCAATTTGAAAAGAATCCCTCATGATTTTCCCTACAAGGTCTCTTGGTTAAGCAATTGTCAATCATTGATAGTGAATGAGCAAGTTGTGGTAGATTTTCAAATAATGAGTATAAGGATAGTGTTCTTTGTGATGTTTTTCCAATGGACTACTCTCACATACTCCTTGGAAGGCAATGGCAATATGATAGGAGTGCCATCTATGATTGGAAAGCAAACAAATACACAATCATGAAAGAGAGACAAAACTTTGTTTTGACTCCTTGGATAGGGGATGAGAAAGGTAAGGAAAAAATCATCATGTGTGGGATGAAAGATCCTATAAAGGTTGTGAATGAAAGCAGCATGGTAGATCCTAGTGTTGTTTTGAAGACTAACAATGGAGGAGCAACAGATCTAAAGGAAAATGCAGGGGTAAACAAGGTATTGGAAAAGAACATGAAGAATAGTGTGATGATAGGTAGTATTGAATTCCCTGTAGTTGAGAGCAGGGGTGAGAAACAAACAAATTTTGTAGGTACAATGAACAAACAACTTGATTTGATAGTGGTGAAGCAAGGTAGAGGAGCAGTGAGTAAAGGACAAGAGAGATAGGGTAGAAAGGAGAGTTACAAGAATGAAGGTGACAAAGAACAAAAGACAAATGGAGGAATTGCTAACACTTGTTTGTATGAAGGTATAGGGTATCATAGACAATCCAACGTTGAGCAGAGAAATGGTGAAAAGCCGATTGCAGGTCTAAGATCAGAAGCAAGGTCAAATGCTTATATGCACACATTGCAAAATGATGGAAGTTTAGGACAGTTTGTAGGTCCTTGTACATGAAATAGTGGAGTGGGTTGATGAATCAATGGAAACTTCATGAAGCATGGAGATAGTGGAATCAAGGCCAACTCATGAGGCCTGAGTTTCTTTTAGGGGGGTTGTATGGTGTAGGGGCACCTACAACCATGTTACAAAGTTCATTTTGGTACCAGTCTGTACTGGGGACTTTAGATGAATCTTGAAGTTTCAAGTGTTTTATCTTAGTAGTATTGAAAATAAGGTCTAAAAAGACCACTCTTTCATGTATTTAGGGGTTTTGGTGTTTTGATGGTCAAATGTGCACAAGTGCACTCATGTATTAAATTTGAAATTATAAGCCTTGGAGGAAAAAACATAGAATTTGTAGGTAGGTGGGCAAGAGTGAGGTCTTTTTGGTGTCATGGGATTGAATTCAAGGTGATTGGGAGTCATAAAGGCATAAATGTCAATGGTTGCACAATAATGCTATTAAGTGCACAATTAAGTTGTCAAAACACAGTTTAGGGGTAATTAGGAGTTAGGATTTTAAAAGATAGTTAAAAGGAGCTAGGTATTTGGATGTTGATGCAAAAATGTATTTAAAGAAATAAAAGGCTCGGACCAAAGTTTTTTCAATGATTTTTGAACGGTTTCATAAGAGAAACAACGTGCATTTTGCTGATACATCACAGTTTTTCCTAATTTCTAGAACTTCTTCTCTTCTGTATAGCTCGTATAGTCAAGGTGATGAATTATAATTTTTGTATTTGTATAGAAGAATGTATTAAGTCTCATTTGGAATAAATTTGAGTGTTTTCCACCAAGTTTTGGGAAAGAAATCTCATTTTTTCTAAAAACTATCTGTTGGGGCAGTGAAAGCACAGTTTGAGGAAGAAAATGAAAAACCAATCATCCCACCTACAGTAAAACTCTGTGTTTCAATGGGATAACATATTTAATGTTTGTTTATGTGTTCAAATGGTTGGGAAGGCTATGGAGTCATGGTTTTGTCATGGAGTAGTGTTCTAAGGCCTGGTAACATAGATTTTATATGAAAAATGGTGGGTTCAAGGGTGGTTTTTGTGAGTCAATGATGGAAACGACTTGGGAATGGTGTGAAATTCTTGTACAGACCCTAAACAAGTAGTTTGATGTTTTGGTTGGGCTTGGAAGGCCTTGTGAGGGTGAAATGCTGAAAACCCTAGGATTTTACATGTAAAAGGAGGGTTTGGTGAACTTACAGTCTAGAGGTCAGTTGTCTGAGTTTTGAAGAGTGAATTGATGGTTTTGCATCATAACACAACTTTGTCCAAAGAGATTTTGTAGAAACAAGAGGATCTACAGATACTTTGTTTGGAAAAGAGGGCTAGTTCTTGTAGCCTTTTGAGCAAGCTAGTCTAGTGAAACTAGGTGTTGGCCTAATGAATCTTGAAGAATCTGATTGGAATATTGTATTGGGTCTAAATAGATGCCTAAAATATGTTGAGATAGGTCTTTATGTAATCAAATTGTGTTGGGTAGTTGAGTTGCCCCGTTGTGTGTTTGGGGATTGATGTCAAAGTGGCATATTTGAGAGAAGTTGTGTCAATTTTTTTCCTAGGTCTCCACCACCTCTCAACATATTTTAGGCATCTACTCATACCCAATACAATATTCCAATCAGATTCTTCAAGGTTCATTATTCCAACACCTAGTTTCACTAGACTGCTCTGCTCAAAAGGCTACAAGACCTAGCTGTCCTTTTCGAACAAAGTATCCTTAGATCCTCTTGTTTCTACATAAAATCTCTGGAAAAAGTTGTGTTATTATGCAAAACCACCAATCCACTCTTCAAAACTCAGACAATTGACCTCTAGACTATAAGTTCACCAAACCCTCCTTTTACATGTAAAAGCCTAGGGTTTTCAGCATTTCACCCTCACAAGGCCTTCCAAGCCCAACCAAAACATCAAAGTACTTGTTTAGGGTCTGCACAAGTATTTCACACCATTCCCAAGTCATTTCCATTATTGACTCACAAAAACCACCCTTGAACCCACCCTTTTTCATATAAAATCACTGTTACCAGCCCTTAGAACACTACTCCATGACAAACCATGACTACACAGCCTGCCCAACCATTTGAACACACAAAAAAACATTAAATATGTCATCCCACTAAAACATAGAGTTTTACAGTAGGTGGGATGACTGGTTTTTCATTTTCTTCCTCAAACTGTGCTTTCATTGCCCCAATAGACAGTTTTTAGAGAAAATGAGTTTTCTTTCCCAAAACTTGATGGAAAACACTCAAATTTGTTCCAAATGAGACTTAACACATGCTTCTATACAAATACAAGAATTCTAATTCATCACCTTGACTATACGGGCTGTATGGAAGAGAAGAAGTTCTGTAAATTAGGAAAAACTGTGATGTAGCAACAAAATGCACGTTGTTTCTCTTATGAAACCCTTGAAAAATCATTGAACAAACTTTGGTTCGATCCTTTTATGGCTTTAAATACATTTTTGCATCAACATCCAACTATCTAACTCCTTTTAACTATCTTTTAAAATCCTAACTCCTAATTACCCCTAAAACCTTGTTTTGACAACTTAATTGTGCACTTAATAGCATTATTGTGCAACCATTGACATTTAAGCCTTAATGACTCCCAATAACCTTGAATTCAATCCCATGACACCAAAAAGACCTCAATCTTTCCCACCTACCTACAAATTCTAATGTTTTTTCCTCCAAGGCTTATAATTTCAAATTTGATACATGAGTGCACTTGTGCACATTTGACCATCAAAACACCAAAACTGCTAAATACATGAAAGAGTGGTCTTTTTAGACCTAATTTTAAATACCTACTAAGATAAAACACTTGAAACTTCAAGATTCACCTAAAGTCTCTCAGGACAAACTGCTACCAAATTGAACTTTGTAACATGGTTGTAGGTGCCCCTACACCATACAACCCCCCTAAAAGAAACTCAAGTCTCATGAGTTAGCCTTGATTCCACTGTCTCCACGCTTCATGAAGGTTCCATTGATTCATCAATCCACTCCACTAGTTCATGTACACATGACCTGCAAACTGTCCTAAACCTCCATCATTTTGCAATGTGTGCATATAAGCATTTGACCTTGCTTCTAATCTCAGACTTGGAGTCAACTTTTCACCATTTCTCTGCTCAACATTGGATTGTCTATGATACCCTATACCTGCATACAAACAAGTGTTAGAAATTCCTCCATTTGTCTTTTGTTCTTTGTCACCTTGATGCTTGTAACTCTCCTTTCTACCTTGTCTTTCTGATCATTTACTCACTGCTCCTCTACCTTGCTTCACCACTGTCAAATCAAGTTGTTTGTTCACTGTACCTGCAAAATTTGTTTGTTTCTCACCACTACTCTCAACTACAGGGAATTCAATACAACCTATCATCACACTATCCTTCATGTTCTTTTCCAATACCTTCTTTACCCCTCCATTTTCCTTTAGATCTGTTGCTCCTCCATTGTCAATCTTCAAAACAACACTAGGATTTACCATGCTGCTTTCTTTCACAACCTTTATAAGCTCTTTCATCCCACACATGATGAATTTTTCCTTACCTTTCTCATCCCCTATCCAAGGAGTCAAAACAAACTTTTTTCTATCTTTAATCATTGTGTATTTGGTTTCTTTCCCATCATAGATGGCACTCCTATCATACTTCCATGGCCTTCCAAGGAGTATCTGATAATAGTCCATTGGAAAAGTATCGCAAAGAACACTGTCCTTATACTCACCTATTTGAAAATCTACCACAGCTTGCTCATTCACTATCAATGATTGACCATTGCTTAACCAAGAGACCTTGTAGGGAAAATCATGAGGGATTCTTTTCAAATTTAGTTTATTCACCATTTCAAAAGAAACCATGTTTTTAGTTGAACCTAAGTCCACTACCATCTTACATACCTTACCTTGTACTTTGCAATTGATTTTGAAGAGTGCTTTCCTTTGTAGGGGTTCTTCAGGAATTGACACCTTGAGCAATGTTCTTCTAATCATGAAACTCTCTCCAACTTCTAATGTGAGATTAATGATAGGTGAAGTCAAAATCTCTTCATCTTCATGCAATAGTTGACTCCTCCTTTCTCCTCCATGAGAGCTTGAACCTTGCCTTTCAAGACACTTAGAGGATGGATGTCCAAGCTGGTTGCAAGTGTAGCATCTTCTTGAAAATGCATTGTTGGAATTCATTCCTCCTCCAAATCTTCCTCTTTTCCTCTCCATCCACCTCTGAAATTAGATTGCTCTTGGTCCTTCTTTTCATCCCCTTGACTCTCATTGTTTTCCTTTGAATTAGGATTGAATCCTCTTCCTCTAGAAGTGTTTCCTCTTCCTTTTGCTTCCTTCTCGTGTCTCCTCTTTAACTTTTCTTCTACCCTCATTGCCATTTGAAAGAATTGTTCAACTGATTTAGGTGCCAAAATGTTGATCTCATCCTGGATGTTGTACCTCAAGCCATTCAAGTACCTAGCAACCATTTCATCTTAATCTTCTTCATGCTTAGTTCTTATGCTCAACTTATAAAATTCTTCTGTATATGATTGCACATCCAAATCTTTTTGTCTAAGATTTTGCAACTTTTTAAGCAATTGAACATTGTAATCATAAGGGAGAAATTTACCTTTCATTTTAGCCTTCATCCTTTCCCATGAAGTGATCTGGATCTTTCCTTGTCTCTCCCTTTCCTCCTGCACAAAATTCCACCATACCAAAGCATGTCCCTTCAGTCTTGTTTTAGCCCTCTTCACCTTAAGTCCTTCATCAACATCTTCACTATCAAAGTAGTTTTCCATAGCCCCAATACAATCCAGGAGCTCTTCACTATCAAGTTTTCCTCCATACAGAGGAACATCTATTTTTCCATGTCCTTCCTTCTTCACAGCCTTCAAAAGCTTCATTTTTCTTGCATCATCAGGATTCATCTCCTCTTCTTCACTAGAAGTCTCTTCTTGAAAATCACTTTCATCTTATTCTCCTTTGTGCTTTGCTTCTCATGCAACCATATTCTTCTGAAAGGCCTCTAATTGTTTAACCTATTCATCCATTCTTCTTGCAAAAAAACTCCCCTTAGGAGGCATCCTCTCAATCCTATCTCTTCACTAACCTGCAAAACCAATCAATCAATAACACAATATCTACTACCTTACTATTAGACCACTATGATGTAAAGGTGGTGGAAACCCAGGAAACAAATTGACACAACTTCTCTCAAATATGCCACTTTGACATCAATCCCCAAACACACAATAGGGAAACTCAACTACCCAACATAATCTGATTACACAAAGACCTATCTCAACATCTTTTAGGCATCTACTCAGACCCAATACAATATTCCAATCAAATTCTTCAAGGTTCATTAGGCCAACACCTAGTTTCACTAGATTAGCCTGCTCAAAAGGCTACAAGAACTAGCCCTCTTTTCCAAATAAAGTACCCTCAGATCCTCTTATTTCTACAAAAACTCTTTGGACAGAGTTGTGTTATGATGTAAAACCATCAATTCACTCTTCAAAACTCAGTCAACTGACCTCTAGACTGTAAGTTCACCAAACCCTCCTTTTACATGTAAAAGCCTAGGGTTTTCAGCATTTCACCCTCATAAGGCCTTCCAAGCCCAACCAAAACATCAAACTACTTGTTTAGGGTCTGCACAAGCATTTCACACCATTCCCAAGTCATTTCCATCATTGACTCACAAAAACCACCCTTGAACCCACCATTTTTCATATAAAATCACTGTTACCTACCCTTAGAACACTACTCCATGACAAAACCACGACTCCATAGCTTGCCCAACCATTTGAACACACAAAAAAACATTAAATATGTTAGTCCACCAAAACACAATGTTTTATAGTAGGTGGGATGACTGGTTTTTCATTTTCTTCCTCAAATTGTGCTTTCACTGCCCCAACAGATAGTTTTCAGAAAAAAATGAGATTTCTTTCCCAAAACCCAGTGGAAAACACTCAAATTTGTTCCAAATGAGACTTAACACATTCTTCTATAAAAATACAAGAATTCTAATTCATCACCTTGACTGTACTGGCTGTACAGATGAGAAGAAGTTCTGGAAATTAGGAAAAACTGTGATGTAGCAACAAAATGTGCGTTGTTTCTCTTATGAAACCTTTCAAAAATCATTGAACAAACTTTGGTTTGAGCCTTAATGGATTTAAATACATTTTTGCATCAACATCCAACTACCTAACTCCTTTTAACTATCTTTTAAAATCCTAACTCCTAATTACCCCTAAAACTGTGTTTTGATAACTTAATTGTGCACTTAATAGCATTATTGTGCAACCATTGAAATTTAGGCCTTTATGACTCCCAATCTCCTTAAATTCAATCCCATGACACCAAAAATACCTCACTCTTTCCCACCTACCTAAAAATTCTAATGTTTTTTCCTCCAAGGCTTATAATTTCAAATTTGATACATGAGTGCACTTGTGCACATTTGACCATCAAAACACCAAAACCCCTAAATACATGAAAGAGTGGTCTTTTTAGACCTTATTTTCAATACCTACTAAGATAAAACACTTGAAACTTCAAGATTCACCTAAAGTCCCTCAGGACAGACTGCTACCAAAATGAACTTTGTAATATGGTTCTAGGTGCCCCTACACCACAAAGGAAATAAATTGAGCTGAAAATTGGATTACAAATTTGAAAATGAGCAAAGTACAAAAGAAATCCAGGGTATGGATGTCCTAAAGGGAGGATTTTAGCTCCACCATCAATGTTTAAATATTCAATTTTTAGATACAAATATGGCATAAGTCCATGGAAGACGTTTCACTGATGCAAAGCAAGAGAGTTCTTACCATCAACTTTCTATATTCTTGTCAATAATCAAGTACACAACTAAAATTCTTCATTCTTGAGGCAATCTCAACCCTTTAACCTTGAGCAACATGGGCTCCAACTTACACAAATGGACTCCAATCTCTATCAAACTTGGTAAATGATTTCAACATGCTTAGATTCATCCCAAAAACTCATTACAACCATCCGAATATCATACAACAATGATTTAAGGCCAACCATAAACAAACTATGCATAGGTTTGTTCAAACATCAAGAAAACCATGTTTCTTTTCCCACTGTCCACCAAAATGAAACACACAATCTACCATAACTCATGAAAATGAATAAATGAATCTTTTTCATTTAAATGGTTTTTAGAACATGTAAAAACTAAACTTTTCACCAAATTTTATCACTTTTTGATGGTGGAATAAAAAGATATTAATTTTTCTTATCTGCTAGAAACCCTTGTTCCTGAACTGGGTAGTCTTCACCAAAATGGTCATAAATCAATCAAAACCCAATGAAAATTGATCAAACAAAGTGAAAATAAAACTAGATTCACATATATAAAATTTTCAATAGGTTTAAGGTCTTTATTTTATCTGTACAATCTGTACCATTCTTTGTAACAACCTACAACTTCCAGAGAAAACAATCCCATAGGGCTTCCAAGGGTAAAATGATCATAACTTTCTCCAAAATCAATAAAAAAACACCAAATCAATTTCAAATGGAAGATATTTCATTCCTCTATCAATAAAAATAAATTTCAGATCTGTACACCTTCATACAAATCTGTACCATGTAAAAGAACAGGGCAGAACATTGGAAAATTTCAAAAAAAATCATCTCTTCATTCATAAATTCTTGTTCAATCTACATTCCAACCCCCCATTCGACTTGGAGGCCCATTTTTATGCTTGTACAATCAATTTATACTCCAAAAAACCTACAACTACCATTTAAAAACTTTTAAAAAACTTTTAAAAATTTGTCATTTAACAAGAAGAGCTGTGACAACATTTGACAACTTTAGACAATGTTTTCATTTTTCAACTAAATGACACCAAACCTTCATCAATGACTCCAAATGACTTAAAAAATATATAAAATGGCTCATTCAACCTATTACAACATTAAAACACCTAATTTAATGAATTTATACAATATGGCCTCATGGAGGCTTGAATGCAACAAGGTGCTCCAACACCATTCTCCCCTTGAAGAAAAAAGTCAAGTCCCTTGAGGGAGCAAAGAGTAAAGGACTTGCAAATAGAAATGAATCTTCACTATCACCATTAATCACAAAAATTTGTATCTTCATATCAAACCATGATTTTTTCTTCCTTGAAATTACAAACACAACAAGAAGAAGGTATCTTCTTTCCATCTTCCCATCATGTACATGTTCAAACTCATCCACAATCCCTACACCATGATTTTCCTACAACCATAATGTCTCTATTTCTGTTGTCTCAAGATAACAACAAGCTTCTACATGGAGAAAACTAAAAATGCCATTAGTCTCATCATAAAACAATGAAGTGAACATTTCATTCTCATACCTCAGTAGCAAATCCATTCCGCCTTTGTCCTCTTCTTTATCAGATTTAGACATCACTCCATCATCTTCTTCTACCTTTACCATTCAATATTCTACTACATTTGTTTTCTTCATGTCCCAAAGGTCCATTTCTTGTGTATATACCTCAACAACATCATCTTTACCTTCACTCTCATCATCAGAGTACCATATATAACCTACATTATATCCTTGAAAATATGCATATATCTCATTAGCAAACAAATCTACAACATTGTCATTATCAACCTTATTATCAACAACATCTTGAGGCTCAGTACCAACCTTATCAACAACCTCAACATTCTCTACTTGTTCATCAAAAATTTCATCAACTACTTGATTACCAACAACCATATCATTCATCTCAACATCAATGTGTTCTTCAACAAACAAAGAAGTTTGTTTATCTTCAAACATAATTGGAATACCATGCATCTCAACCTGTAACTTACATTACTCAACAAACTTTACCTTTGCCTCATTTACTGTCATCCTTGCTTGTATTTTTCTTATTTTAATAATCTTTTGTATGGTCCATTCAACTTTATTTTTCATGGTCAAGTGCCAACTTGTGACTCTTTTGAGTAATTGATCTATCCTTTGCTTTAATTATTCAATCTCCTTTTGCCTCATCTCTTCCTCTTTTCTCTTCCTTTCTTTTTTTCCCTCTTGTTTCTTCTTTTTCCTCTCGTCCTATGCTGGAAAATTTCTTCCCAATCTTCTCACCAAATCCATCTTCACAAGCAAGTCTCTCCTTGCTTCTATTCAAGTTTTCTCTACCTTTCCTTGGCAGCAATCAGGTTCTTCTTAACTTGCACACAACCACAACACAAAACCACAAACCAACACTAAACCAGACCTTTTTCTGGGATCTAATACCAATTTGATGCAGAGCAAGAGAGTTCATACCATAAAATTTCTATATTCTTGGCAATAATCAAGTACACAACTAAAATTCTTCATTCTTGAGGCAATCTCAATCCTTTAACCTTGAGCAACATGGGCTCCAACTTACACAAATGGACTCCAATCTCTATCAAACTTGGTAAATTATTTCAACATGCTTAGATTCATCCCAAAAACTCATTACAACCATCTAAATATCATACAACAATGATTTAAGGCCAACCATAAAAAAGCTATGCAAAGGTTTGTTCAAACATCAAGAAAACCATGTTTCTTTTACCACTCTCCACTAAAATGAAACACACAATCTACCATAACTCATGAAAATGAATAAATGAATATTTTTAATTTAAATTGTTTTTATAATATGTAAAAATAGAACTTTTCACCAATTTTTATCACTTTTTGATGGTGGAATAAAAAGATATGAATATTTTTTATCTGTTGGAAACCCTAGTTCCTGAACTAGGTAGTTTTCACCAAAATTGTCATAAATCAATCAAAACCGAATGAAAATTGATCAAAAAAGTGAAAATGAAACTATATTCACATATATAACATTTAAAACAGGTTTTAGGTCTTTATTTTATCTATACAATACGTACCATTCTCTGCAACAACCTACAACTTCCAGAGAAAACAATCCCATAGGGTTGCCAATGGTAAAATGATCATAACTTTCTCCAAACTCAATAAAAAAACACAAAAACAATTGAAAATGAAATATAATTCATTCCTCTATCAATAAAAATCAATTTCAGATCTGTACACCTTCATACAAATCCGTACCATGTAAAAGAATAGGGCAGAACATTGGAAAATTGCAGAAAAATTTATCTCTTCATTCATAAATTCTTGTTCAATCTACATTCCAACCCCCCATTCAACTTGGAGGCCCATTTTTATGCTTGTACAATCAAGTTATACTCCAACCAACCTAAAACTAACATTTAAAAACTTTTAAAAAACTTTTAAAAAGTTATCATTTAACAAGAAGAGTTGTTATGACAACTTTTGACAATGTTTTCATTTTTCAACTAAATGACACCAAACCTTCATCAATGACTCCAAATTACTTCAAACATATATAAAATGGATCATTAAACCTTATTACAACATTATAACACCTAATTTAATGAATTTATACAATATGGCCTCATGGAGGCTTGAATACAACAAGGCACTCCTGCACCATTCACTTAGTCGGGTTGGGCTATTATGAATCAGAAAAGAAACCTATGTACCCAAAATTTGGGATATTAAGGAATGAGATGAGGTAAGTTTATATCATACTTAGGATGCATAGTTATGATAAAAAAATTTAATGAATAAGAAACCACTAAATATGGAAAGGGATAGAGTTAGATGCTACAAGGAAGGTAGCTAGTTGTTGTCCAGTATGCCAGAGGATGAAGAAAGGATGTCGTCATCGGTAGGACTTGTATAATTCTAGAGGGGAAGTGGTAGATCACAATAATAGTTTGATATTTCTATGCCAATAGAATTGACATAATGTTATGATGGATATACTCACCAAGGTAACCAATTTTTATTGGGAAATATGATTTATAGGATATTAATTTTGAAATAGAAAATTGTGTGAAGCAGTTGCTTAAAGTTCCTGAGAATGTTAACTCATATGGGAAACAAGCAAGTAGTGATAAGTTTTTGTGAAAACCAAGATTATCTTATGAGAAATTCAATTGAATGGTTGTTCAAATTATTACTTTAATTTAGCCAGTTAGGCAAAAGGGATAAACCAAATCTTGGAGGATTGGTAGAATACTTATATTATAATAAACTTCTATCATTGAGGTTAGGTCCATTATATGGGAAGAAGGTTTGAATATTTATAAAGCTGAGATAAGCTAAGAACTAGGATTAACCTTAGACAAAAAGGTTGTAAAATGGAATAGTAAATCAAAAAGATCAAGGAAAACTTGTTGATACAAGCTTAAAATTATGAAGAAGTATAAATATGCTTAATGTAGATGGTTGTGTCAGTGATGGAAAAACTTGGATTCTGAGTTTCCTGATGGCATAAACAACAAAAGAAAGGATGGGACCCATGTGTAGTGTACAATACATCAAAATTTCTTATCTATTTGGTTACACTATGGATAAATTCATTAGCCAATGAGAACGTGTTTTCCAGTCACTAAGGTATAGGTGTCATATAGGATATGGTCACTATTGTACTTGTGAAGTACAAGGGAGTTAATATGATTATGAAGAATAGTTCTTTAAGGGAAGGTATGCATGAAGCACACAATTTCTCCCTCTATGTTAGTTTAGACCCTTAGTGCAAGGTCCAACATGGACAAGATTGCAAAAGGCCATGCTCTAAGAGAAGAATATTTTGTTATTAATAGAATATGCTTATTTCTTACATGATGAGAAAAATTAAAGGAAAAACATTTATTTGATTATATATCTCTATATGTTTAGCACTTAAAATCATTGGGGATGATGATTCACAAGGGGGGAGTATGTTGCACCCGGTTTACAGGTAGCATGTGACTTTTACCATCATGAGTGAAAATGTTGGTAAATGAAAATCGTGACTTTAATATATTTAGTAGGAGAATGGAACATTGAAATATGCATTAAGATGTTATTGCTTTGAAATGAATGAATATGTTTATGCTGATGAAATATGATGAAAATATATGTTTTACAATATGAATATTTTAATGCTTTGTCGATGCAAATATTTTAAAGATGCAAATGATTGTATTGTGAACATCTAACTAACTTGGTTTTGCACTAAACTATATCCAGGAATAGGTCAAGACTTTGGAAGAGAGGGGAAGTATCACTCAGGAGAAGAGAATTGGTTCGGTAACCCCTAAATGAGTCTAACTAAGCTTTCACATACTCACTTCTAAGTATAGTCAAGTCAAGTAAATAGCTCAAGAAATGGTAAGTTACCTTAGTCTTGTTTGTCTATAAATTAGGAGAGGTTATGGTTTTGTTTGTGAGTGCTCTTGATTCAGTCTAAGTGTTGAGTTTCTATCAATTGTAGGTTCTTATTAATGTGTTTATATTTGAACGATGAGGTATATATACATAAGATGTATATATACGTATACATGTGCATGTCTATGATGAAATCATACACATGAGTAAATATTGAATGAATGAATATATGTATATGCACTTGACTATTGAAAGATGCATACTATAATCATGTAAGTTGATATATTTGTATATATATGTAAATAAATATATATATGTATATAAATATATATACACGTATAATATATATATGTTGATAGTGTTGTTTATTCAATAAAGTGCATGGAATGTATGGCACACATTTAATACATATTAAAAGTAAACTGCATAAGACTTTAGGTAGATGTTAAATGAATAACATGCTTTTCATTAAGAGTGTAGTGTTATATTACGCGTAGGAAATAAAAGCCAAAGAAATACGTGGAAGTATTTGTTGACAAAGTCTACACTAGAAGTAATGCTAATCTAAAACACATGAATTAAACTTTGACTTAGTCTTGGAGCTTAAAGCAGACCAAAGGAATAGGACACATGGTGTTTTGGTGGTGCCAAACTGAGAAAAGCATGAACCAAGTAGAATTCTTAACTTGCAATGCAAATTATAAATGTGCAACAATGAGAAATATATGAATTGGTCAAATAGGGAGCTGGCTAAATAATTCGATCTGTAGGAGACGATCACCTTGCATTTCTACTTATCATTCTTGATGTCCAAATTGAAGAGTTGAATCATTCTCTTAGCTTAGTATGTGTTTTATGTACATTTTTTCAAGTTTCCACCTTTTATTGTTTTTTCTAAGCCAAACTTTCTAAGTTGAGAAGTGCCAATTTTGTTACCCTGTTTCTAGCCTTTAGTTGTTGATTTTTTTGTATAAATAGAGGTACCTTTCACTTCATTTGGGGACACATTTTTGCATTATATTTTTCTGATTTTCTAAGTGTTACTCTACTACAATATTGAGCTATGAGGTTGAGAGGATTTTAGTGTGATATTAGTGAGGGTTTAGAGAGATTTCTTTTGGGGATTTGGTCAAGGGAAGGATTTGCAAACTATTTGGTGGAGGCTATGCTAGGAAACCTATTATATCAATTAAAACTATCTAGTTAGGGGCATACTAGTTCTCTACTTTATTCTCTATTTTAAGTTAGAAAGATTGCTTGGTTTACCTTTTGGTTTCGATGCATTTATACTTATATATGTATATGTTCTATATATATGATTAGTTATTAGAAATTATACATTGTCATGTAGAATATAATATCATTACATTTATGTGATATCTTGAAATGATAGCCTATGAAGTTAGGTGAAGCCTTTTGGTTAATATGGATAGTAACACCATGTGAATAATAGAATATAGGAATATCATAATTGATAGGTTGAGAACCTTGTAGATAATTTATATATGAACCATATTGTGAAGAGGACTATGAGTGTAGAAACCCTTGCAAGTTGATATTGTCCTTTGGATATTATACAAATATAGAGAACATTGTGAACATGTGAATATTTGACTCGTACTAAATGTAGAAGTTTTATGATTTGTTTGTGATCTCTTGATGATTACATTACTTTCGTTGGAAACCATAGGTTAGGAATAACCTATTTTGTAGGGTTTTCTATGAGTTATTGATTGAATAAAATAAGTTGGGTTTAACCTATATGATCTACTTGATGATTTGATTGATGAATACATTTTCATTTGGAGTTGTTTTAATGTTGAGACCATACTTTTGAGTGAGTCTTTTGTTGATGAGATTATACTTTGATTGAAGTCATTTATTGTTGATGGTTATACTTTGAATTTAAAATATTTTATTGTTAAGTTTATACTTTTGAAGGGAGCCATTTAATGTTGAGATAAACCCTTGATTGGAGATTTTTATTGTTGAAATTTCACCTTTGATACTAGAGTCATTTAAGGATGTGGCGTTATGCTATTCCATATGGTTAATTGGTAAGTAAGAGTTACTTGAATTATTTACTTAGTAGATGAGATAGTTAAACATAGAGGTAATAGGTTGTTCCCAGGGTTAAAGATTACCCAATGGAGGGAATTTCCTATGCATAGAATATGTATGGTCTTAACAAATCGAGCTAGTAATGTGTGTGAATAGGATGAATCTCAGTCGAAGTAATTGGGTGTTGAATTCTTTGGCCAAAGTAGTCTAAGTTTCCATTGTTTACATTGTTAATTATCTATGATCTAGTTAGGCATTCTAGTCTAGGATTTTCATACATGTAGGTAGAAACTATTGTATGGTAAAGTTCTAGTTTGTAGGACACAACACCAAGCTCAAGGAAGGCTAGTATTATGGGGTTATCCAGCTAATCTCTTTGTTGAAGGGTAGGGCCATCTTACCTGATAGGTAGATGTGAGGAGGACCACAGTAAGTTCATGGTTGGCAAAAAAACACTTGAGTGATGCTTCTCCTCATTAGTTGGCAGCCAAGATTTGAAGGGGGATTACCTGGACCATATGTATTTCTAGAGTTGGAAGCTCATAAGAGCTATGTATGTACTTTGTATCCATTTATATGGAAGGATGTAAACATGAATGTTCTAATTGAGTTTATTTAATATGAAATCAATGTTATGGAAAGATTTATTAAATTATAATGGAATGCAATGGAAGTTTGGAATAGTTTTTATTTCATGTGTGCATGTAATTTAAATTTTGGAAAAGAAAAATTTATTTGTATGTTATGGCATCATAGTTTATTCACTTGTAGATTAAAACTTGGAAAAAAAATTTAGTAGAACATTGGGCATGTTACACATGGTATCAGAGCGACTGGGATCAACTCTAGAACCTATTAGTTCATTATGTAAGTAATGCATAAATCTTATCAGAAGATCATTGTTGAAAAGTTATTATGCCAAGATGGCAAGAGGAAAAGAAAAAAGGGGAAACAAAAAGGGAAGTTAAGATTCCTGAAAAACTTGTTTGTTTTTAGGACTAGAAAGTAAATGTCCCTAGAGTTGAAAAATCCTAAACCAACAACTTATTAGGATACACCTTGGATTGTGATAGATTATGCGACTAGGTTTAGTAGAAAAGTTTTGGAGGATTACCCAAGTGTACCTTCACCCTACGAAATAGTTAAATGACTCTAAGGGATATAGAGGATTGAAGTAATCCCCTTGATTGATAGCAACCTGTATTTGAAAAGAGTCTAGGATTTTGGATTTAGTAAGTGAAAGGAAAGAAAAGTGTGGAAACGCCTTCCAAATACTAGTCTTCAGGAGAAGATACAACTTTTTTTTCAAAACTTGCAATTATAGAACATAAATATGCACATACATGAATAACATAATAGGAAATAAAGAATGAATACCATATTTTACATGGGAAAACTCTTACAGGAAAAAACCCACACACTAAAGCAAAGACCTCTTCTATTACAATAAAATGAATATTACATACAAGTTCAAAGCACACTCTTTCAAGTGTTTTTCCAGAATGAAATTGGAAACATTACATTACATTCACTCTGATCTTCTCATCATCTTTTCAATGCACTACAACATTATAGATAACAGACACTTCTCAAGTGTTACAGGAAAACCATTGCTCCAACTTCCATACCAAATTGAACAGTTATTGTCACTTCTATGAAGTTCTATTGGAATGTCGAAGAGACTCTAAACAAACTATCTCTGAATTCCCACTGTCACCTTAATATACCTATCATCCCATCCTATCAAGATGTCAAAGGGACTCCCCAATGACTCCTTCTGATATGGTGAAGTCTCACCAATATACCTTGTAGCCTTGATACAACTTCATTGGAATATTGAAGGGACCACATTTTAGGTCCCACCGATATCCTCCTATCTCCTTGAAAATTCCCTTCCATCCATTCATCAAAATGTCGAAGGACTTCAAAACAACTCCTTTTGACATTGACTTATTCCTCTGATGTCCTTTGTTGTAGTCCATCAAAATTTTGAAGGGACTACAAAATAGCTCCCTCCAACATTGTATGTCTCTTCAATGAACCTAAAGCCCAAACTTCTGAAATCTTATTGGCATGTTGAAGAGACTAGACATTTCATCCTACCGACATTCACCTTTCTCTTTGATGAAGCTTAGGCTAATGCAAACTCCAAACATACCTAGTGATTAGCTAAGCACTTATCGAGATGTCAGGTAAACAATAAGCTAACACAACCAAACAACCACTCTTAAATCTTTAGACATCAATTGATGGGTTTTCCTTCACAAGCCCTCATTCCTCCTTGTAGCCTTTCAAACATGGCTTTTTGGGCACAACTTGTGGGGTAGGCATGAAATTCAAAATGTAAGCACATTTCCATATTGTTAAAAGGCACAGGACAACTGAGAGGGGGGGTGAATTAGTTGTCACCAAATTCAAACATAAAACTCCTAACATTTATCAACTTCACAAGCACACTATTTTGTTATTAAGTATGAACATGAAATGCAGATAATAGTAAGTAAAATCAACACAATGAACTCCAAATTTTATGTGGAAAACCCAATAAGGGAAAAACAACGGTGAGGATTAACTCACAATATAAAGTAGTTCCAAAATTGAATATATAAGGCTCACTGCTAAAGGGCTCATTGCCCAGAATAGGACTCACTATCCATATACAAAAGCTCACTGCCTACAAAAGGATTACAAAACAAAATTGGCTTCACAGCCGAAATGAACAAATGAGAGTGCACCTAACAAGTGTTGATACAGTTCCAATGATGCTCAATAGACTGACTTAACACACTTCATCATTTTTGCACTTCTTCACATTCACATGCACAACTACCTCATCTATATCAATCTTCAAAAAAAATTCCAACATATATACTTGATCCATCTGCAAGCATTAATTAGGTTAGCCTAATTAGATGCAATCCTTATTTACCAAAAACACTAACTGTCAGCTTCAGGCATTCACAAAATCTTTCTTGATAATAAATCAAGACATGTAGCACATTTTATCATGTCAGCATAGACCTAATATAGGTTGCACACATATCTACACAAAAATCAGTTGACCATATCACCAATTATCCATGAAGTCAGCCAGAGATAGGCTTAATAGCAAAATGCAATCAACGAAATGATACTAATACACCATACGAGCACTAGAGCATGAGAGATTTTTAATGTACATGCTTTCAATGTCCATATAATATTTCCCAAAACCATAAATAGAAACTATCAACTATGGAGGATTGCAGACCAAAGTACCAGAGGGTGTAAACTATATATCAGTTCAGATACCATACCAAAATAACAAATTAAACACTTAGTCTTGCAATCACAACTTGTATAACATGGTGACATCAATGACAACACAAAACTATATAGTTAATCATTCTTCCTGGAACATAAATACCCTTTTTTCCATTTACAAACATATCCAAAATTCAGGTGAGGTTACTTTGTATAGGAGGATCCAAAATTTGATTGTCCTATTTCTTGACTAGGCCTAATTAGGCAATTAGGCATGCTCCAAATGTGTTTAGGGCTTCACAGGGATCCAAAAATAATTTTAACTCCTCTAACATATCACACATGGCCTAAAACAAAAACTCCTACCCAAAGGATCATTCTCAAAGAGCACACAACAAATTTTCCCAAGTCACTAGGGCTTTTATGACTGTCAACAAGGCCAACTTCACCATACTATCATTAAATTCTCCCCCACATGTGAAAACATAGGCCTTAGAATTTGCAAGGATATCAAAGACATCAAGACATAATTTTTTACAAATTTTTAGGGGTTGATCATGATGGAAACTCCAGATATGGAAATTTCATGGTTTATTTAAACCCTAGGTAGGGTTTGGAGCAAGTTTCAGAAATCAATGATATCTCCTTCAATACTTCATGAAATTTAACCAAACCAAAAGCAAAAAAAATCTAGAACAATCCTTCACATCATATATCCATCATTCATACACCAGTCAATGCTTGAAGTCACTGAATATTCTATGCCCCAAGGCCCATCGAACTAGCACACCTTTTGAACTTATTTGTGCTCACAGGCTTCATCAATGCATCAACAACATTCTAGAGTACAATTTTTTTTTAGAATAACCTTTCCATCCTCCACCATATCATGAAAAAAGTGGTATTGCACATCAATATATTTCATCCTGTCATGGAAGGTTGGATTTTTCACCAAACAAATGGGACTTTGACTGTCACAACAAATAAAAATCTGCCTTGCATCAAAACCAACATCATAACAAAATATTCTAAGCAATATGGATTCCTTGTAGGTGTGATTTGTTTCCATGTACTTAGCCTCAGTAGTGGATAAATCGACTACATCTTGTCGCTTGCTCATCCAACTAAATAAACCACTAAACAATGTGAATACATAACCACTGGTGGATCTTTTACTGTCAATGTCCCCTACCCAATCAGAATCCACATATCCATGAATTCTAACTGAACTCTAAGATCCAATAGAGCAACTATGATAACATAAGGCGTACATAGAAGTACCCTTCAAATAATTGAAAACTCTCTTCACAACATTCCAATGTGGCCTTCTTGGATTAGCCATAAAGTGACTAAGTAAGTTCCCACTACTTGGGCAATGTCTAGCCTAGTACATGTTAGTGAACAAATTTGCACTTCAAAGATAGTTATAGAAAATGACTCAAAATGCCTAGGAAGAAGAACTAATTGCACTAACAGATGGAGAATTTTTCATTGAATTGACAACTTTCCTCTGAATTTTAGAGGTACAACTCCCTCTTAAGATATGCAATGAATCAAAACGTAGGGTATGCTTTTGACCAAAAAGTAGGAAAGGCTCACTAACATATACACATAACCATGAAGTATATGCAAAATATTGAAACTAAAATGAAAAGGATGCAGGTTAAATGACTCATAGTTCACGTACCCCACAACCTCAATTGGTAAGCAAGAAGAGATTAACAACAAAACATTTTCAAAAGATGATTTTATCGTGAATTCATAGATTCAGAAATAAAACATCACACAATCTGGCATAACAAATATAATATTGGAGAAAAATAACAGAGACATAAAGGAAATCAACAATTAAAGAGAATATTGATAAATTCAAAGACTTAGGAATAATCCTCTTATTTCTCCAATATATAGGTTTAAAGACTCTACATCTAATATATCAAACTGTGTTTGAAAAAGAAAAAATCTACCTCCTCCTCTTCCTTGTTTCCTGAATAGCAGAAATAGGATCCCAGTACAATAGTTTTTCATGAGTTTTAAAGGCTCTCCCCGTCGCTTGTCATAACTACGTAACTATTTCTTGAAAATAAATTTCCTTCCTTTTTATGAAGACTCTTCAATTCCCTTAAAGATGTAGGTTGACATGATGAGATTTCATTTTCATCACTTACTCATATCTTGAAATATGAAGAGACAGTAATTCCCTTATTACATTCTGATTTTCCCTTCTTTGAAGATTTTCCATTTTCTTCTCTTGGCCTACTTTCCAAATTATCAATCACATACAAAAAGAAAACCTCAATTATTCTGCCAATTAGCAAAGAAACAATGCCCGATGATTTTTCTTACCATTTGATCTTAATAGTCATCAAAAGTGTACCATATAATCCTCTCCCATTATCCAACAATTTTCTTTATGTGAATAAGAATGCATAGAAAAGCTTGTCGAGGACAAACTTGCATCAGGTTTGTATTCTGGAAGAAGTCTCCCAGACTTGTATCTCACACCACAGGCATTACATAATGTTTGGGACCCATGAGTCCAACTCTCCACTATGGATTTTTTTTGTATGCCTCAATGCATACATTTCCTGACATGACCTCTTGCTTCTTGCTTTTCCTTGTACAGTGATTTCTGATCTAAACGTGGGGTTTTTTTTTTTAGAACAAGAGATGCTTTCCAAACTGATATAGGACTCAAGCTTCTAAATTTATCTAAACTTTTTTTTTCACCACATTTTTCATCCAATCCAACTTCCAAAATCATGAAAAAATAGTGGCTTTAGTCTATTCTCTAGAAAAGAGTCTTCTATAAATTTTGAAAGACATTCTAGCTTAGTTAAATTATCACAAGGAACACATAGGTCTCTAGGATTGCTTTCATTGATCATGTTGAATGATATCAGATGCTCCCATATTTGATATCTGAATGCCTTATTAATTGGAGGTTAAAGCTTTAGCCAAATATAAACTAAAGTTCCATAAAGAGATTTATTGAAAACATTGAAACTAGCTTCGCAATTGAAGTCGATCTAGAAACTTGTAGAGCCCTCCATAGTGCTTGTATAGAACTACTATCACTGAAGATTTATGTTCAAAGAAATATTGCCAATGTAGGATAAATGTGACAAAGAGGAGGAGAATGCATTATCAACAGGATAATTGAAGGGAGCCTCATTAAGAGACCATAAAAAATGTGTACTTGAACAATAAAGAGGAATGCAATGCCACTACAACACTTGATTGCATAGCGGTTCGTGGATGTATAACATTGTTTCTTTCTCTGTTAGCCTTCGAATTATAGTGCAATATCAACCTCTAAGACATATTGGAAAACAATACTCATGGAGGAATTAGAGTCTTTCCCTTTCCTGTAGCTCCAATGATAGTGGTAAGATTTCCTTCTTAGTTTCATAACTTCCCTTGTTTAAGAAATATATCGGATGCTTGTTGTAATTGGTGAGAATGCAGAGAACACAGACATCCCTCAGCTAGGGAAAAAATCCATTGGCATCAATTGAGAATCGTGAATAAAGGCTGTGGAATTTAACTTCACACTGGCAGATTGTATTTGCTTGAAAGTTTCTAAAGCCTTTTCAACAAATTCATTTCATACATAGCCTACAATCTAGGCATTCTAAAGCACTTCTTCCTTCACTTAATTATGAATTCATTATTTATATTGAAATCTATTTGCACAAAGTTGAACTCCAATGCAAATATTTGACAAAGATCTCTGCACATTATGATGGTGCAAGCTCATTCCTCATTTTACTGAAGCATATAGAAGTCAATGATAACCCTTCAGTGCAGACCCAAAATGTATCTCATTGTAGATTGTAGGAGCTATAAGTAAATTCCCAATTAAAACCATGGTAGGAATTGTGACCTATGACATACTAGAGACATGCAGATCACATCGATCTCAATCAATTGAACTATCTTTTATGGAAAGAATCTTGTTGACTAGAAACCTAATGTCCTCTTGAGTATCGGCCCTCATATGGTGTTCACCTATTGAAAATATTAAACAAATATTCAAGCTTGTCGATCCATCGACAAATTTTGAAACTTTTGAACCATTGTCAACAATGTTGGAGGTTCTAGAACTTGGAAAATATTTGACTTTAAAGAGTCCCTATCTTTAAGATGTTGAATGACTTTATGGATAGATAAGATATTTTCTTTCAATAAATTCATTCCCCCTTTTAAAGTCCCAACAAAACTCTTCCACAAATGAGGTAAATAAAATTATTTCTCATACCAATGAATTTCACCTACTCTTTCACTTTGGGAAAATAAGATAATTAAAACTTAGATCCTTGGAAACATATAAAAATCTACCATATTATGATGAGAATTAATCCAAATGGAAGAAATTTGTGATTTGAAATAATTTCTTGACAACTCCTTCACTTATTTCCCTTGAAACTATACTTTGGCTTAACGACGAAAACTTCGATATCTACCATATAACAACTCGATTTCTCATGAAATTTGAACAACAATATTATTCTTCACCATAGGGAAAAACCCATAAAACATTTGACCTCCAACAACCAAAATGTCTAATTTTTGCTTCGTTTGCGGATCATGGACGGAGAAATGTGAGGTTAAAAATCTTGCAAATGGTGGGTAAACTGAACATGAAAACTAGTCAAATTAGGTTTAATGAAGCTAGGATCAAGCCTATAAAAGTATTTTGGACCAGCATCTACGGATCTTCAAATTTGATCATTTTTGTGATTTTGCAGGATCAAGGGTAGGTAAAGGAATACATTAAAAATTTTAAAATTTTCAAGTTCAAATTGGGGGATAACATTGGCTCTGACTGGGGACTGTATTTCCTGGTGAAATGAAGAGAACTCCTAAAGTTTTGGGTTAGACCAATCCAAGTCCATTGGGTACAAAGTCAAAAGAAAAGCCGAAAGATAGGGGACTACTTGCAGAAGGGTGGAGGGGAACCAGACACAGGCCAAAATAGAACAGAGCATAAAAGGAAAACTAAGCTACCAGCATAGCCAAAACTTCTACTATGTACATGGTCATAAGACCCTACCTCTAGAGAACCTGACGTTCATGCAAAGCCATTCACGGGATAAGAGAAATATGCCCCTTTGTAGAAAAGTGGATTATGGCTACATAATGAGGTTAGGAATAACTGCCACTGTGCAACTATTGTGGTATGAAACCTCCAATTGATAGATTGCAAGAACTTTGTAAGTACACAATCATGCCCAAACAACCATCCTTAATCAAAAATCTCTAGAACATGATTTATTCTTTCTGTGACTTCACACGAGATACTGATAGAAAACATGGCTCATCATTATCATCAAAAACACCCTCTGATTTATCCATCTTACCATTATCCAATGCCCTAATGCTTGCATTATTTTTGGCTAGAAATTTATCCTCTTGCAATGGAAGCATAACCTTTTTCTCACATGAAATATTATCTTTAGCTTGATGGTTCATTGTAGGCTTATTAAAAGCAAGCTCATTTTGCTCAACACCATTATTAGAAGGAAAAAGAAATGGCCTCATACAATCTTCTTCAAAAGAATCAGAGAATTCAAAAAGAGGATTATCTCTTACTCTTGAATCTTCAAAAAATCCTACTGGCAGATATAGTGCATTGAATGTACCCTTAAAATTTTCATGCTTCCTATTGAAAGCTTAAAATGATGATGTATTCATACCTTCTTTTATGGCACTAGAGCTGCAAGTGATTGCATCTATTCCAAATTCTATGATTTGGACATTTTCATCTTCAACTCCACATAAGAAGTCTTCTTTTGAACTATCCAGGCACCAATTAGGAATAAAAGTAATATTAGAATCTGTTGATGAATTGCAGGGTGGTTCAATATTACCAGTCTGTAAGCATGTCAAGACAGGTTTTGGCTTTTCATCATCAACATGTAAATAATAAATTCCTATAGTAGAAGGTGTTAGGATGCTTGCTTTATCAAGAGCTATCAAATTTTGATGAGAGGATATGGGAGAGACTTGTCTTTCTCTTTCTATAACAAGATTCTTTTGCAATATAGGTTTCTTTTCTGAATAAATTTTTTGACTAAAAACTATTTCAAAATTTGAAACTTTTGCATTAAAATCATTCACACATTCCTTTTCTTTAAATAAACTAGAAAAAATCAAATCATCCTCAATTTCAATAGCCATTCTTTGTGCAACCTCCAAATTTTGTACTTTACTTCTTTTCAAATGAAAACTAATTTTTGGGTTCATGGCAACAATAAGTACACATAGCTGAATACTTTCTTTTGGTTGCTCATTGTGAGGAATCTTTTTTAAATTCCAATTAAATCTCTCCACAAACCCTCTAATAAATTCATCTTTTTCTTTCTTTATTTGAAAAAATTGAATCAATAATGCATATATATCAATTGTCAGCTTAAATCTTCCAAGAAACTTCACCTTCAAATTGTCCCAACCGGTAATGCATCCATCTTCTAAATTTTGAATCCATTCTACTGCTTGTCTAATGAGGCCTTCAACAAACAACCACACAAACACATCTTCTTCTTGAACCCTAAGGATTCCACATGTAACGGTGAATGCTTGAATATGATGATTTGGATCTTGAGAATCTTCACCAGCATATTTAGGAAAATATTTTCTTGAACCCTCAAGTATGGCTGTATATTGAGGTAAAGCAAATGGTCCAATTTGAGTTCCCCATGGCTGGGATGCAACCAAAGCCATGACATAATACTGGAATTATTTTATCACAGAGATCTTTCATAAACATAGAGTCGCTAACCTTTTTCCTTGGGGAGGCACCTTCATATTTCTAAGAGAATAAAGCACCAACCACTTCATTTCCCCAGCAGAGTCACCAAAAATATGTTAGTGACCAGATTTCCACTTCAAAGATAGTTATAGAAAATGACTCAAAATGTTGAGGAAGAAAAACTAATTGCACTAACAAATGGATAACTTATCATTGAATTGACAACTTTCCTCTAAATTTTAGAGGTACAACTCCCTCTTAAGATATTCAATTAATCAAAACACAAGGTATGCTTTTGAATAGAAAGTAGGAAAGGTTCACTAACATATACACATAACCATGAAGTATATGCGAAATATTGAAACTGAAATGAAAAGGATGCAGGTTAAATAACTCACAGTTCACACACTCCACAACCTCAATCAGTAAGCAAGAAGAGATGAACAACAAAACATTTTCAAAAGATGATTTTATCATGAATTCACAGATTCAGAAATAAAACATCACACAATTTGACATAACAAATATAATATTGGAGAAAAATCATGGAGACACAAAGGACATCAGCAATTAAAGAGAATATTGACAAATTCAAAGACTCAGGAATAATCCTCTTATTTCTCCAATATACAGGTTCAAAGACTCTACATCTGATATATCAAACTGTGTTTGAAAAAGAAAGAATCTGCCTCCTCCTCCTCCTCCTTGTTCCTGAATAGCAGAAATAGGATCCCAGTACAATAGTTTTTCATGAGTTTTAAAGGCTCTCCCCTTCACTTGTCGTAACTACTTCGTAACTGTTTCTTGAAAATAAATTGCCTTCCTTTTTATGAAGACTCTTCAATTCCCTTAAAGATGTAGGTTGACATGATGAGATTTCATTTTCATCACTTATTCATATCGTGAAATATGAAGAGACATTAATTCCCTTATTAAATTCTCATTTTTCCTTCTTTGAAGCTTTTCCATTTTCTCTCTTGGCCAACTTTCCAAATTATCAATCACATACAAAAATAAAACCTCAATTATTCTACTAGTTAGCAAAGAAAAAAATCCCAATGATTTTTCTTACCATTTTATCTTAATAGTCATCAAAAGTGCACCATATACTCCTCTCCCATTATCCAACAATCTGCTTTATGTGAATAAGAATACATAGAAAAGCTTGTCGAGGACAAACTTGCAACAGGTTTGTATTTTGGAAGAAATCTCCCAGACTTGTATCTCACACCACAGGCATTACATAATGTTTGGGACCCATGAGTCCAACTCTCCACTGTGGAGTTTTTCTATATGCCACAATGCATACATTTCCTAACATGACCTCTTGCTTCTTGCTTTTCCTTGTATAGTGATTTTTGATCTAAAAGTGGAGTTTTTTTATTTTTTTAGAACAAGAGCTGCTTTCCAATACTGATATAGGACTTGAGCTTCTAAATTTATCTGAACTCTATTTTTCACCATGTTTGTCATCCAATCCAACTTCCAACATCAAGACAAAATAGTGGATTTAGTCTATTCTCTAGAAAAAAGTCTTCTATAAAGTTTGAAAGACATTCTAGCTTAGTTAAATTATCACAAGGAACACATAGGTCTCCAGGATTTCTTTCATTGATCATGTTGAATGTTGTCAGATGCTCCCATATCCAATATTTGAATGCCTTATTCATTGGAGGTTAAAGCTTTAGCCAAATATAAACTAAAGTGCCATAAAGAGCTTTATTGAAAACATTGAAACTAGCTTCACAATTGAAGTCGATCTAGAAACTTGTAGAGCCCTCCACAGTACTTGTATAGAACTACTATCACTGAAGATTTCTATTTAGAGATATATAGCCAATGCAGGATAAATGTGACAAAGAGGAGGGGAATGCACTATCAACAGGATAATTAAAGAGAGCCTCATTAAGAGACCATAAAAAATGCACACTTGAATAATAAAGAGGAACACAACGCAACTACAACACTTGATTGCATAGTTGTTCGTGGATGTATAACATCATTTCTTTCTTTGATAGCCTTTGAATTACAGTGCAATATCAACCTCTAAGCCATAGTGGAAAGCAATACCCACAAAGGAATTAGAGTCTTTCCCTTTCTTGTAGCTCCAATGACAACAGTAAGATTTGCTTCTTCTTAGTTTCATAACTGCCCTTGCTTAAGAAAGATATCGACTACTTGTTGTAATTGGTGAGAATGAAGAGAACACAGACATCCCTCAGCTAGGGGAACAACTCCATTGGTGTCGGTTGAGAATCACAAATAAAGGCTGCAGAATTTAACTTCACAATGGCAGATTGAATTTACTTAAAAAATTCTAAAGCCTTTTCAACAAATTCATTTCATACATAGCCTACAATTTGGGCATTCTAAAGCAATTTTTCCTTCACTTAATTATGAATTCATTATTTATATTGAAATCCATTTGCACAAAGTTGAACTCCAACGCCAATATTTGACAAAGATCTCTGCACATTATGATGGTGCAAGCTCATCCCTCATTTTATTGAAGCATATAGAAGTCAATGATAACCCTTCATTGTAGTCCCAAAATGTATCTCATTGTAGACTATAGGAGTTGTAAGGAAATTCCCAATTAAAATCATGGTAGGAATTGTGACCTATGACATATTGGAGACATGTAGATTGCATCAATCTCAATCAATTGAACTATCTTTTATGCCAAGAATCTTGTTGAATAGAAAACTAATGTCCTCTTGAGTGTCGGCCCCCATATGGTGTTCACCTATTGCAAATACTAAACAAATATTCAAGCTTGTCGAGCCATCAGAAAATTTTGGAACTTTTGAACCATTGTCAAGAATGTTGGAGGTTCTAGAACTTGGAAAATCTTTGACTTTAAAGAGTCCCTATCTTTATGATGTTGAACGAATTTATGTATAGATAAAATATTTGCTTTCAATAAAGTCATTCCCCCTTTTAAAGTCCTGATAAAACTCTTCCACAAATGAGGTAAATAAAATTATTTCTCATACCAGTGAATTTCACCCACTCTTTCACTTTGGGAAAATATGATAATTAAAACTTAGATCCTTGGAAACATATAAAAATCCACCATATTCTGATGAAAATTAATCCAAACACTAATACATTTGACTGCAAAATATGACGAAACTGTCTGACAAAATATGTAAAATTCAATTTTTGTCGGGTGCTTGTAAAATTTGATGTGTAATTTCCAATTTTTTTGAAAGTTTATCCCCGACGTTCGTCGAAATTTTGACGAACTTGGAGTTTGTCGAAATGTCGAATATTATTTTCATCGAATGTTCGACAAACATGAAAAATTAAAAAAATCAAATTGTGGCCGACATAAAGAAAAGTGAGTTCGCGCCTGATTTATGGCGACAGTGTTTTTCTCTACTTGAGACAGTTTGTGGAGAACTAAGGATGATTTTCTTGGGAAAAATTAGAAAAAATTCAAGAAGATATCACCAGGTTGAGGGTAGTCATTTTCTTTTTGCAGAATTCAGTTGTGAAGTCAGATTTGTAGTTCCAGGTTTGAAAATCATATTTTAAAGCAACATCTCATCAGATTTCATTTTTAGAGGTTAAGGGTTTTGAGAATTTCATGTCCAGATTTTGTTGTGTGGAATCACCATAAGATCACAATGGAGGAACAGATTCTTGTGACTGTAATTATGTGATCCATAACTATATTGGTCATGTGGCACAGTTGTGCTATAACAAATACATGATGCATTCATGTGTGACCCAAGTTTAATGTGGCTATGTTGTGATAGAAATGGAGGCACTCATATAATGTAGTTAATTCAGGTTGTATAATGTAGGTGTCAATAATCATCATTGGGTGCATTCAGGTTGTCTCATGTTTAACAAGATAGGATGTAATTATAGCATGATCGAAAAGTGATTACCTCTTGCTGCAATAAAGAGCCTATAACTCTGGTTGATATGCAGAGTGGTTGTGTTAGATCAATTATGTAGTGATTCAAGCACAACCCATGTTTAATGGGCTATTCTAGAGAGTGATCAAGATTTTCTAAACCTTATGAATGTTACTTGACATATATTTGCATAATCTAAAATTCCTTCAGAGGCCTTTGAAGTATCAATGTATCCTATATAGGGTTTAGAATGATTTCTTTTAATTAAAAAAATAAATAAATGATGTATTTCCCTGTAATCTTTAAAGAAGAACCTCATAATCTCAGGCTTTCATTAGGAGCGGACGGTGTCAATCCATTTGGAGAGCTGAGATCTATTTTCAGTGTGGCCTATTTTTGTTATCAACAATAGCATTCCTCCATGGATGTCAATAAGAGGGAGCACATAATGTTGTCAATGATTATTCCAGGTTTTTTCTTACATCAATTTTCTTTAATGTAGTAGCATCTCATTTGTCTTATTTTTTGCATAATGACTTATATTTTTTTCATTCAATAGTCGTGTACATTAATTTATACATTGTAGTAAAATGGTTATAATAATTATGTA